>VWZN01009768.1:426210-442902 GCA_013396955.1 Regulus satrapa | reverse complement strand
AAAAAAAAAAAACCACACACACACAAAAAACCCCACCCAACAACAAAAAACCTGAACAAAAAGTGTTCTTCTTAGAACATTTTAGAAAAAAACGCATGTCAATCTTCACAATCTTGTAGCAATGAGTTCCACAACTTAAGCATATTATTTTGTTTTAATTTCACTGCTTGGTCTCCTCTAAGTCCCCTAAGATAGTGACCTGAGAGTCACTCTTACTCTCTGCTTTTGGTTAATCTCATTCATCTGAATATAAACCCAAATGTTTCTTCCATTTTAAAAGACTGCTCTTCAGCTGTCACTGTATTTCTTTTCTTGTCCCTTCCATTTCAAAAAAATCTTGAGTTTTTCCTCCTCAAAATTTTTTTCTGCATCCTCTTCAATCTGACTTCTACACCAGTAAGCTTGGAAAATTGACTTGAATTTCCCATGAGGCCATTTTGACCACTGAGGTCCTACATAAAAAAAGAAGCAGTGGCATTAATTCCTCTTCCAGATGTGCTTTCTCTGGGAAAAGCAAATTTTCACAAAGCTGCACCTTATTATTCTCTGCACAACCAGCCTAGACTTTTTTTTTTTTGGTGACATCTACAGCAAACAATGCTAAGACTTCAGCTTGTTTTAATGTTCCATTTCACTTCCTTACATCCCATCTGCCATATATTTTTTCATCCTCTGAAACTTACTGAAACATGTTGGTTTTTTTGTTCTGTGCTTGTGCCTCTCCTTGTACACAGAACTCTGCTGTGCAGCTGAGACTCCCAGATGCTACCAAGCTGCAAGCAGTACTAATAATTTCACATCCTGCAATCAATTTTTTGAATGTGGAACATATAAAAATTTCCTTTTCATATGCAATGAAAATCAAATTTTTTTCACAGGTAGAATGGCACACTTAAAAAAAGCCAAGTACCTATTGGGAGGACATTAAGTATAAAAGCCAATATTTTTAACCAAAGGTTGGTGCACATCTGGGTTGGGGCAAACTGAGGTATTAACACAGGCTGGGGATGTTGAGAGCAGCCCTGTTGAGAAGGATGTGGGGGTTCTGGTGGGTGAGGGGTTGGACATGACCCAGCAAACATACACTGGCAGCCCGGGAAGGCAAGTGTGTCCTGAGCTGCATCCAAAGCAGCATGGGCAGCAGGGCAGGGAAGGGATTCTGCCCCTCTGCTCTCTGAGACCCCACCTGGAGTCCCCAGCACAATAAGGACATGGATCTATTGGAGTAAGTCCAGAGGAGGCCACCAAGATGATCAGAGTGATGGAGCACCTCTCCTATGAGAAAAGACTGAGAATTGGGATTGTTCAGCCTGGAGAAGAGAGGATTTCACCGTGACCTAGTTGCAGCCTCTCAGTACCTGAAGGGAACATACAAGAAAGATGGAGAGGGACATTTTACAAAAGCATAACAGGACAAAAGGGAATGGTCTTCAAATGAAAGAGGAACAGAGTAGGGAGGGTTTAGATTAGATATTAGGAAAAATTTCCTTACTGTAAGGGTGCTGAGGCACTGCAAAGGTTGCCTGGAGGAGTTGTAGATGCCCCATCCTTGGAAGTGTTTAAGGACAGATTGGATGGAGCTCTGAACAACCTAATCTTGTAGAAGGTGTCTCTGCTCATGGCAGAAGGGGTGGAACTGGATGATCTTTAAGGTCCCTTCCAGCCCAAACCATTCTATGACTCTGTGATTCTCTCCCATTCTATCACTCATTTTTACAATATTTCTTTTCATAAAAAGAATAAAGCGGAGATACTTTTGCTCCTTTAAAAATAGTTCTGGTGAATACTAAACCACTTTTCATTCTCTCTGGATGTTAAGGTCATTGAGACTGCTTTACTGGGGTTGCCATCAAACTAGAGACTAAATTAGGGCATGCTGAAATGCTCAACATTATTTCCATGCACACCATTAAATATGTGTGTCAATCTTAGAAGCTCAAATTCTACCTAGGCACAGAATGAGAGTAATGAAATGATGCAACAAATAAACTGAGGAAAGAAAGATGCAAATACAGGTGTGTGGGGGAAATTTTGAAATTGAAAGGAGAAAACAGTATCAAGATGGACCCAAATCCTGAAGACATTGGGTTGAATAACTCAGACCCTCTCTGCAAAAATTTGTTTCAATATCTGAGGTTCTGTAACCAGAAATGTGTGAATTTTCAGCTGATACTTTCTCTGTAAGAAGCCACCATAAAGGAGGTGTGAAGACTTTTTAATCCTTTAGAAGCAAAAATATGCCTCTAAGTAGAATAATACCATAAACATAGACGAATGTTCATTCATGCTGTACTTTTTACAATAGACCTGCAAGTCACTATCAGATGATTTGTTTCCCTAAGATGTCTCATTTTTCTTATATAATTTAGGCAGCTCAAGGCCCGTGCATTATCTCCATCTAGAAGAAAAAACCCTCCATATACAGAGTTTTGTCTTATTCCAGCAAAACTCCCCCATGAAAGAAATGATGTGCTTCAAACACCCCACTAATGGTACAGTAAATTACATTTTCACATTTGGAACATTGTAATAGATTTCTCTACAGAGTGATTTATCATGCAACAATTAGGAACCCTAGGGAATTAGATGACCATTTTAAATTTTATCAGCTTGTTTCAATAAACTGTTAATGTGACCCTAATGTTTGGGAAGCACTTTAATATAATCAGATTTCAGTTGTTCAATCTACTGACATTAATGGCTACCTCATTAATCATAGGATTCTCACTGAGACCTCAGAGGCTGTACTAACTTCAGTGGACCAGTTCTTACAATAATAAAAACAACAGGCAATCTTCAACAGGGAAAAACTCTCACTTTAACTGAAAATCATTGGGTTTTGTTATCCTCCAGGAGTTGACAAGGTCATTTAATAATCCCTGAAAACATGGAAAAACATTATTTTTGTGTACTTCATTTTTATTTGTAAAGTGGTCAATTAAAAACTGCAGCCATAAAAACTGCAATCTCATGCTTTTAACAAATAGTGCGGCCTAAGATGTAAAACATGGGAGGAAGAATATTTAACAGCCTGTGTATAAATGGTTCAGAGTACCTACCACATGTACCCAGGGACAGGGATGTTTCCACCTTGAAAGCATTTGTGGCCCACTGTGGTGGCTCTCACCTTCCCACTGATTATAAGATACTAGCAGCACATTGCAGTGGCTTCCTTACCATCACCATCAAAATATCTCGTTGTCCTGAGCTGTTTAATGGAAGACCATACCAAAGGGTCTGTATCAGATGGGATGCTAGAATTTGTGTCTCAAGGTCTACGGAAACTTTTATTACTGTTCTTATAAAGGTCTTGACTGTACATGTCTGTATGGAGTATGTTAGGAAACTCACAGAGATATTTTAGTGCAAACCCTGAAGAAACGTGTGGGCAAAGGATGTGAGGAGATAATTAAACAACTTCTGAGAAATTAGAACCACAGCAAAAATTACTAGTATCATGAAGAACTATGAACTCAATTCAGTAGTACTTTTTCCCATTCTGCACAAGCAGGTTTAGCAGCTGATGACAAGAAGAATGGTGGAAACTTCTATTGCCTCTAAAAGAAAACACTTTTCCTAATGAAATATCCTTTGGAAATGCAGGAGCCAATAACTGCTCTTAACTCTTAACACACAGTCTGAAAGCAAGCATTGAAACAGTTAATTTTAGAAGCTGATTTTAATAGGTCCTGTTTTATTTATTGAAAATGTAATCTATTTTTTGCATATGTACTTGATACGTTATTCACCTGACAGTCAATAGAGCTAATGTGTTCTTGCCTTATTTGGTGGGTTAAGCTGTCTAAAACAAGTACATGGTTTCAAACCAAAGAGGGTACATACAGTATTGACATATTTATCCAACAGTTTGTTGGAGCTTCAATAAAATTGAGTGTCAGTTTTTTAAAACATTAGCAAGAATCATGAATTTTGATTCCTATTTTCCTTAGTAATAAAGTTAACAAAGACCACTAAATTAAGTCTATTTTTCTAATACAATTGAAATAGAAAAATATGACTTTGGCCTTATCAGGTAGATGTGTTCAGAGGAGGAACTGTTAGCAGCACTTTGAATAAACTGGAAGGCAGCAACAGATGAGCCATAACCAAGAAAGAGATGTAGCAATTCACAGATAGATTTTCAAGTCCAGTGAAAAAAAAGCAAGGAACAGTAAAAATCCTGGATCACTAAGTCTACCTCGTGGCTAACCAAGCATCATACCAGGCCCTTTCCTTCATGCCTGTCTTAAAATGGGTCAGATTTCTTGCTATAAATGCTTTCATAGAAAGTTACCCCAGTCCTTCTGCTCTCAAATGGTTAGAAATCTTCTTTTCAATAAAATAAAAGTCATCTATGGTCAGTTTTATCATTGTATTACTCTTCCATAAAAGTATTACCATAATCCTTTTGCTATTTGACTAGCTTTATCATCTAGCTTACATTTTTTCTTATGGGGCATTCCCATTCTCTGGGCATATATCCCACCAAACTTCAAGTCTTCTATTCCACTGCCATACAAAATATATCTTATTACTTGAGTATTCAAAGCTTTTCCTTGTCTGTTTCACATTCACCTAATTCTTCTGGAACATGGTTGATGAATCTTACAGAAGAAGAGAACCCAATCTTGGTATGCAGAGGGCTATGACAAACACATACTGGTGGATTTTGAATCAGTACAGAAAAGAGGACTTTAATTAAAAGACTGAGAGCTGCTGTTATGAACTAGCCAGATGAACATAGGTATGACTATAGGAAAAATTGTACTAGGACAACAATTAGAGAAAGTAAATTAATGCGTTAAGTTATTGTATGACAAGTTCTCAAAACATTATCTTCTAGTTCTGTATACATTTTTTACTTATCAGAACAAAAAAAAGTCCTATTAAAAAAATCCAATATAATTTTAAAGGGACAATGTGTGAGAGATGGGATTAGTGATGGCAGAAGTGATGCTGTAACAGCCAGCATCAAGTTTGAAAGCTTCTTTAAAATAGGACTTTTCTATAATATACAAGTGCAAGACAAAACAGAGGGAAGAATTTAGTGGAGGAAAGGAAAAAGGGGAGAGGAAAAAGAACTAACAGAGAACATAAGAAAATTACTAAATAGATCAGAATGAAGATACAGCAAAATGAAAGGCCCTACAAGATTTGAAGAGATTAAGTAATTTTAATTTTGACTAAACTCCTTTTAAAAAATTTCAAGCCATAATCTGTTAGTGATTATATATGTAGCCTTGGCTGATGGTCCAGTGCAGGAGTTACCTGATATATGGCTTTAGTGTGAAATGTGACATTTTTAGTGCATGTTATCGGCAGTGATCCATCACAGCATAATATGTAAGATTACCCACTGGAACCCAGTAATTTTTCTTCAAGTGATTTTATTTATAGTTTGTGCAGATGAAGATGAAGCAGAGAATCTAGGCTGGCATCGGAAGACTTCAAAAAAGAAGCACCTTCCTCCTGGCTTGTGCTTTGAGATAGAGAGGGTACTGTCAGTTGAACATCTCATGTTGGACAGCCATTGCAAGCTTTAAAGAGACACTTAATTCCAGGACACAGATCTGGCTGTTTGCTCTGTGTTTTGAGGGGGAGGGAGTATAGTAAGTGTTGATGTTTTAAGGGAGGATGGTATTTCTTGTATTTAATTTATTTTGCTCTTTCTCACTGCTATTTGGGAAGGAATGGCTTTGAACTCTTAATTGTATATTTTGTTTTCATCAGAGCACAGACCCATCCTGTCCTTTCTCACTCCCCCTCCTTTTCTCCTGCAGTCCTCACTTTACTGCTTTCTTCCTTCTTTCTTGCCTTTCATCTTTCACCCCGACAATAAACAGTCTGGAGCTGAATCCAGAGAGCAGAAATAGCTCTGATTCCCTCTGCATCCAATATGGATCCAAATAAAACTTTAAAATGGCATCCAGATCCTTTCTGTGGAATAGGGTCTGTCTCTAGCACAAAATAAAGCACACAATTAGTCAAGGAGGGGGATTTTCCTCAAGCAATCTTCCTCACTAAAGAAAGTGCTCACTCCCACATTAGCAGGAATGTTTTCGTATGAGGAAATGAGCACTAGGAATGGAAGCAGCAGCAGCTTGGAAAGAGGTGGAGCTTGTGCAGAAAGGATGATGAAGATGCTAAGGATTAAGAGCCTGGATGCCTCTTGATGCACCAGGTATTTATGTCAGTAATTCTCATTAGATTTAATGCGAATAACAGTCACAAATCCCCTGAGGACTGAGAGAAGAACAGATTCCTTAATGTTTCCAGGAGGAATACTTTCAAACCTTCATAAAACATTCATATTTGATGGAAAGGAAAACCTACTTTAATAAAACATGTTTACCACTATTATACAATCAGCAGTCAGTATTTTATTTACTTGAGTATAATGTATAACATACTTGCATTGTTATTACATATTATTAGGCTAAGATTGCTTTACATCATATTATTGGTTTATCTAACAATAACATTTCATTTCACTGTAACCTTAAAACTGAGCATTTTAACTAAGAAAGTCAGAATGGACCCAAGTTCACAGAACAGTTTCTTCTTTCTCTAAGACCCTGCTCCAGAATATGGTTCAAAGGCAGACACAGAACTGATGAGTCTGAAGCAATTGCTGTTTAAGGTTTATTTTACTGCCCTAACAAAAGTCAGAGTTAGTTTGGGGTCCTTTGTTCTGGGCACTGAGTAAATGCAGGAGATTTTCAGAGGGCTAGTTTGTTGACTACAAAGGTGTGTCACAGGACACCGGATGTGCCCTGAGATCCCGAAGGCCAAAAATCCTGCAGCCTCTGTGCCTTATATGACAGTCTGGGGGGGCAGGCTCTTAATACACCACAGCATGCAAAATAGCGTTAGATGCCTAAATTCAGGCACCTTAATCCCATCTTTAAAACATTTGATGATTCCAGAATACATCCAGGGACATTTTGCTTGTGACTGCACATCCTCGATGTCCTCTGGCTACAGAGTAGTGTGAGACATTCATAAAACAATGCACACAGCTACTTAAAATACTCCAGCTTGCACATACACTGGTACTGAAATAGATGCAAATAATTCCGAGGAGAGCAAGAAAAGCAAGCTCTGCTCCATAAAAACCTTTCTGTGTCCCAATGTAATCACCTTTCCACAGTATTCCAAGTCAAACTCATGAATACCTTTTGTTGATGAAATTTATTTATCATAGATTATTTTAAACTCATGTACACATTTAAAAAATTGAGGCTAAAATGTGTTCAAGTTCCTGTGCAGCTGGGTAAGTACAGGTGTGTGATCCCAGTGTTTTATATGCCTTCAAATGGTTGCTGGCATTGCAACTATTGTGAAAATAAGAGTAGTGCACATTTAAAGCTCACATATCATGAGTAAAATCTGCAACACTTCTTGAGGAAATGTTAAAATGTTCAACATCCATGTTCTCAACAAGTAAATAACACATTATAGGGCTACATTATGACCAGATTATATCTATTAGTTACTGCTGTGCACCATGTAAATCTCCAGATTCCCCTGGGAAATGAGAAAAATCATTTCAGACTTCAATAACTAACAATCAGTTATTGCTCTGGGCAATAATAAAGCTGAATGCAATTACCTAAAGTGAAGTTAGCAGTGTAACAAATGAAATACAGATTTCTTTCTCTCCTAAAATAAATGTAGCATCTCCTCATCACACACTACTGCATAGTATAATAGGGACTTCTAAACAGTGTTTTGTCTGAACAGCCTACTTGAGATTTGAAATATATGTGATTAAAACTTATATAAAAAGTTACTTTTTATGACAACACTTGCATGATTAGTGCTAGAAAAATACTAACAGCTATGAATCTGAAAAAGTAAAGCAGCCATTCTAGAAAAACAGATTTTAAAAAAAGATAATCTGCTGCAAGTAGTACTCCTCTTTCCACAGTAAAGACAATTTACCCTAAAAGGGAAATAGAAAATTTCTGTTCAAAAAATGTCTTTGATCAGATTTTTCTCAAAACACGTTAAAGCTGTAAATGCAGCATTTCAGTCTTCATATTTATACTACTTCCTGTCACACTAATTAATTATTTATTCTGTTAACATGAAAATGTTCAGTCTGTTAAGAAAGAAAACTGTTTTTATTTTAAGTTGATTTTTAAAATGAGTCTTTGAGAACTAAGTACCTAGAAGCTAGAACTTTTCTTAACACTAGATTGTATAATATAAAGCATATACATAAATGTTTGCAGGAGGAGAATATTTGCATATATCTCTGCAATTAATAATATTTCAATAAAAATCAAGATATCAGATATGGGATGAAAGAATAATATCCACAAAAATATTCATAACTAAGAATAATAGTATTTTCATCTATACTACCTTTCACCTTATTATGTGAAGTATTAATTCTCCATGCTGAATTATTGCTAATTAATTATTTGCATGTACTTTCTCTTTGTCAGTACAGAATTCAATTATCTTGGAAAAGACTTCACAGTAGAAAGTTAATCCTAATTCCTGATCTTTTGAGAAACCAATTTTTTACATATAAATACAAACTGGGCTTGAGCCATGAATTTTCCAGTTATTTCGAGCTATTCAAGACTATTTTTACACCTGGTGTTTAAGAAATAACTTCTTACTATGTAATGGGGCATTTTTTTGTATTTTATTCTACCTGCTGCTGACATCTTTTAACAGCTTCTTGGACCCCCTTTGAAATTGTGTCCTCTTTTCAGTTGCTCATAGTGTTACACCAAGTTCATTTTCTGGTACTTTCAGGCAAAGAATATCTTTCTCTTTGTATATTTATATAATGGATAGTTGAACGTATCATTAGACTATCAATATTAGTAACAATATATTTACAAAATGTGTTGAAGTAATTCCAGGCAGATCTGGCTGCCCTTCACTTCTGTATGTGTTTTATTTGAATAAAGATATTGAAAACATGGCTCAATTTGGCTGTACTAATCTTGTATGTTCTTTTGAGGTAATTTAAGCTCATATTTAAATCATTCTGATGCAAATCTCATTTAAAAAATAATTTAAATCCACGCAATCATTAAAGCAAGGTAGCATCAAGAAGAGCCTCACTACACAGCAAATAGGAGAAACCATTACAGTGCATCACTTTGGCTCAGTATTGTCTCAGTTAACTGAAACAGTGCTTGGCAATTATTTGTAAGGTTTGAGAAGTTCCAGCTTCATACTGCTATAATATTATTCTACCACTGAGAAACAAGGAGGAGAACAGGGATGCTCTCCATGAATGCTGTCTACCACCACGCTGCTAAGATTCAGTGTCCAAACTCTGGGTTCGATAACATTTAGACACAGGGGAGAATGAAACCCACAAAGCTGTATCTCAGTAAAGGGGAATTCAGGACCTAACTACCTTATGTCTTTGGACTCGTGGCCAGCCAGGAAACATGGGTTATGTCTGTACTTGCTTTAGTGGTTTGAAGTGCTGACAGAAAAAGCATCCACATTATTCTTGAATTCAGGCTGTGTAAAAATCCCATCTGTTTTCCCTCACAGGTGATGCCAGGATCTTTCTAGGAAGGATCCTTCTGTCTTGTGTCAATCATTACCAAAGGGAAAAGGTGTTGGGATGGGCAGCCTTGCCAGGAGCAGCATGCCAGACACACAGAGTGTGTTGGTGCCTGCGTGGCTGCAGAGACTTGCCACCACTTGTGCTGTCATCCCTCCCAACATCAGAAAAGGACCAGCAGAAAACGTGGTCAAGGGTACAATCCTGAAGTTGCTCTCACCTTCAGTGGCCTGCAGTCACAGCACATACCATAAGTAGGCAGAGGCTGTCATGCTAAAAGACCTGCTTTCTTAACTGTGAATTTGTTCTTAAGCTTATTAGGGAATTTTGTCAGTCCACTTGTGTTTGTGGGAAGAAATGTGAAGGGTGATTTTCCTAGTAACAAATCAATAGAGCACACATAAAAGACATTAAAAAACAAACAGTGAACCCAAAAAATAGCTATTATTGAAGATACACTTTAACAAGGTTTTTCTGGGAATGAGAGTGAGCCACAGAGGCTTTAAGATTTTTGCCAAAGCTCTAGTTAGGAATATAAACTCATTTTTGATTTAAAAAAAATGAGAACAAAAGGTTGGCCAATAACAAATAACGTTGAGGACAGAATTGAAAGAGTGGTAAGAATCCGTTGCTGGTCTGGAATCATTAAACCATTTTAAAATGAAGCCAAACAAAGAATTACAAGTGATACTTAGGTGGAAAGCTTTATTCTGAAAACTAATGTTTTGAAACTATCATGGTCACTGCTTCCAAATGATTCAATGCAGCTTGCCAAAGGAAAGCTTTGACAAAGCACATGCTTACTTGTGGGATAATAAAGTAACTTCCAAGGTTAATGACATGCTTTAATTCTGAATTTGTCACTGATAGGATCATTTTTTAAATAAATCATGCACTCCTATCATCTGTATTTTGGAAAGCATTTTGATAAATTATGCAGACAGCAGCAAACAGCTGTAAAAATTATGTGAGAGCTGAAAGAAATGTCTAGTGGTAAGAAATCTTAGTAAAACTTCCCAAATCTCAATTTATTAAATGTACAGTTAGTCTGTGGTCTGATTACAGTGTATAAGCACCTTCCCAGTGAAAAGAAGCTGAAAACTTCTCTAATGGATAAAGAAGAGACAATGGCTGAAAGGGAATCAAACATATTCAGATGACATATTAGGAACAGCTTCTTTTGGCTATTATTTATTGGGGTTTTTTTAAATATCAATTACAAATTAGATTAGTCATAAGAACAAATCATAGCAGAAGAACATCTAATTCTCCATCTCTGGATTTCCGCAGCTCCTTTGGAGAGCGTACAACACATATTGTTATGACTTGACCTATGCCCAGCAAAACTCAGCACGACAGTGAATTGACAAGGTTTCATAGCACAGCATATGCCGATCTGATCAAATGGTCTAACATTCACTTCTGATGTAAACTATGGAACTGGGGAATGCAGACACCATTGTACTGCTGTCTGTGACAAACTAAACTTTCTCTGAAATACGTGTCAGGAGGAGTGAGAAAAAACTCTGTAGGAGCCATACTTTGGTTATGTATGTATGTCTGTACTGGTCATACTTTGGACTGTATCATGCAGTCATTTAATTGAGTAATTTTGTCAGCTGTCCATAAACTTTATTAATTATATGAAAGTTTAACACTGTCCACATTAAATATACAATAAGTGAGAAGAAATATTTCCAAGTAGCCTTATAGTTTGGGACTATCATGCAATTTGGAGAGTATGGATCTCAAAATATATTAGAAATTATTTATAAAATTGTAAATAGGTTTTTGTTTCCTAGACAACAACACTAATACTTGGAGGCACTTGCATTTCTTAGTTTAATTTTGTCATTGCAAAACCCATATTAATTCTTGGAAGCTGAGCCTTTTATTCGATCCTGTAATAGGTAACTATTATGCTGATACTTAGGCAGCTTAGCTTTTTTTAAATAAAATGAACCAAACTTGTGTCACAGTAATTTTCAAAATATGCTATTTCCCACAATATGAAATACATAATGGCAATTACCTAATTAAATAAGTAAATAAAAAAACCCAAAAACTTCTGCAACAGAGATGACAGTTGCTAAGGTATAACAACTATGTGTTACGTAGGTAATTCCATGTGTTACGTTGAATGATATTTGCAAGCAGAAATTGTAGCAGAAAAAGATTTTATTACAATGCTATCAATCTTCAGTTGGAATCAGGAAATACACACACACACATATATATATATATATATCTATACACACACACACACACACACATATATATATATATATATATACACACACACACATATACATATACACACACACATATATATATATATATACACACACACACATATACATATACACACACACACACACATATATATATATATATATATGATTACCTTTACACACACACACATATACATATACACACACACACATATATATATATATGATTACCTTTGAGACAAGTGGGCATGTCTAAGTGTCCAAATTTGCTTCAAAAGAATGGAAAAATCTCTATCATACAAGATATGAACAAGAAGTTCATATTGCAGAATATAAATATGCATTTTTTCCATTTGTATTCTTCAAGGTTCCCAAACAAACCACAGCTTATTCTGTCTTGTAATAGGGCCTGTTCCAGAGACCTCTGACACTTCCTATTGTTGACTCAACAGGCTTTGGATCTGGCCCTAAAGTAGTGAAACCTTTGTGGAATGTTTATAGATAACCACTTAGTCCGTGTCAGCTTAAGGAAAGCAAAAAGAAATAAATTAAATACATCTTCCAGTGACATAGGTCTCATGAAGAATTAACTAGGATAAGCACTTACTCTAGTTGGTGCACTGTGGATCTGAACAATGCAGACAAAAATAATAATTAAAACATAGCTTCATGCTGAGATGAAACTTTCAAGAGTGTCTACTGTGTTAAGCTTATGATTTTTTCTGGGTTTGTATTTGCAAGCATAATTACGTCCCAGAGGCAACGGGAGCTAAAGCTTGTCAGTCCCCATTTCCCCCTCCAATAGGAGGTTAATTTCTTTACACAGAAATCCAAAAGTTAGTGCAAGAGCAATAATAATAATAATGTAAACAAGTATTTTATTCTTTTAATCTGGAATGCATAATTTAATGACTTAGTTGTATAAATAATGAAAATATCCCATCTACTTTAGACAATTAAGGGTAAACTGAAGGTAACACTTAATGTAGTATTGATTGACCGCATCAACAAAACAACGACAGACGTC
This sequence comes from Regulus satrapa, assembly GCA_013396955.1. NCBI lineage: Eukaryota > Metazoa > Chordata > Aves > Passeriformes > Regulidae > Regulus > Regulus satrapa. The sequence goes on along the minus strand of VWZN01009768.1, from coordinate 430,100 downwards.
TGTATGGATGACGGCATTTAGGAAAACGCTACCAAGTCTATCAATACAGATTAAATAGGGGTGGGATGGAGCAGACTTGATGGCTCAGAGTCCCGGTAATGGAATATGAAGTCTTTCACCTCCAGCACTCCTATTTGAGCCAGACTAGGTCAGTCTGTCACTGAAAGTCATTACCATCAGACGGCTCAGTTTGTTTTCAGTTTCATTTCAGAAATGGGTTTGTCCTAATGGCATGCTGCCTGTGTCACAAAATGCATCATCTATCATGCCTGACAACGTGTTGAGATTTTCAGCTGGAAGGAGAGAGGATGGGCTCCACAGCCCTCCCATCCCTGCAGGAAGCATGGGTAAGGACAGTTGTCTAGGGCTACGCTTCAGGAATTTTAGGAATGCCTTATTTTAGGGATAGTGGTGTCAACCACTAACCTAACATACAGCAAGAGGAAGGTATCTGTGCTGAAGAAACTGTAACTGAAATGCAAGACCAGACATCAACTAACAGCAAAAAAATACTAAGTACGACAGACACATGGTAGGAGTAGGCACAGCACACCAGCAGCATGAAGTTACAGTAGCTCCCTTTTGGACGGATTTGAGAGAAACAGTGACAGGTGGGGAAAGCAAAACAGGGCTTGTTTTTAAAAAAAAACAAAACGTGGTGGAATCAGAATTCTTTATTAGGCAGAGGTGAGAAATGACATATAAAACCTAAGTGAAAACAAGACAGGATAGGAAGAAAGGATTTGAAAATGAAGGCGAAGTGTGTACAGAGCCAGCACAGGGAGACGTTGGAAAGAGGCAAAGTGAGGAATTACATGGACAAAGGGATGAGCTAAGGCGATTATTTATTTCAGTAGCCGTTCTGGTTGGATATGAAAAAAGACTGTAACTGTCAAAGCCACCAGAAATTACATTGTTAGGAAGTGACAGGAGCATGAAGAGAGTTTTAGCTTTGTGGTTAGATAGGGAATATTGTGCCTTTTACAAGTTCTGAAGTAAGGTATTACCTGAAAGTTTCAATGTCAGCCTGAATAGTAGCCCAAAATCAAATAGCTGTTTTATTTGCTACAGTTCAGAATAAGAGAGGGGACAAATCTCTTACTTGGTGATAGCAAAATTAATAGAACAAAAATAATTAAGAACATTGTTTCACATCTTTGAGCTCAACTTGGAGTTTAGACATACATTAGGAGACATCAAGTTAGACAGTAGACAAGTTGTTGCACTTTGGGGAAATAGTTTTCTGTATGTTAATTTAATCTGTGTTGTCAACTTGGAACAAAGATGTTGAGCATAATTTATCAACCTTTTACCTAAACTAACTAAACTCTAAAAGTTCAGGAACAGCTTCTCAGAGCTTTGCAAAAGAGAAATAAAAAAGGAAACCTATTTTCACTGGGCTTAATTACACTCCTGTTTAAAAAAGTTTCACAAATCACAAAGTTAATAATCATTGCATATGATGAGAACAAAGAGGGACAGATTCTTGTCAAATTGACAGAAGAAGCTGAGGATCTTGTGAAATAATGAAAAGAGGAGAAAAACCAAGAAAAGACAATCACTGAAAACAATGGCTGATACATTTCCTTTAAAAAATTGTGAGATGAAACTATGCAATTTAAAAATACATTGAGAGTTTTACACTAATCTGATCCAGGGATATGACAGCAAATTGATGGGTGTGGCAAAACCAACAAAAATCCCTCTCTGATTGACATATATTTCAGTTACAGTCACATAATAGTAATGGTACCTCTTCCTATTAATACCTTTAAGAAACAGATTAAAAATATCCTAGGACACATATACTCCCCCAGGCTGCTTGTAATCCCAAAAAGCACTGCAAGCTTGTCAGTAGCACTTCAATGTCTAAAAGTCAACTGCCCTTCTGACCATTCCATTCTGACCAGTGTGAATCCCTTCTTGCAAAGAAAAATCACAGCAGGAAACAAACAATTTTCCCATAAAATGAGGATTAAGAATGAAGACATGAAAGAGCAAAATTAAAATGGTGAAAACATCTCAGTGGTTATACAGCAGTTTTTCATGAAGCCATAATTCCTTATGGCTTTTTACAGATCAAGGCTGCTGGGCATACATTGGTTTATTACTTAGAAGAACAACTCAGTAGTGAAATGAATACTGTTATTAGGTCAAATTAGGTAAAACTGAACTAAAACCAGATGTATTCTGCTGCTAGGACTCACATGAACAAAGTCCTCAGCAGTGGTTCAGATAATACAGAATAATGTAGCTAATAACCCTGATCCTGATACTTCTTCATGGAATTTTTTTGGTTGTGATTCCACAGTCAAAAAAACATGTGTAATGTCTATTTGAATGTGACTACTGTTTTGTGCATAATACTATATTCAAAGATCCATGAGCATAATCATGACTTGGGGTTAAGTGAATCATATTAAAACAATCATGGAACCCAAATTAAGTATTAAAATATTTTAGACATATATGGTTTCTGCCCTACCATTAGGAGTATGGATGAAATAAAATTATTTTTAAAAAATCTGAACACAGATGTTATAAAAATCAGAGAAGGTGCCCACAGTGTTCGTGGCCCAGAGGAGCACAAGATTTTTTGGGAAGAAAACATAAGGTTGTGTTTGTTGACCTGTCATGCTCAAAGCAGCTAAATACTTTTAGTGTGAGATTTCTTGACAAAAACAAAAAAAAAAAAACAAAAAAAAAACAAAACAAAAAAAAAAAAAACCAAAAAAAACCCCCCAAAAAACCCATTATTTTGTTCTCATCACTTAAGACCATGACTTAAAAACCAGGACTATCCTTCGAAGAAAGATGCATCATTTAAAGCATCTACTAAGCTTGCTATAGAAATTACTGGAGAAAACTGCAGCCAGAAACAACTGGTAATCAAGTTTTTTACAGGCTCATTCTCCACTCTGTATGCATGTCATCTAGAAAGATAGTTACGCAGCTGGGTATGGCTTTCACTTCCAAAGTTGTAAACGTATCCAAGTATTTATTTTTTGGTCTATCTTTCCTTACAGGGGAGTGTTGCACTTGCTTACCAAGTGCCATTTTGGAGGAACCAAGGCATGCACTTGCAATAATGATCAATACATTGTTGTGAGAGTCAGTGGCTTGCTTCTTGCACAGAAGTAAAAGAATTATGTGCCGCAGAAGGCCCAGCACCATCTCAAGGTAGCCAAAGAATTATGTGTTGGAGTTCATAATTTTCCATGGGTTGTTTTTAGGACTTTGAATGTAAGTTCCCACTTGGTCTATGATGAGTGAAGATGGAACTAGATGATCTTTATGGCCCCTTCCAACCCAAACCATGCTGTGATTCTACAGTGTGGAAGTGGCTAATTGCTTTTCGCTCTACAAGCCTGGACCAACATTTCTGGCACAGGCAAGTCTTATACGGTGGCAAAAAGTGAGTGGAGGACGTGAGTGGGGTATGTTGAAACACTCCGCGGCCGAGCTTTCAGCCTAGCCCAAAGCATCTTCCCCGGAAAAGCCGGCGGCACTCTCGAGTGCCACAGACCAGCGGCAGCCACTCCGCCACCGCAAGCGCCGCGGGGCCGAGGCACAGCGGGCGGGACCGGGAGGCGGGGACGCTCGGGCAGGAGGCAGCGGGAGCCCCGCTAGCGCAGGAAGTCGCCCCGGCGAGGGAGGAGGGAGGAGGCGGAGCTGTGCCGCTCGGCCCGAGGTACCGCGCCGCGTCCCGGGGCAGCCGAGCGGCCGCGGGCCCGNAGTGGTGTTCCGTGTCAGTGTACCGGTACCGCTCGACTGCCAGGACTGCTTTTCCGTGCTCGATGAAGTATGACCCTCACCAGGCAGTCAAATTGGAGGGAAGCAAACCCTCACTAAGGTCGCTTTGGCGGTACCGTTTTCGAGGCCTGGCCCGG
>VWZN01009768.1:404272-426144 GCA_013396955.1 Regulus satrapa | reverse complement strand
TGCGCTGCCTCCATGGGAGGATAGCTCACGCTTTTCCTTCGTGAGCACGACTGCTCACGTGCTGTCGGCCCCGGCGGTGTGGTTGGGTGTGTGTGAAGCTCTGCCTTGTGTGAGGTGTCAGGGTGTCTGGCGCTGCACAATCCGCTGCTCTGTGTGTGCTGAACCCCCCACGTGTGGTGGGACCGGGCCGTGTATTGCAGCCGGACGTGTTCGGCAGGCTGTGGGTGTGCAGTAAATCTGATCCAGCCCGGAGCGTTGAGCTGGCTGTGTTTGCCTTACAGGCGTGATGTGTTCCGGGTACATTGGACTCCTTTGTATTCTCTGCAGAGTGCTCTGGTCACGCCTGTGTTCTGAAAATCCTGGACAGAAAAAAAGTGAGAATATGTGAGCTGCAAAAGCTTCTAAATGTGAAGTGTTGGCAGGGGTGTTCTCTGCCACACTGTTCATGTGGCTCTCAAGCTGCTCCACCTTCCTTCAGCCCGCACAGTTCAAGGACAGATCATAGCAGTATCAGAAACCCCCTCTGAAAGAGTTTATGTTGAAATAGGGCTGGATATACAGTGCACACCTTCACACTCAGTAACTCAATTGCATGTCATAGGTTTTGAGTTCCTTCCTGTTGGGGCCCAGACTCAGGCTCATTCCTAAAGAGCAAATCAGAATGGAAGGGTACCTGCTATTAAAGATATGTTGAGTTCTAATGCATTCTTTGCTACTGATGTGCGACTTCTGTAGTGAAAAACCATAAAGCAAAGTTTTAAGAGATAGGCAAAATTCCACAAATAGGAAAAATCAAACTGTTTCTTAAGTACTGCTGTTTGGCATGTCATCCTTGGCTGATTCACTTCACTCTTTGGTACAAAATGGGCTCAGGACAAACGGTTGTTAAGAAAATAGCCTGCTCACCTAAAGAAAAAAATGGTGACCTTTTTTGTCGGCATGATTGGGTTTCATCATGCTTTAATACAATTTGCCTTCTAGGACTTCTGTCATTGAGGAAGTTGGAAGGATGTAAGTCTAACTTAGATATAATTTATGTATAGTCCTTTAGCTAAACCTAGTTGAGCAGGAGTAGGTGAGCCCAAGATGACCTCAAGAGGTTCATCAACAATCTTGGGAATTCTATGAGTTTGATTTATGTAGCCAGGAAGAGATTACTGCAGTGTTCTGCAGCTGACTCCTTATTGTGCTTAAAATAGTATTTTGTATCTGTAAAAACAATACAGAAAATACCTTTTCAGTGCAAATGTGGGAGCTTTTCAGACATCTAGGTTTTGAAAGATTACTTCGAATCAGATTACTAAAGCAGAGATGCTAGTTAACAGTGGTAAAATTCCTTATGTATTTTGCCTAAATCTTACATTGAGTTTTGTACAGAGACATATGTGGCTTTTATAAAATCATATAAACAGGACTGTGCCTTCCATTTCAGAAACAAGCAACTGAGTTTCCAGAGTTTATTACTGCATCGCATTGAATGACCAGGATTCTTCCATACAGCTTATCTTAAGAACATACTTTAGCCAAAGGTAATATGCAGGGAGATACATGCTTTCTTCATAAATTTGGGAGTAAAGGCAGTACCTTTATTACTGCTTTTTGTTTGGTCGGTGTGGTCTTTTTCCATGAGTTTGAAATATGCAGAGTAAGTTTATATGTGTTGAAAGATGCTACACTCAGTTCTGCCAGTTCTAAATTCAGTTGTTCCTGCTGCTGGACTCTGCAGCCTCTCTGAATAAGGAAGCCAGTTTTTGTGTCAGTTTGAAAATCTTCTACCTCACTACTGGTCAAAAATACCGAATGAAGTCTAGTCCTATAAGCTAATATATTAACCTGTGGTACTGCTTAGGGTATCTTTAGGATTTACTTAATTCAAATATTTCTGCCAAATTCTTGCAGCCCAGTCTAAAGGGTATCTGAAGCTCAATGTACTTTATGGCAGTAGCTCTTAGAAACATCCAGTTTTAGTAGACCCTACACAGAAAACAGGACAGGGGTTGTTTTCTTTGGATTATATTTTTGCAGTGCAGTGAAGATACTCTCCTTGCATTTTCCTGTGAAATTTGTTTATCTAGACCATGAAATAGTTCGGGTTAAATAATTTTAAATACCTTTCAAAATGAATCAAGAATATGAATCAATACTATCAAGACTAGTTATGATTAATCACAGTTAGAATTTCAGAGTTTCTGTGAGATTATCATATCTAGGAAGTTGTTGGATTTTTTTCTTTGGGATATTTCCATATTAATCTAAATTTTGCGTTAAGCAAGGCAAGCTGCAAGCTGTGAATTATAGGAGAGGATAGGAGTTGAGCTAATGTTACGAAATCAGGTTGCTCATTAAAAAACCTGAACCGGTTTAATGTCATTGTGGGGAGCCGAGTCACTCCGTTAAGTACTTGTGAAGAATAAGTGAATTACTATGTTTACACGTTATGAGATACGTGAGGAGAATGCAGCTTAGATGGTTGTAAGATGTAGACAAAGAAGCCAGTGATTTCCATTTGCAGTAGAAGTCTCCCTCAATACTCCGACTCTCATACAGTACTACGGTTGTAATGCAGTTACTCCTGGGAAACAGGAGTGTGAAAGTCAATGTTTTCTGACACAAACCCTGCCCTAATTTTTTCTGCTCTTGTGGATTTTTTCATTTGTGTGCAGGTTTACTTTGCTTGAGGAAAAAATGTGAAGAGATTGACAGAATAAATACTAGCTGATAATTTTTCAAAATAAAAAATGATGTGCTTTTCACTGAATGGCTATCCTCATTCCAAGTGAAGTCTGCAGTGATTAAATATTAAAATGATCCATGGTTTAAATTAATATAAAAATTTTTCAGGAGATTATTACAAAGATTAACATTTTTAATGTTTTAATAGTCCCATAGTTTATCAATCACAGGCACAGTGAAACTGTTTTTAGTTAACAAACCTGATGATCCCATATATCACTGCAGTATTAAGTACAACGTAAACCTTGTGGTGTGGTTGGTGGAGGAGATGAAGAAACAGTGTACCTTATAGCTCTTCTAATAATCAGGTTTATTCTTGAAGTATTTTTTTGACACACAAAATAAGCAGGTAACTTTTTTTTTTTCTTTTGAAAATAAAAAGGAAAGATAGTTCCAGAAAATCTCTGGTGTTTTCTGTAGAGGAAGGAACTATTGCTTCATGTAATGACAAACATAGATGGTTACTGGTATGGCTGTGGAAAAATAACAAGTTCTTGCATGTGTGTTTTCAAATAGAACTTGCATTAATGCAGCTTTAATATCACGGAGTTATCTGCAACAGCCTATGATCCTGATACATTTTTATTCTTCAGAATTATGTTTGAAGGTCATGGGAAAATGTCATGGAATCCCAGGTGTTTTTATATCACTGGCTGCATACAGATACCCCTGTAATCAGTGAGTTAATACTTGAGGCATTCTTGACACAGACAGTGCTAATTCCTTTGTTTCTCATTTGTTTCGTGGGGTTTTTTTTTTTAGCCACAGGGCTAAAAACCAGCATTAGTGATTTTTAAAGTTTGATTCTGCCTTTTTAAACACACACTGCAGTGATACAGTGGAGCTTTGCACAATAGTTTATTGTGTCCCGAGATTTTTTGCAGTTTTAAATAGAATTCATGCATTATCAAAATATTGTTCAAAATGTGTTGCAATTGTTCTTGTCATCATCCTTCACTCAGTATGTTTTACAATCAAAAAAGAGGCAGAATTAGGAGAAAGGCTGATGAATTAGCCAATGTAAACCCAAAAGGATTTGTGAAGGATTGGAGATAAGAAAAGAAGGGTGCAATAGAAATGCAAGGGCAGAAGTTGAGTTGGTAAAATGAATAAATAGGGAAAGACTGTTCTGACAGCAGAAACTTATGGTGGAGAAGTCACAGCAGAAAGGACAAGTGTGAGAGGGGAAAAAACCAATGTTGGAAGTAGATTAGTATTGGATGTGGTAGAGGACAAGCTGAAGTGCACCATTTTCTACACATTTTTTTTGTCACTTATTACTACTATTATTTCTAGTCATGGGTGAGACAACAAATTAAAAATGGGGTTTTGTTGTCTGTAGTTGGTTGCCTCTAGTCAGAAAGCTAAATTAATCCTCATGTATTTCTACTGAAGTAAAATAAATAGTTGAACAAAAGAATAACCTTTTATGTCATTAACTGGGGTTTTTTTTTTTTTTTTTTTGTTTTGTTTTGTTTTGTTTTGTTTTGTTTTGTTTTGTTTTGTTTTGTTTTGTTTTGTTTTGTTTTGTTTTGTTTTGTTTTGTTTTGTTTTGTTTTGTTTTGTTTTGTTTTGTTTTGTTTTGTTTTGTTTTTGTTGTTGTTTGTTGGTTTTTTTTGTATCGGAGAAACAGATTGGGTTAAAAATGTAGTAGATTTCAAAGTCTCAATTGTTTTCTCCCTGGCTGTGCTGTGTGGTGTAAATGAAGAAAAGGTTAAGTTTACCCATGATAATTCCCTCTCACATTTACATTATCAATCAGCCTTTGTAGCTTTTTGTACTTTTATCTATTGTGTTTTCATTGTAATCTTTACATATGAAGTTCTCAATTCTACAAACTCTTATGCTGAAATTTATTCACAAATGGCTCTGACAGATGTACTCTGGAAGCCTTAAATGCTGTAGTTTAAGATGGTGCCAGCTGGTTGCTTCTCTCCACCCCTCAGTTGCAGTCTGTGTGGAGGAGCTGGCAATACCTGCACCTCAGTTCACTTCCCTCACCTCAACTCACATTTCTTTTAGGGTGCTGTTTGCCGATGGGGAGGCTGGGAATCAGATCCTGGGTCCTGGCCACAGAACATAGCCCCTTTTGTTGTCCTTTCTTACAGCCTGCTAAACTGTGGCAGGAGATTTAAGCACCTGGGTCAGCAACATCTTGAAGCCTGTCAGACACCTGGAGCTTGTTGATGAGACTCCTCCGTAGTTTTAAGTTAAACATACTTTAAGATTTTTTTAGTGATCATGCCTAAAAGATCATATTAAAAACCATAGATTTTTCTTTCATGCAATATGTATGCTATAAAAATTGTTTTGTAGCCTGTGTGTTGGCTCTTTTTGTGTGAGGAGCTAGTTACTCGCCCTCTAATTAAGATTGCATCACTACTCCTAGACCAGTTTTGTTTTACTTACACTCTTGCCAAAAGGAAATTGTTAACCTGAAGCAGTGGATCCTTGTTTTGTTTTTGTGTCTTGGCTGTCAAACTGAAAGCACACCATTTATATAGCTAACATTTAAATTTAGTTAGGTCCTTGGTTTACTGTTACTCAGAATTAATTTTAAAATTAGAACTGTACAGTAACAATAAAATGGATAAAGAGCTGGTGAGCTGCCAGCACTCAGAGCTAATGGCTGGGAGGCCACTGGCAATGGCTGAGAGCTTGTGGGGACTTCTCCCAGCATTTGCATCAGGCATGAAATGCTTTTTCTTTTGGTCAGCTGTCTGTGTGTAGGCATAGAAGCAATAGTGGCAAATGATGAACAGTTCAGTGATTGCTGGCTTGATGAAGAAAGGATGAAGCTTAAAGCATGGCTGAGATCATGGTAACATGAGAATGTCGTTTGTGTGCACGTGCCAAAGAACAAGGAATGCTGGACGTCTGTGCAGAATGGAACATTTTTATCTTGTAAAGCTGTGACTAAGGGAAGACTTAAGAGGTTTGTGAGGAAGGTCCTGTAGACAAAGAGGATTCAAGTGCAGGGCAGTGTCATGAAGGGCTGATGCTGCTGAGGAGAGGAAGGAGCGTTGTTTAAACAGTGCAGGACTGTTGTATCTAGTGTTATTTCTATGGAAAACATGTCCTGAAAAATTTGAAAGCATGATGAAGATCCTGAAAAACACAGACTTAGTTCTCTTAGTAAAGCTGCCCTTGGAAGGTGGGTTTGAGATCGGGTTCACGCTTGCTGTGGTTTTTCTGACCACATATCTGCCTTAACTCAGCCAGCTCTGTTAGCTCTCCCTCCCGCCTGGTTGCTGTAGAGGCCCTCCTGCATGTGTACTGTTTAGTGTCCTGGGCAAGGATATGCTGAATCTCTCTGAATATGTCATTTCTTCCCTTTGCAGAGGACAGAAAAGCATTGTTTCTATTTTGTGGTATATATATGCAGCATGGAAAGCTTTCAAGAATAGTTGGGGTTTTTTTAACAAATCTGACTGTTATTTTAATGGAACTGTTAATAATTGCAGCAACTAATAGTTTACTGTTTGAGGGTTTTTTGATTCTGAAATCATGAAATGATAAAAGCAAAGGTGGATGTTGCTTTCCTTGGAATTTTTGACATGCTGTTTAATTTATGTATGAATCTGTTTTAGAGTTAAAAGGTTAATAAAGAATTCTTAGATTGATGCTTACTTTTTATTCTGAAAGACAGGATAATTTGTAAGCCTCGGTTATTTTGGTATCTTCTTGTGTATACAAAGCTAGAGACCAACAGGCTAAACAGGAAGGGTATTCTGGAAAAAAATAGACACAAAACCTATTGAAAAAAATCTTGAAACTTATTTTAATTTTAAGTACACCAGTGGGGTTAAATAATTCTAATAACTCCCGTTAGAGTAACAGATCATAATAATTTAAAACTTAAGTTCCCAGCACACTTGCTAATATCTTTTATGGCTTCATTAAAATACATCTGAAGTAATTTACAGAGCAAAGCTTCTGGGTGAATTCTTCCAGTTCTGCATGGGAAGAGTGCCTGTTTATCTTCATGCATGTTTATATAGACCCATGGAAATTATGATGTAAATGTGGATGCCGTACTAAAACATGGCCATATATGCAGGGTAAGGAATTCAAAGCATTTGTGTTCTGTCATTTATTGCACACAAGTAATGTATATTGTATAGGCTTGGTTCAATTCTGTATCCTGACCATAGAAGGACACTATAGAATATGAACTCTACCTTGAGGGGATCTTGAAGGGGAGGCAGTAATGTGTGTGGGAAAAAGTTCAGGGTGATGACTCTGACCACATTTGTCTCTTTTCTGGTTTTGAGCCTTCACATTTATGCACTGTCATTGTTGGAAATGGTGAAGAGCTGGAAGGGCGTTTCCCATGTACTATACTGTTACACATTTTTATTTACTCACCTTACTAAAATAAATATATAGACCAGTGTGGGAACAACTGGGACAGCTGTAAAGCTGAGTATGTGTCTTCTGAAAGGTAAAAGAGGAGGAAACTTAGTTTAAGAGTTTTCAGAGCTAACTCAGCTAGTGCAGCCACCCATCAAAATATTATTAATTTTGTATTTCACTAGTATTTTTATGGTAAATAGAATTTCACTCATCCTGAATGATTCAAAACAAAAGGAATACTTTTTAAAAATGTGTTTGTCTCAATGTCATCCTTTCTTTTATCATTCTTCTGGACAATGAACCCTGAAGCAAAATCTCTTCCTTACGACACACCTGCACAACATTCAGGAGCAGAGGGAGGAGATGGGGATGCAGTCTCTTCCCACCCTGTTTGCATTAGTGGGAAGAGCCATGAATAGATCCCAAACAGCCATTTGCACAAGTGGTTTCATCCAAAATCTCCAGCTGTTCACATGACATTCTGTTTTAACTGATACTTTTCTGCTGGTGGATGGGTTTTCATTTTGCTGCCTTTCTTCGCAGCTGCACACCACAAATTTTCCTTGCCTCAAAATGAGGCAAGGAAACAGTTTACCAGATTTTCTGATGGTTATCAAAGCTTATTTTTTCATTTGGTGCATATAGAGGTTCTAGCCTTATTTTTGGTCCATTCATTTAATTCAGTCTTTGTTCAAGGTTCAGATGGTAGATATATATCAGCGATCTTATACTCCCCTTTTTGCCCAAATACAACATAAAGCTCCCAAAGAGATGGTATCATGTAAGCTATTACTTTATTCTTTATCTTAAAAATCATTGCCTTTAATGGGATCTCTAGGTAGTTTTCAGGAGAGCCAAGTCTTGAGCAATTTAGATAAAATCTGCAGAGTGTGCTTGTCCTATTGTTTTGAACTACTTTGGAAACTACTGAGCTGATGTTATTTACACCATATTAAACTTTTCACCTACTTATGGCCTAATCGTTCAAAACCAAGTAGGAGTTGGTTTTGAAAATGCTGCTGTTAACATCTATGGGTCTGTGTTCACTAAGCCTGACTATTTAAGCTCATTATTAAGTGTTGTAGGGTTGAACATTACATTTTGTCTGTTAACACTATGTTATCTACTGGTTAACTATTGGTTTTCATCTCAATTTAAAAAAAAGAAACATATATATTTTGTTAAGGCTGATGAAATGCATGCCAGCTTTATGTTCTGACCTTTATGGGGAAGATCTGCATCCGGATGCAGTCCTATGCCATGTGTTCTAGGAAGACCCTGCTTGATCAGGGGTGTCAGACCAGATCACCCCCTATGGTCTCTTCCAACCTGACCAGTTCTGAGATTACTCTGTGTTTAATCAGCAGTTGAATAATGAAGGAGAACATAAATACAGAACCCACCAAATTAAAACTCCTTATACTTCATGTTTCTTTTGCCTGGTGACTAGACTAGATGATTTTTTTTTTTTTTAAGCAGAGTTGCTTTCCTGAATACCTAATGCAGTATGTGAAACAAAAAAAAGGCATAAAACTATTCTTCATTCATAGATCAGCCTATTTAATACTTACTGAGCTGCAGTAGCTTCAGAGAAAGGAAAAAAAAAAGTGCATTTGTTCTGAATGCTGGATGGAGAGATTACCCTTTAAGTCCTTTTGAGCACCAGGTTTAGTAATGGAACTAATAATTCATTTTTGCTGAAGTGTTACGATTAGGTTTATGTGGACTGAAGTATTATTTGCAGCTGTCATTTGTAGAATGCTTTCAACTTTTGCAAGCTTACTCAGGGTAAGAAGGGAAGCAATCATTAGTCTATAAATATGGTGACCAGGTTTGGCAATTACTATGACTTGAAGTCATAGTGTGATGGGACATTGTGTTTTACTGCAGTGAAATATGTTACAGAAGGGCACATTTGTCTGCCTCCCAGCTTTGTGCTGGCATGGCATATTTGTGGCTGTTTGCTCTTCTGGTTTTCAGTTATTAAGATGATTTCATTTGCCAAGAGTTGGGTTTCTGCTTAAATGATAGACATATTCAAGGAAAGTGGGTATCAATATTAGAATTAGTGGAGAAAAATTAAGCTGAGACTTAGCTTCACATATTTTAAAAAGGTGGGTTTTTTTATAAGCAGTGTGAGAGCATGAAAGGAAAAATTCCTGCTGATTCAAACTGTCTTGTTTTGATTTATTATTTTTAAAAAACTATTTTAGTTTTTAAATAATTTACTCTGAAATCTTGTGATTTTAGTAGTCTTAAGGTAAGGCAAGTGAAAAGAAAGGCAGCACAGAAACGCAGGCATTATAAATACGAAATTGCTACCTGTTCCAATTTTTGTGTGTGTGTGAATAACTGTAGAAGTTAAAAGATTTATTTTCAAACACTGTTCTCTGGATGGTTGAGAACTGTAGTTTAAGATGGATGTACTAAAGGGAAGGATAATCCTTAAATACTTCTCACTTGAGGAAGAAATCAGAATTTCATTTCCATCAAAAATGAGCCTAAGCTTAAAAATTTACAAATGAGAAATTAACAGGTGTATATAATTAAAACATTCAGGCTTATAGCAAGGCCATGGCTTGTGGCAGTCCCAGGAAAGAAGTAGCATTTAGGAAAAATAGAATTTTTATTGGTTCCCAAAACTAAAGAGGGGGGGAATAGAGGCCTTAATTTCTCATTTAAAGAAGGGAAAGAAGTCACTCTTCCCTTGCTGTAACACCTAGGAGGGCAAATGAGTCTCTGGGATTTTGGTGTTAGACTTCAGTAAAAACATACGGGACTCTATTGAATTTAGGAATTGCAACTTCATAACTTACTGGAAGTGAAGTGCTTAGGCAGGCTTAGCTGATTTTGAAATTTAAGGTCTTTGACCTCTAGCTTGATACCTGTTATTTAAATTAGTCCCTGCTTTATCAAAGGAAATGAGTGTGGAAGGGGTATGTGGTAGGGATCAAAGAGAGAGTAAAATTGCTGGGATTTAACTGAACTGCAAAAGTGTCCTCTGCTGAAACATCAGTTAATGAGACAGAGCAAATAATTGTTTCTTATTGTTGCTCGTGACTCGATGAACTTTTCCCTCTTGAGGCAGAGAGCTGTTCTTCACTGTGATTTGGGTGGTGGCTCCCTACACCTCGTGCCCCAGAGGTGTCTGTACAGCCTCTGCAGGCTCCCATGAAAGCTGTGTCCATCCTTGGCGGATCTGCCTCTGGGCAGTGGGGTGGTCTGGGTGTCTGTTCTCCTTCTACCCTTTTTTAGCTCTGATTTCTGCCACAGTCCCATGTCCTTCCCACTCTCCCCAAAAATGTTTAGACAGATTCTGTTATTTTGAAGAATGTTATTCTGAAATACTGCATGTGGTGTCATTTATTGTGTAATTTTCCTTGTAGCAGAGATTACTCTTCACTCTTTTTGAACTGTCTGGCAAGGCAGAAATGAAGCATGTGTATGCTTTTTTTTCCTTCATGAACTTCTTTAAGGATACTTTCTTGACACATCAGTGCCATCATAGATTCATAAAATGGGGGGAATAAAGTTTCTCTTTGAACATTTGGAATTTTAAATTTGTTCAGATGAAGATCTGTCTTCATACTGAATATATGTTTCACACATGCTGTACCTCTGCTCATCTCTGAAGTAAGGAATCTTGTTCTGAAGGCATACCATCCTAATAATGAAAATTAAATGTAAGGTGCATAGAATCACTACATTTAAAAATATTCTTCTGCAAAATCTCCTTTTTTTTTTTTTTTTAATAACAAGAATAGCACCAATAGCTCTCTTCTGTGCAAGTAGTGCTTTAATAATTTTTTTTAATAAGTGTTTTGGCCTACTACATTTTATTCTGTAGAAGCAGAGACAAACTGTATTCTTCTGGGAATGGAAGGAACCTTTTAACATTTTTAGTAGCCTATTTTTGCTTAAGAAAGCAATTTTACATAAATATGAAGTTCTTTTAAAAAAATCTTATTCAGGTTTTGCTGCCCTTGAAGTATTCACTCTTTCCCTAGCTATGGGTACATTTAAGGATGTAGGATTTAAGGATAGTCTTTCCAACTCTTCAGATGTTTAAAAACATTTTATGTTTAGCAAAAGTATGTAGACTCATCCCTAGACGAGAAAATGGAAATATTTGGTTGAAAATAATCCCACCAAATTTTAGGCTCTCTGAGGAGGTTTAGGAACATAACAAGATAGCAGGATTGCCAGAGGTGATTTGGATTCTTTCTTCATCCATTAAAAGGGAGTAGAGATGGCCTCCTGTGTTGCTTGTGTGTGTCTCAGTTACATTCCTGAAATGTAGTGGAACTAATCTGGGTTGTTGATTAAATTAGTTTTTCAGAATATATTGCTTTAGGATTTTGAAACGTTCATGACAATATGCTGAAAATTGCTATGAACTGTTACCTGTTTATTACTTTGGTTAAATGCAGAGCTAATTTAATGCAATTTGTAGGTATTGTATAGCTAAAAAACAACAGAGCAGCTCCTTTCCCTAGAGTGCAGAGTGTACTAATTGGAAGTAACAATGTGTGTTTTGTTCCTAGTGCTTACATGAGGCTATGAAGCAGCCTGATATATGTCTGAATAAAAGTTGTAGTTCCTATGTCGTTTGAATCTTGTTGTCCTTGTGTAGAATGTTGAAATGATTTTAATATCTTCTCTGACCGGAGTTATGGATCATGTGTTTTTGATTAATTTTCCTAAATTTAATTACATTTAAATCACCTCTGCTGCTTTCAAGGTTAAATTAAGTAAAGAAGTATTACATTCATTTTATTAACAGAAGAATAAATAAATCCCAGATAAAGCAGAGATAGATTCTGCAAGCAGCACCATGGGCAGGGGACTCTTCCCTTTGAAATAATAGTCTCATTCTTTGAGAGAGACTTTACAGAGGAATGGAAGACTACTGTAAGGCTTACCAAAAGAACATGGATGTATTTTGTTTGTAGATATATATTTTTTTAAGGCAGTAATAATAGTAAAGATTTTAAATTTATTTTTCTTGGCTACATTATGGTTAAATTAATCTACATTGTTTTAGCAATTTTGGCTGCAGGCTGCTTCCACTGCTGTGTACACAGACATTAGTTCCTGTACTTCAGGAGTACAACCAAAAAAAGTGCCATTTATAATAACCAGCAGCAACAATTTCCAAAATAACCTACATGCAGATGGCTTCCCACTTTTAAATGTAGTGCTACCAGTTCTTTGGGATAACTTAATGTTTGCAGATGATCTGATGAGCCCCTTGAATTTTGAGGTAAATAAAAGGCTATATATGCTCTCTTATAGCTTGTAAATATTTTAATATCCATTAGTTATTAAACTGTCAGCTGTGGAGTTAACTGGGAGAAGACCAGTTTCTTCAATGATATCAGTAAGTTTTCATAGCATCTTTTAATCATGTTAAAAACTATTTGATTTATGAGTTCAGGTGATCAACCTGTATTACATCCAACAAAACAAACAAAAAAGGAGTAATGATTAAGGTAGATACCTATTTGCAATTACAGATGAGGGATATATATAGAGAGATGCCAAAGACTTGGTCCAGTAGCTTTAAGTTCTGTAGTGGGTTTTTTTCTGTCCTGAAGTTTTGCTTGCTTTTATCTCAGCTGACTAACTGTATTTCAGCTACAAAATGGGGTGATTTCATAGATTATTTCTTTAATGTGCCCACTGTTTATATTTAGGCAACCTACTGCTAAAGAGTACAGACATGCTATTAAATGCCACTGCTAAGAAAGTTTGTACACATGCAGATATGCATGTCCTTTGGGTGTTTACTAATTTACATTTTAAGGAGTATCACTGTTTTTAATCATTTGTATTGCACCAATAATGTAGAAAGTGCAATCTCTGTATATATAGATCTTATTTTTTTATTAGCATTTCTAAAATCATTCATAGCAAGTTTATATTTCATTGAAGTAATTGCTTCATTTTTTTAAAGTGGTGTAGAAAATGCTGTGTATGCATCAAGAAGAGTGAATTGGTATTTAAGGTGTAGCTAGACCTGAAATGGACATTTAGGACTGGTTTTAATCACAAAATGCTGTTGACAGTTACAGGTGATAATAACCAATTTATTATGTGTTTTAATTATTATCAGCCACTGCTTGGGAGTAGAAGAAGGGAAAAACAAAGTTGTATGTTTTTTCTGTGTGTAACTTTCAAAGGTGAATTACTAAAGGGGATGCCAAAGGAGGTGAGAAAAAAAAAAAGGGTAGCACAAAAAACAAAGATGTTCTTTAGTCTTGTAGTATCTCTGAAGCAGAAATAAACAACAAAAGAAAATTGGACTGGGGCTTGGCTTTGTTTTCTTAAAACCATCTTTTATAAAAGCTTGAAAGTTGAGGATGGCTCATGTTGCTTTCATATTATCTAAAATTACATTTCAAGTATTTTCAGCATCCAGTAAAAGGAGAAGTGAAAAGCTCCATTACATGTTTTTTAAATAGTTATACAGTCATTAAAACTTCAGGGACTTGAAGGCTGCTTGGGATGCATGCAGCATGGTGTGCTGCCTATCCCTTTGGTATGGCAAAGAAATACAGGGGAATCCAAATCCTTCATTTCCTGATGTCAGAAGCAGCAAAAGGGTCAGACACCTGAGTGTAAATTTATTTTACAGTAAAGATGTAAATTATTGTATGATGACTGCTCCTATTTTAAATGGGGAGAAATAGTTTTGTTACTCAGAAAGGTTTCAGCCTTTTTCTCAGAAAGGTTTCAGGCTTTTTCTTTATCAAGAAATGGTTAGAAAGTTCCATTGAAAATCACTCCTTCAGCAAGGTTCATAAATAATAAATGTTACCTCTTATTAATCCATATTTTAGTTTAAGTCTAGCCCATGGCAAGTTGCATCCTTGGGGAATGTGGGATTCTTTACAGGGGAAGGTGATGAGCCGTAGTCCCCAAGGAATTAAATAGTGAAAACAATCTCAGTTTCGTACATGCTAATATAGATCTGCTATTCCCTTTCCGCATCTATCACAACACATTCTAAATTGAGGCTGATCTTCTATGCAAATAGCTGTCTTATTAGGCACTGGGCTCTGTGTGCCAATGTCTCCATGGGTTTCTCAGGCATTTGCTATGTAGCCATCAAAGCAGTGGAAATGAATGATGATTACTGCATCCCTTTGAAGAACAAAGAGGACTTGGGGTTCTAGATGCGAGAATCGGTGACACGGAGCCACACAGGCAAACTCGAGTATCTCTGTGGCTTATTTTAAGTCAGGAAATAATTTTTTGCCTGTGTTTTCTTCTGTTTTATTAGCATTGCTAAAACTGCAAACATCTTTCTCAGCTGATTTTTTGTTATAAACCATTAGTAGACTATGGAAATTGCAAAAGGCAAGTCAAAACAGTCTCTTAACAGTGGCGTAAAAAAGCCAAGAACTAGTTTTGCAGTGTAAAAATGTATCTGTTGCCTCCTCAAATAGCTGAAAGTTCCAACAGTGCTTTTATTTTTCCGTTCTAATTATTATGATGTGAATGTTATGGAATAGAACCCAGTCTAGAGAATTTCTGTGAAGCTTAATAGAGGGGGAAGGAAACATGACCCAGTGAATTACAGTTCACTGCTTACGTGTTTTACATAAAACAGGGAGTATTCTCCAAGTAAAAAGTAATGTATGGAAAAATCAGAACACTATAACTGAATTTTCAGTTCAGGTCAAAAATTAGTGGCGCTCTTCTCTACCTTGCTATTATTCCTGAATACATTTTTAAAAAGGTTGCTGACTTGGGAGCATCCAAGTTCATTTTAGGCTGTGTCCCACAAATGAAATTAAGGAGCCTGGATTTATCACTTGACATTAAATGCCAGTAATTCCTATAGAATAGATAAATATAAATTTAGATAAATTTAGATAAATATAAACTAATAAACTTTTTTTTTAAAATGCACAAATAACCAGCGGGCATTGTTCCAGCAGCTATATTTTAAATCATGTTTGAAGCTGTGGAGAAAATAATGGTGAATGCTTTAAATTTGGGATGCTGGCAGTAGTGTTGAGCAGTGCCATGGCATGCCTTTTGGGCCGTGATTTGGCATCTCAGTGCCTTCCAGGGCTGCACTTCCCAGAAAGCGTGCCTTGGCAGCGACCAGGGACACTCGACTTGCTGTAGCACAGCTGGTTATGCCTAAAGAAAAGTACAACTCTTGCAGATACTCCACGGCCATATGTGCACAATCTGCACATGGTTTGTGGCTACCCAAGATGATTCAGCCAGAGCTTGCCCTTGGCATGGTGCTCGCTGGGGCCAGTTGGGAAAAGGCAGGGGTTGGCTGCTGTGCGTCTTCTGTGCTTGAACAGTAAATCTGACACTTCTTGAAAACGTCAGTTCTCTCATGAGTGTGGGTGTTGATGTTGGGACTCTTGTGTTGTAGAGGCAGTCAGATGGTGGGGCTTATCATCGCCATGGTGAGTAATGTCTTCAGCCCAGCCAAAATGGTTCAATCCCAGTGTTTTGAGCAGTAAGCATGACTGTAACAGCCAGTTATTTCTTAACCAGGGAAAAAGAGGTGAAATGAGCGTGTTTGTAGAATCTGCCACTTCAATGGCAGCCCTGTGAGGGATGAATATGAAACCATAAGGTTTTGCATGTTAAAAGATGCATCAGAAATTTCCTACAGCACTGTTCAGCTGATGCATGTTCAGTTACATGAACGGTGTGGAAGCACCAATATACCAGAAAGAACATCTTTGTATGGATGATTGTCCAGTTCTTTGGGCAATCCTAGTGTCACCTCCTTGTGAGGGGGCATGCAACATGACTTTGCAACATCAGAATCCCATTCAGGAGTCAGGATGGTTGTTACTTAAACGCAGTAAAGGTCATGTACAATGTCAATGAGAGGTGTAAAATGCATTCAGCCCCAACTCTCAGTTTTTGTTCTCCACTTCTTTTTCATTCACAGGTGTCTAGAGTCCATGGTGGGAAGATAAGAGATTGTGGGGTTGCATGTTTTAGGTATCTGCTCCTCTCTTTTCTCAGGGTGGCTGGAGGGCTATGTCTGCAGGTGGGTTTCCTGAGCAATTTCACCTGTGAATACACACAGCCTAGTCTTGCCTCCGACTCTTGTGTGTGGTGTAAATGTATTTTCAATAATGGAAGCGGCTCACAATACTGTATTCATTCCTCAGTTTACTAAAGAAATAAATTATAGGAATGTAATTCAGTGGTACCAAATGCTGAATTACAGTGCAATCAGTTTAAATCCTTTCTTTTTTCTTTATTTTCATTAAAACTAACAGGCATTCTGTAATGTTAATAACCCGTGCAATGGAGAAAAAGGTATGTTTAGAATATGTCTAATAGTATTCAGAATAGTGGTGATTAACTCCAGTGTCTCGTTGTACTTTGTGAAGGCTTATGTCTTTGTGTATAATCATGTAAATACTGCTTGTTACCATTTTTCTGATGTTATAAGCAATTGATTTTGCTAGTAATTTATTTAGGAATAATATTGTGGTTTTTGTTTTGGTTTGTTTTTTTTGGTTTGTTTTTTCTGATACTGACAGTGATTTTTGGATTGAAAACAATGGGTAGAAAAGATGCCTCTACATCAAGGACTCCTGTTGATCAGTACAGGAAGCAAATAGGTAAGACTTTGAAAGAAACTTTGTGTGCTTAAAATAAAAACAAATCTTTTTTTCTTTTCCAGCAAGGCCCACTAGTGAAACAAAATGTAGCATTCTTCTTTCAAACCTCCGTTTTGTATATGCTGTTGAGTAATTAATTCAGCTTTATGAAGATAGTATTTTGAGTGACTTCAGATAAAGTATATGCTATGTGTTTGGGAATCACTAGTGAAATACTGCAGTGAAATGGTTTCACAATGTTTCTAGACTGTTGGAACTTTCCTGATTTTCCTGTTTATCTCTAATTTCATATATGGACATTTCTAACAAGATACTTTCCTCATTCATAATGATTTTTGATACACTGAATGTTACAGACCTTTGCATTGTATAACTGCATTTATTCTCACACTAATGGATATTTTCAACATGTTAATTTTTTTTCCTTAGGACTTTTTCTATCCTTGCCTAGTATTTGTGTAGCTAACATGTATACAAAGTATGTACATGCACATATTTACCTTCGCATAGATACTTAGATAGCAAATGCAAATCCCTCTTTCTTTGCTTAAATGCAAAGGTGAGTTATTTTTGAAATCAATACATGAGGATTTTGTCTCTGTATGTTAAATAATATGAAAGAGTCACGGTATTTTGAAAGTTTGTATATAAAATGAAATGCCTTAATCTGTACTCAGTTATTTAATAAATGACTTTGTTTTACAGTTGCTAAGCACACACATCTGCTTAAATATGCAGAAAACAACAAGGTGTGTGGGGCAAAAACGGTTGTTTACAATGTGCATTCTCAAGTTGAAGAAGCTAAGGTTATGTGAAGAGTCTTATTTTTATAAGTCTTAATTTTTTTAGTGCTGCCTGACTATTTTAATGTAACTGTTTTAGTGGTCTTTTCAACTTCTCATCAAGTTCTAAGTGAGGGATTATTTTGTATTTTATTTGTTTTAGATAGCTATGGAAGGGTCTGTGTTTTCTGATCTTGGGCAGTTTGTGTGGTTGATTTCCTAGGCTCATTCTATGAGAACAATGGCTGAAAGCTTGCGAGCACCTTTCTGGATGAGAAGCAGACACAATAGAAAAACGCTTTAAAAATATTAAACTGCTTTTGGGTTTCTTAGAGTTTGAGTAGAAAACTTTGCAAGGAAACTGTTGTCCAGTAGATGGTGATACCACAAATATTTCACCCAAGTGTGTTTGGTGAGCAATGGTAGCCCTGCAGCTTGTTTTTGAGACAACTCATCCTATGTAACTAGGTGCTTGGATAGAGGATAATTCTATCAGCTTTTTGGCATTTTCTCCACTTGTTTTTCATCATGGTCACTTGTTTTTCAATCACCACCTTTAGAGTTGCTTTTTTTTGGTTTTTTGTGAGCACTTTCAGATGGTCATGGTCGGAGTTGTTTCTTGAAATCCTCTGCAGGGTGAAAGTGTGATGATAGTAGGATCCCTGGAGAGAGCAGGGCAGGTGTAAAGCTTTATTTAAGTAGGATAATTTCAGATAATTGCCTCCCACTCTTTCACAGCTTCTTCTGTTTCTTGCACATGACTACTGTGTGGCACGGTTGGGTTTCTCAAAGCTGTGAGATGCCAGGACTGATCAGCTGTGCCTTGAGCAGGGGAGAGGACCCTGTGCAGTTGCAAGGCGCTAGGAGTAGTGGTACGGAGATCCAGCACTCAGAGGTGCTGTAATGCTGCTAACTTAGCAGTTTTGTCGTGGTGTACTGTCTGAACAACTTGGCATCTTCCCTGTTGTACACTGCAGCAGCATCATCCATTGGTACTGCAAAATATAGGTAGAGGGGTCGTAATAAGCTCATTTTCTTTAGATGCAACACATTGCTCTTAACTTGGCAAAAGCAAGTGTTAAAGATTATGGTAAGGAGGACTTTCACACTGGCAGGCAAATAAACTACATAACCTAGGAGGTGTTTCTGTGACTGTAATACTCTTTAGAGAACAGAAAACAGAAATAGACTGTGCTCTGCTTTTTGCTCTGATGATGGTTGTTTCAGCTCCCACTCTGGTCGTTCACTGATACCACTATAGAGTTTGACAATGGAAATTAGTTCTCTGAACTTAATGAATGCAAGAGGGGGAGTTGGAAAATTTATTGATGCAGTTTTAAACTGAAGTTTTGCAGGTGTGTTTGAGTTTTATGTGTAACCATTTTGGTCTATTTTAGGCCTGGTAGCTGAACTAGGTGAAGTGACCCTCCAGTCTTGTTATGCCTTTAGGTGTATTATAGGACAAATAGGTGTATTATTGACAAGTGTCATCCAATATTGCCCTAATGAATATAAAAGTAGTGTGGGGGGTTTTTTTGTCATTACTTTTTTTTTTTTTGGGCTGTTCTTTCATAGTTTTGCATTACTGATAATAATTCATCCATTTGTCACAGGATGGTTAAGGTTGACAGGGGCCCAGTGGAGGTTATCTCATCCATCTGCCTACTGAAAGCAAGGCCATCTAGAGCTGGTTGCCCAGAACAGTGTTCAGATGGCTGTGACACGGCACCACTGAGAAGAGCCTGGCTTTGTCCTCTTTGCACCCTCCCTTAAGTATTTATGTACACTGATGAAGTCCTCTTTGAGCCTACTCTTTTCTCCTAGGTAAACAGTCTCAGATCTCTCAGTCTTTCCTCATAGGAGAGATGCTCTAGAGTCTTCATTTTAACTACTCTTGATTTTTTTTTTTTTGCTTGATTTCATTCAGGTACTTATTCTAAATAATATAGAAAAAAACTTGTTAAAAGTAGTAATTCTTTAGGACTTAAATTTGATAGCTTAGGTACTTTTGCATGGATTTTTTAGTGTGAAACTGTTCAACAGATGATCCCTGAGAACACAGAATGCCCTAATGCTCATTTGTTTTAGAGATGGACATTTGGTCACGCTTTCTGAGGTAGATTATATCTAGAAACAGTAAAAAAAGAGGCTGCACAGGTCCTGTCTTTAAAAAAAATTAATTTATCAAATGCATTTAAAGCTCAAAATCCATGCTTGAGTGATTGCCAGCCTTCTTTTCTAGGCATTTGGTATCTATGGATTCTTGAGAACATTATGATAGATGCTGGCTGAACAGCTATTTCTTGCAGACTAATTGTGTGATTTTTTTTTTAGCTTAAAACTTAATGTTTTGTAGCCTTGCTGGATGGAAGGTAACCAGATTGAAACGTTTATCATACCTTTTTTTTGCTGGAAAATGGCAGCCTTCAAGGAACAACATGTCACAAAGTCATATCAACTTCCAACACAATTTTCAGTTAGCTGTTTAGTGGAGTAATTTGAAATAGAAGCAGATTTTTAATTTCATTTTGTTCCAAGCTTTCTGTTTTGTTCTGAGTTTCCATACGGCGTGCCACATGTTTGCCCTGTGCCATGGTTCAAGTTCATGTTGATTACTTCAGTTCAGCCGTTTGCCTTTTTCTCTTCTCCATGAGAACAGGATCACTCGTGTCTTGTTTGCCTCTGTGCCGCTAGTGGTTGCTGTTTGCTTCAGCAGCGTTTTCAGAGGATTCCCCCAGCACAGAGATTGATACTGCTCTTCTCTGTCAGCTGGCTTTCAGCCATCTCTCCTGCCACCAGCCAAAATTTGTCTGTAGTGCCACTTAAGCTAGTGCTCCAGTATCTGACAGTGGCACTGCCTTCTCAGTGGGGAGCAGAGGCAGTCTTTTAGATATCAGACCAAGCTGGCAATGGCTTTGTGAAACTGTCCCCAGGTGAACAGGGGACAACCACAGCAACCTTTTCAAACTGGCTTCAGCTGTGCCTGGAGGAGGGAGGATGGCACCAAGGGATGGCACCAAGGGATCTCTCCCTGTTCAAATCTCCATGAGCAGCCAAGGCTGTAGAAGAGATGAGGAAAAGTAATTTTAACACTTCTTATTCATGTCTCACTCACATACCCAAATATATACCTGTAGTGCAGCAGCAAACAGGGAAGCTCTTCTGCAGAGTATTTCCTTCTCCCTGCTGCTGTTTGTGCTGCTGTGCTTAATTTGCTGGAATCTGAGGAAAGGTGTGAGGCAGTATGCATCCTTCTGCATTTATGCAGCTTTGCTCCACAAATGCTGTGAAAATAGCAACAGGTTTTATACCATATTTTCTTTGTTTACTGTTATGTGTGCTTTAAGTTCCCAGAACAATTCCACATGTATATTTTCCATCCTTCTTCATCTGGTGTGTCGCTTGCTCGGCATGGAAGCCGCAGGATTTGTGGGTAGTGTTCATGACTTGTGTGATTGTGGGATCCTAAGCAGGCATACTGAGAGGATTATAGCATAACTAAAACCTGGTCTACAAATCAGGAATAGACATACTTTTGGCTCCCATTACTATTGTGTTGCTGTAGCATAATTTTTCATGAGGAGAGGTTGTTTGCCAATCATTCAGCCTTCAATTTGTAGACTCAAAGGTCTGCCTATTGTCTGCTCTATATCTCCTTATTTGCCTGCTCAATTTTTTAGGAGCTGGAGTTTATATAGGCATAGCTCAGGGGTTCTTTGGAGCAAATAAGTCTCTTCACATCCCCTGGGAAGGAGTAAAAGTTATGAATGAAAATATATTCTCTTTTTGTTTTGGAAAACACAAAGCTACTCACTTTGGTAGAGTGAGCACGGTGACTTGCTGATGGAGGTGCTGCTCGTTGGCGTCACACGTGTGGAGCAATAGGGCAGGGAAGGGGACTAGGTGGGGTCCTGAGTCCTGCTGTGGCAGCACAGGAGTGGAGAGAGCAGTGTCCACCTGAACTAACAGATATAAGTTTGTGGGTAAAGCTGGCTCTTTTAAAAATTCCTTGGTGTGGAGACTGGTGACTTGTCCAGAAGAAAGGTGCCTCATCCTAGCACCAAGGTTGTGCTCTCACTGTAGCCCTGAGATGGAGAAGAGCTTGGGGACTAGAGGCAGCACAGACATCTCTGGGGTTCCCACCTCCAGCTACCAGCTGGAGCATGGACTTGTTGCCTTCTTGTCTTTAGAGAGAAACCTTTCTTGTGGCAGATTGCCATTTCTACCTGCCCTACTGTTAATGGATTTGTCTTTACTCTCTACCACCTCACCTTTTCTATGTTTTCTGTTACTGTTTACCTTCTCTGTGTTTTTATGGAGTTAGCGTGTTTCTATCATCCTTGTCCTGAGTAGTGCCATTGCATACTCAAAAAAAAAAAAAAAA
>VWZN01009768.1:362518-397507 GCA_013396955.1 Regulus satrapa | reverse complement strand
AAAAAAAAACCCTCACAGAAACAAAACAAAATAAATAACAACAACAAAAAAAAGAAAAACTACCCAAAAAAAACCCAAAATGAAAGCTCTAACTTGTTTTCCAACTGATCATTTTCTATGATCAGTTTTAAGGAAAACAGAAAAGATACATGTGCCTTCTCTAGCAAAGCACTGGATTTCAGTAGTTCACCAAGTCCTTCCTAGTCATATGTTCCATATGGACAAAGTTTCACTGTAAAGTGGAGCAGCTTTCTGAGATATTTATAGCTAGAGAATGCATTTGGAAGGATTACCATAACTTTCTGACTGAAGTTTTACTTGTGGAAAAATTAATACTGAATATTTTTACCAAAATCAAGATTTCAGGAGAACTGACAACATAATCTTGAATTTCACAGGCTTTTTCCTTTTTTTTTTTTTTTTTTTTGAGAGAACATGAAATTCATGCTGAAAGGAGAGAGATAAGGAAAAAGGGACATATTTTGATCATAACACTAAACTTTGTTTTTTGTGCCTGTGCTCTCAACACAGTGTGGTGAAGCTATCACAATATTTCCACAGCATCATTTTTTTTTCTCTTTGTTTTGGGGACTTTTTAATAAATTGTTGAGTGTACATTTGGTGTTGCTTCCCATTTTGTTCTTTGTATTACAGAAGTGTAGTACTTAGCAGTCTAGCAGTAAGTATAGAGTGCAATTTATCAGAAGATCCCCAGTTGTACATCTTGGACAGAACTTTCCTGTGTTACCCATTGGTCCTAGCTGTTACAGCGTGTCCCTCTGGTAGGACATGACACAGGCATTTGTCATCAAAAAATCTCAGTAGGAAACTAAAAGGAGCTCATACCACATACTTCTAGCAATTAGATCATCTCCAGGGAGTGACAGAAAAGAAAAACACATAGTGTCTGTAGGTTGACAAGGAACCTGGGAACATATTTTATTTAGTAAGTAAAAAGGAAGATTTTCAAACAGTTTACAGCAGGTGCCAAAGGTGGTGGCATAAGGGCATGGTAATATGTTCTATCTCCCTGCGTACATCACTGACTGAGATGCTTTCTTTAGGTGGAGTTTTTCTTTCTCCACCTATTTATTTCTTACATAGCATATGCAAAATCAGTCATCTGCCAAGTATTATTTTACCTTAATTTATAACATTTCGAAAGAAATCCATGCAGGTGCACAGCAGTTAGTGAAATCTTCCCCACGGAATTGCTCAGATCTTTGAAGTGTACACCAATGTGGGGGGACCATTAGAAAAGCTCTGTTCTCAGCAAATCTTAGAATAGGTTGATCTGTTGGCTAGAGTGGGTTATAGCAGAGTAAACTCCTGGAGT
The DNA here is from genome assembly GCA_013396955.1 of Regulus satrapa. Taxonomy (NCBI): domain Eukaryota; kingdom Metazoa; phylum Chordata; class Aves; order Passeriformes; family Regulidae; genus Regulus; species Regulus satrapa. The sequence goes on along the minus strand of VWZN01009768.1, from coordinate 396,171 downwards.
GGGAAGTGATGAAGGCACATGTATGTCTGGGGACTGTTGGTCACTAACATAGCACACTGGTGTGTCAACTAGGGCTGCCATTTGAACAGTGTTTGAACTTAAATGTTGTAGCAATACTGTTTTAATTATTAATGCCTTGTGTTCTGCATTTGCAAAAACCCTTTGCTAAATTCTTTGAACTTGGCATAGTGAGATACGCTGGCTTTTTTTGCTTCTAGGGAAAGCATGTCTGTCACAAGGACCGTGTTGTTACTGAAAGTGATGTTGTGTCTCTTTTCTTCTGAGGAGTGGAGCTGTTGAAAAATGTGCCATAGGGAGGATGTGTGGCTTTTTTTTTTTGTTGTTGTGGTTCTGTGTTCTTCTGTCTATTTTATCTATCTGCAAAATGAGATATTCAGAAAAACATTTCATTCCAAATGTGAGACAAACCTCTAGATTGCAAACACTGAAAAATTACTTTGAAAAAAAAAAAGCTGTATTAACTATTTTTCACTCTGCATGTTATGTAGACTGTAAGTGTCCTTTCTGGTGTGTTTAAAGAACGGAATCAGTCCCATTTAGGAATGTCAATAGAGGACCATTCAGAGAGTTTATTTGTAAACTCTCATTTGCACAGATCAATGCCTGTCCTGTCTGCTGGGAGCCCATCCTGGGAGATGGTTTCCTGGGCTCCACAGAGGAGCTGTGCTGATGGTTTGCATCAGGACTCTCTCTCAGGAGGTGGAGTTGAGCTAAGGACAAGTCACTGGCCACCTAATGGTGCATGGCTGATGTTCTGCGTCCTGTGTCATGTGCTAGACCACATTAGGTGCACCTGGACAGAAGGACTTCATCAAGGGAAGGCAGGGGGTGGCAACAGGACCTTTGTGATCAGAGCAACGTCCGCATACAGTTTGTGAGGAACAAAGGATAGCTAAAAGTTAGCTTTCTGTTTAATTCTGTTTAATTTTGTATGCTTTTAATTCCAGAAACTGAAACTGCTTTGTCCATGGATTTATAAATATTTAACACAGAATTTTAATGAATAAGAAATTGAATTTAAGGGTCAGTAGCAGATTCAGTTACTTTTTCAGGTACTTTTTTAATTATTTCTCATTATATTTGTAAATGTAATTTAAAAATCTTTAAAATTAAATTAATATAGGCCATCAGAGAATCATCTCTAATGGATAACATTTGTGTGGGTTTTTTACTTCTATTGTACCATTAAACTAGGATATCAAGAGGTTTTTATGAGTACCAGTCTTGCAAGGAAAAGAGATTTCCCAAGGTCATACAGTAATTTTATGGAAGATTCAGGAATAGAAGACAGCTCTGTGCTTTATCTCATCTAATCAAATAATTTTTGAGATGGTAGAAATTTTTCCTTAACAGTCTTTCCATCCTTTGTATGTTTCCTACAAGACTTCATACTTAAAAGATCATCCTGTGGAATAAGGATAAAAAAGGATACTGCTAGCAACCCTTGATTCTTTGAATAGATTGCCTTATACATGGCTTTCACTATTTAAATCATTTATAATATAGTGATGTTCAAAGTAAGGCTGTTTCTGAAACCAACTGATTTTATTCATTAAAATATCAACAGAGCAGCATTCCTGATGAAAATGGTGAAATAAAATCAAAGGGTCTCAGATAAAATCATTACCATCGCTATGATGTCAGTTATTAGAAAAAAATGCAACATATAAGTTACTTGAAAAATTTATTTCTAAAGAGAAGGTTTGAAGTAAAACCTAGCTATTTTTCACCACGTATTTTAGATTGCAGTATTTGTGAAGGATTCCAGACATTCACCTGTCAGCCAGTAAGTTCAGTCCCGAAGTTACGAGTAAGACAGCATTATTTTACTATACACTTACGTGTAGTTCCATTTCTGTGAGCTTTCAGAAGGGGAAAATGATGGAGTTGAAGGTCTGAAAAATTTAATTCAGAAGTTAGCCAGGCTCCACTGTCCTATTATCTCAACACCCATCTCATCACTGACAGAAACCTGATTTGGCTCTTGAAGGTAAAATTCTGTCTCCTAATATGCCTTCAAATCATTATTACACCTTTAGTTCTCAGGTCCATAAACCATTACTCTGGGTGCTCATAAATATGCATTTCCTTTACACTTTTAAGTAAGCTGCTATTGCTGTCATTCACTTTTAGTTAAGACCTGTCAGGTGGTGTTTCTGTTGAAGGAAAGAAGTTTAAATTACAGGCGAACTGAAGATATGTAGTTCTTAGGCGTGCTAAAATTATGAGTGAGTTGGAGAGATTATTTCTCACAAGTAATTTTAGGATCCCAAGGGATAATGGTGATGTGTACAAGAGGTGTTCCCTTCTTGGCTAATTCCATTAAAAGCTTCTGATTTCTGCATTGCTGGAGTGAGACTCCAAAAATCTGTTTTTCTGTCTTACATAATCACTTTCACAGTATCCTGTAACATCCACCTCTGCTACGACTGTCAGTGCATTGACTTCTGGAGTGACAGTGATATGTAGGTCTGACGAAGCATCCTTTTCAGTGTGCTTCATTGAAGTGAGAACAGCAACTGCTGTCAGTATTACTGGAAACCTTTTACTTAGGCAGAATTAATAAATTACAACTTGTATTTTGGGATGGCCTTGTTATATACAGCTAGTCCAGAATGATATGACTTAGTAGTAAGAAATTACTGCATCTTGGCAGACAGCATTCTATTTATTTTCAATTCTGAGAAAAGCATTATCCGCTGAATAAGACACTGGATCAGAAGTTAAGGCATTCAGGATCACTTGTGCCATTCTTATTGTGCCTGACTTCTCGCAGGTCTCCTCACACTGATATTTTCTTCTTTTCTCTTTCCAAACATGGTTGTGATTATTCATAGCATATCCCCATTGCAGTTCTTCTACTCCTAGGTGAGCAACGTTAATTCTATACTAAATCCATAAATTTAGTCTGTTCCCCACAAGTCCTAGCTCCAGTCCATGCTCTACTTGGTTCAAACCTGGGAAACTTTTCTCTAGCAAGCTGTGACCAGTGGTGAATTAATGTAAGCTTGGCAACAAAGTCTCAGGTTAAAGTTCAAAGGGGTTTCTGTTCAATAAAGCAGGTGTCACAGAGAAGTGACCCTGCTATCTCCTGAGCTGTACCATCTGTGGTGCTCTGTCTCTGGTTCATCATGTGACTTTGTTGATCTTTGTTTACTGCAAGGATTTGTTTGTTTTTCATAAAACCAGATATGTGCTTTAATACTGTTCAAGTAGTGCCATCCTATTGTGTCTGAGAACAGAAAACTGAGGCTGATTGAAACAGACATGATGTGGTATTTATGGTGAAAAGTCCTGTAGTATGTTTCATATGGCCTTATCTGTTCAGGTTTGACATGCCATCTCCAAGACCTCTCTGTTCCTGTTGGGGAAAACAAAGGTGTGGGTGACAGATTTTGCCATTCCTTTCCTAGACTAGTTGTCACCATCCCTCCTTTAAGCAAAGCCCCACAGCAGAAAGGTTGGTGAGGTATTGTTGGGGATGTCTGTGACTCCTTGGAGGGTACTTGTGGAGAACCATTAGACATGGGAGAAAGGATAACTCCAGATTCCTGTGGTGCCACAGCCCCACTGTGTCATGCCCCAGGGACTGGCCCCAGTCACTTAACAAGTTTGGACATGTCAGGCAGTGTGATGTCAAGTACAGCAAGAGAGACATCGTCCTCTCCGGAAACACCAGTGACTCTTTATCCAGAAGGTTTAATACTGTTGCCACAGTACTTGGTGATACTTATTCAAGCAACCTGTTTTTGGGAATGAGTTGGGTTGTCTGGCAGTAGCATGGTACACACCAGGTTATTTAGGAATAAATTTAAAATTACTGATTTTGAAGAAATTTTTCAGGTAGTGGTTGGTTTTGTCCTGCTTAATGTCAGAGATGTGGTCTGGAAGAATTTCTTGATAGCTCATATGGGCTAGGGCTGCTGAACAGATTTTCTTCCATGAGGAAAGAAATAAGGTGATATCCTTTTTACCAGGATCTTTTTGATGCTGCTGCTAGAATTATATATATATATATGTATGTATGTATGTATGTATGTATGTATGTATGTATGTATGTATGTTGATCTTTTCCCTAAAAACATAACCCAGTGGGTATCTGACTTCTGTGATTTTAGTTGCTCCTTTTCTGTTCAAGGTCAAAATATTACTATAAGACAATGGGAGAAATTTCTGGCTCTATAGTTGCAGAGATAAGAAGAACAGAAAAGATATTTTGTGGAACATCCATTACATGGGTATATTTGATTGTGGGCAACTGAATAGGATGACCTGGTTATGTCTCTGTATTTTCCTTTGCTCTCTGAAGTGCTCTCAACAGAGCGCCATTAGTAGTATTTTCCTACCTTCATACTTAAGCACAGGCCAGTGTTCATTTGAGCTAACCTCTGGTAATTATTAAGCCAACATCACAGTAACAAGCAGACAGATGGAACATATAATATTCATCAGTTATTGAATGCAGCTTCCTCATCCTTCACAGTAAGCTCTTCAGGATAGAGACAATTTCTAGTAAGGATCCATAGTCCAACAAGGAGATCAGCAACAGCCAATGCATTTGGTCAAACCACTTCAATTTTCTTCTCGGATAGAGTACCAAATTTACCATTTATGGGGAAGAGTAAGAGGTGCCATTTACCTTGACCTTATCAATGTATTCTGGTAAACAAACTGAAGATATATGAATATGAAACTACTGTAAGATGGGTACCAAACTGATATGAAAGTTGTTCTCAGTAGTTACTACTAGATCCACAGTTTTAATTGCCAATGGGATTATAAATTTAGTCTGCAAACTATAGCAGTATGAGAGGCAAATTCAAACTAAGTTTGAGAAATCAGTGAAATGGCTTGGAGAAATGCTTATGCAATAATCTTGGAGAAAGGGTTTGTAACAGTAAGTGAAGTCACAGGCAGACTGTTTGAATGTGTAAGAAAAGTATTGTACATAAAATATACCAGTAAGATCTGGTCCCATTTTGGGGGGATATATGACATTTTCTCTATTTGCAGCCAACCATTAATAAAATCAGTTTAAGCCAAATTGCAGCTGGGTGCAGCCTGAATCAGAAGCAGAAAGACCCATTGTGTGTTTCTCTTACCACACCTTAGGTGCTTTTTTCACGCCTGTTATTATCAAAGAAATGGTACTATAGTTTCTGTTGTCCAAAAATCATCTCATAAATGGTTGATAAAAATATGGCTTTAATTGCATTGATTGTGAATATTTCACAGAATCATAGAATGGTTTGTGTTGGAAGGGACCTCATCTTGTTCCAATCCCTGTCATGGGCAGAGACCTCTCACCAGATGAGATTGCTCAGTGCTCCATCCAACTTGACCTTAAACACTTCCAGAGATGGGGCATCCACAATTTCTCTGGGTAACCTCTTACAGTGCCTCACCACCTTCACAGTAGAGAAACTTTTTTCTAATATCTAATCTAAACCTAGTCTTTAAATTCGGGGCCATTCTCTCTTGACCTGTTACTACATGCTCTCGTAAATAGTCTCTGCAGTAGTAGTTGTGGTTTGCTTTTTTCATTTTCAGACTTTATACTAAAATATGGTTGTTTATATGGAAGTGCAACTGCAAGCAGTTGTTTCATAGCAAAGTAGAACAAATGTACTCAAAATTACATATATAAAGTAATTTATATATATTATATAAATGGAAAAGAAACAAAGCTAAATACCCACCTAGTGATCTGTTTCAAATTAATTGTGTTAATTTACTTTTAAGAAAGGTATTTAATGTTTTCATAGTTGTCTGAGTAGGAAATGTTAATGAGATTGTTCGAAAGGTTAATTGAAGAGCTGCCATTGTGTGTGTGGAAGATCCTTTTACATGGAGCCAGTACTTTTTAATGGCCGTAGGCATGCACCTGTTGGACTTAAGCACAGGATTGCAACAGATAATTTAGCACTAAAAGGCTTGAAAAGGGGCTGCCTATCAAATAGTAGCAGCAGGTATCAATATTTTTAGTGCTGCTCTACAGATCCTTTATTGTAGTCTTGCAGTTAATTGAGTATATTCTACAGGTACTGAAAACAATTACCTGAATAATTAGCTGATTTAAAGTATTGTTTTAGTTTGTTGTTCTGTACATTATTGATAACTGTTTTCTTGAATTTGTTTTCTTATATGCATATATAGATTTTTAAAATATTCCTTAAGTACCAGAAAATATGCTAATTTAAATATGTTCTTAATTACTTGTTACTATCAAAGTATGTCTAGCACAAATTTTAAATGTAAACCATTTTTTTAAATGAAATGCTGCTTTTCATGGCAGCTCCTAGAAAATTTGAGGGATTTTCTGCTTCCAGTCAGAATATTATATTTAACAAATATTACCAGACTTCTGGTTTGAAATCAGGGAAAGATAGCAATAATTAAATGGGTATATTTTGGTGTACTTAAGAATGCATTATATTTTGGGGTTTTTAAATCTTGCATGCAGCATAAAATGAAGTTATTCATTTTAATGCATCCTTCTTGTTGGCTTAAAGCTGAAATATAGTTGCTTGAAAATTAATTTACCTCTCATGAATGACTGGTTGGATTATCTTTGTAGCATTAAATGTCAACCCTGAGCTCAGAGCACATTGTGTCTACAGTAAAAAGTTGTCCCTGAGCACTTAATGTTGTGTTAAATGATGATGTGTCCTTTGCAAATGTATTATTAGTGTCAAGCTGTTCTGTCTCTCAAGATTGAAAAATGGTCAGTGATTTGAGCTGCCATTAAACCTGAATAAAATAGAGAGGCTGTGGGGGGTTTTCATGCCTTTTCTGAGTACAGACACACTCTTGTGTAGGTATAAGACACATAAAATCTTTCTGTTAACCTAAGACTCCAAAAACTCCCTTTGGATTCAGAGCAGTTAAAAATAAGAAAATCTCACTTCTGCTTCTCAGGAAAATAATGGTCATTGAATTTGTCTGTGTGACATTAATAACACAAAACACAATAATAAATACTTGGGACCTTGATCTTGTTTCCAGACATAGGTTATGAAATGGTTACTGCTGTGTGGTTTGCCAAATGACTTTTACTGAAGTTAGGCCCAAAATTCCCACAGAATTTTGTTTTTCTGAGGTTCCTCCATTCTAAATAGTTATTTTCAGAATGAAGCAGGCATGTTGAAAATGTGTTCTGTGAGAGTAAAATTTCACTGGGTTGAAGTTCTGTTATCCAATGAATATACAATGATTGGTTAAAAATATTTCAAAGATTATAGAATTAAATACTTGTTCGTGCACTTTAGGAGGCAGGTGTGTAGGTACTTCTGTATTTTTTAATGATGTTACAAAGCACTTTAGAAGGCACTTCTTTCCCTATGCTAGACGCCTAACTTGTTGGCATTTAGAAAGGCACTTAAAGAAAAGTTGTACTACTATGTATGAGGTGATAGAGCTCACTTTTGGAGTCCCAAGGCATGTAAGAAAATAAATGTTTGTCTTTCATTTTATTAAAAAGCCAACTGCTCTAAAGTTAGGGAATTGGTGGTAGTGTAAACTGATTTTAACCTTTTAGTGCACTGACTTGCTGTTTACAGACCCTACTGAATTCCTGTGGTCCACTTTATTTCCTTTGCAATGATGACATTAGGGTACTTCCGGCAATGTGATTTTATGACTAGATTCTCTCTCAGCTGTCAGCCATTTAGCTGCTTCCATGGAAGTGGTTCTCTGATAGTTGAAAAAGGCAAGTGTCATGCACATGCAGAAGAAAACAAGGAGGACATGGACATACTAGAGAGAGTCCAGTGAAGGATCAGGACGTCCAGCTGGAGCACAGAATGTACAAGAAAAGACCGAGAGAGCTGTTTTTTCAGCTTTGAGAAGAGAAAGCTTAGCTGAGATGTTACTGCTGTCTACAAATACTTAATAGGAGGCTACAGGCAGGTTGAAGCCTAACTTTTCTCAACAGTGCGCAATGGTGGGACAAAAGACAGGTGAAGAACAAGAAAAGAAAAGTGAAGAACAAGGAGAAGACATGAATATTCTCATTAGGTAGATGGAAAATATTTTTATGAGAGGGATGGCCAAATGTTGGAAAGAGTTTCTTAGGGAGGTTGTGAAATCTCTGTCTTTGGAAATACTAGAAACTCAACTGGATAAGCTCAGCTAGACTTGCTCCTAGAGTCACTGGAGCTGACTTTCAGGTTGAATACAGTTTAAAAAGAGGCTCTGTTCTGAGCAGAGGGATGGATCATATGATCCCCAGGAATGTCTTCTAACGTATCCTTTGAGACTGTACCTTAAAGCAGGACCACAGCTGGTACACAGGAGCAGTTCTGAAGAAGCAGTAAGCATGTTCTGTAGCACAGGCATAGCTAACTGGCTTGGGAAACCATGTCGTACCTGAGCAGGGGTGGAATTCAGGCTGTGGTTTTCAATGCAGTTTACAGTCCCTTCGTGGCACTGTGATTTTCTTTCTGTAGTACTAGTAATACCCAAGATAATTACTTCAAAGGTAATTTGACCATGTCTGTAAATGTCTTTAATCAAGATAAACTCATGCAGGAACTGTTTCTTCCTCTCCATTTGTCTCTTAGAGCTATTTCCTTGGTTCATATTTATTCTGCTTAATCTTAGAGTTGAAGCCAGCCTACCTGGCTTGGGTTCTGAACATCTCTAATTGTTCTTGACAGTAAAACAGGCAGCACCAGGAACCTCTTCAGGCTCTGCTAGGCTGCTGTCACTCAGTCTTTGGAGAAGTCTCTCTATGGGAAATAAAGAGAGACCTAAACTTAGCAATCACCTAAAACTGAAATCAGGTGTAATGTGTGTGACCTTCTATGTCATGCTTATTTGTAGATTGTGGAGAATGGTGTGACTGAACCTTCCTTCATCTTGGGCCTTTGTCCCTGCTAATGAGATTTTATTCACCCTTACCCTTATTACTGCAGGGAAAAGGTTAGGATGCTTGAAGTCAGACTATGTAAATCCTGACAAAACCAGGAGTCCATTTTCTGGTTTGTTCTGTAGGGTTTTGTGAAGGGTTACTGGAACCTTCACTAATTCGTATCAATAATCATAATAAACCAATTGATTTCAGCTTAACTAGGTGTGTGATTTCAAACTTGCAGTTTGTCAGTAAGTCTTGCCTCAATCTCTCTCTAGTTTCTAATTAGATATGTTTATATTTTAGTATGTTTTTCAGTATCAGTTACAGTAAGGTACTTTAGTTAAACTGCTACTGGTAACTAAAATTTACCCTATAGTTGTAGTTTTATTGGTCCTTAAGCAGTATTTTAACATATGAAATGGATTGCTAATGTATGGAAAACATGGTACTAATGTTTTGAGTATGACTATAATACCAGCACAGAAAGATTCAGGACAGCAGTTTGTTGGTTGTTACAAATTGTAGTGAAAGTGTTGAAAGGAATTTTAAGTCTGTAGCACTGATAAAAAATTTAACTATCTGTCAGGTTTTTTGGCATGCTGTAAATAACTCATCTTCAAATTATTTGTCTGAGTAATTAAATTTAGATTGCACATTTCTCATTTCAAATATTTTGACTCTTATCTATTTGGTTTTCCATTGTGTCTTAATTGGTGTGGTCTATATAAACGGACAATAAATTTATATACCTTTGTTATAAAGATCAGTCAGTGAATAAAACTTGGTATTCATCCCAGACAGAATTATGATTGAATGTATTTGCAAGATTAAAGCCCTGAATTTACTTCTTTCTAATTAAAGGCAATTAAAGATTTGCAGACACAAATAAAAGACAATGAATTGAGGAATAAGTGTAGAAGCAAGTCCATTTGCAGGTGAAAAGAAGTGCCTTTGAAGCAGAACCAGCTGTATTTTCATTGAAAGAATAACAGTTTAGGAAGCTTTTCTGCATGTGCTTGCTTGATAGCATAATGTACTCATAAGCAGCTTACGCAGTACAGTATTCAGAAAATAGCAGTGCATTAATTTTTAAAGTAGCAAATGCAGGCGAAGAGCAATGCTGCCACATGATGATAATGAAGGTGGATATTGTAAAGTCTGCTGAGAGAAAAGAAAGCAGGGAGCTCCTGAAATGTGAACATTTATAAAACAATAACTAGATATTCATATGATAATAAGCTTGGACAGCAGCATCAACAAAGGCCAAAGATGCAGTCCTGTTTCTGCTTAAGCCTGATGAATTGAAAAGCAGAGAGGCAGTCTTTAGTCTGTTATTCAATTCCAGTAATGAGCTATTGTTAGAATGAAAGAGTAAATATCTAGAAGGGTTGGAAATACAATTTTTTTTTCCTCACAAGTTGCTCTGTAGATTTTTTTTCAGGTTGTGTCTTAAGCAGCAGCATCTTTAAACACAATCCTAAATGTAGTCAGTTTTCTGAAATACAGTGCTCAACATGCTGCATTCTTAGTTACATGTATAAAGGAGTTTGCTATGTATGCAGAAATAGTAGTGTTGTAGTATGCAGAAATACAGTGTTGTGCATACTACCTGGCAGTGTCACAGTATTTCTGTAGACTAAAAAAAAATTAACTCAGAACTTAAATGCACTTGTCTAGCTTATACATATTATTTAGGTTTTTTGCATTTATCCTCATGTCATTGGAGGCTTAATTAGAAAGAATACTCAAATATACAAGATCAGGTCATCTCTAATATGTTATTAAAATCATTGAATTGAAGATGCATAAGATCTCAATTTCCTTTATTTACACAGAGTTAAATTTTTTAAAAAATCTTGCAAAATCCATAGATTTTTATTTCTAGTTGTATGAAGAGAAACAAACTCACTTTGCCTATTGTATGAATCCCTAATATCCACTCTGAAGGAGGCACCCTTTGTCATTTTTCACAATATAGCTGTTTTAATAGCTAAAATGCTCACTTATCTTCACCCATTTCTAATGCTACAGCTAGTAAAATTCTTCATTTCTACCTGGGGATAGTTTTCCAAACAGGATCTTTTTGGAATGTTGGATGTTGATCTAAACATGGCACAGCTCAGTTCAGATGCTACTGAGATCACTTTGCCACCAAAGGAGTAGAAAAGAAGGATGGAAGGAAGGAAGTAAGGAAGGGATGAGGTGCAAGGTGAGCTCTGTAGAGTTTCTGAAAGGCAAAGGTGACTTCAAGCACTGGATGGGAAGGTGGATGATCTTTGGAGGGACTGTCAGAGAGCTGTAGTCACTGAAAATAATTTCTTTATCATGGAGTACTTATTTGGTCTTAAGAATGGAAAGAAAGTGATGGACTTGAAAAAGGAAAAAAAAAATTGTGCATTTGTTTTAAAATAAATAAATAAATAGAGGAAGTCATTAAAAATGTTAAGGGAAGCTGGCACTGGAGTTTAGAGTTTGAGAGGAGACGTGACAAATTGGTAACAATAATGACTAGTAAAAGAGGTAAGGATTTTGTTTAAGTAATAAGAAACGTAGGATTTGGTCTGGAAATCTTCCAGTTGTATCTTTTTGGCTTCTTCTTGCCTTCATATACTCCATCAAAAACTTAGTGTCTCAGGCATTGGATAGAGCAGACAAATGGGGTTTTGTCTGATGAGTCTGTCTCAACTGGCTTTGATGATCACTTCCTGAGAAGAAGAAATAGCTTAAACTGATGACTCTGACAGATAAATGTACAAGACAACTTGCAGGATAAGTGAGATAAAACTAGAAGACATTGAGAGTGTGAATATATTTATCCCAACTGGCTGAATTTGGAAGCCCAAAAGAAGGGAGGCTGTAGGAAGCCTGTATTACTTTTTTTTCTTCTTGTTTTCCAGGTGGTAATGATCAGTATTCACGTGGCAGGAGCTTTGCATTTCATTGTTCTTTATAGTCCTGTAGTGCAGATGTCTTTCCCAAGGCCTCAGAAAGTTCACATGTTTTAAAAGTCTTTTAGTACAATTGCTGAATCTGGTTTTCATTACAAAGAAGTCCACAGATGCCCTTTTTAAACTTTTGCACTTGGTGGAGTCAGACTGTTTCCCTGTTGTATTTTTTTCCTTTTGGCTATTACATTTAGCAAGGAGAGTGGTAAATTAATGGCAGGTGCATGGATTTGGAGAACTACCAGTTCTAGAGTCATCACTGAAATAGCCTGTTTGTTATAGGAGGGTTAGTTGTTCATATCAGACTTAATATAAATCTGGAAGTATTTTCTAGATAAGTAGAATCCAGTCTTAGCTGTAGCCATGGTACTGGAATAAAGACTGCCAGAGTGCCAGAAACCAAGGGAAAGAGCACCAATAAGCTTTCTCATTTGGATGAATAAACATGGTTCTGTCCATACATGTATTTTACAAACTGGGTCTTCTATGCAGTGTTTGCCCCTCATGTCACCTTCACACTTGAGCTGTGGAGGAGAGAGATGGGCAATGGGAGGAAAGGGACTTGGGTTTTACTACCTGACTTGCATCCCATTCCTAATGGACCTTACCAAGCTTTCTAGTTTTCATTATCTAATCCTGTTACATCACTGGAAGGGAAATTTCTAACTGTCTTGTTTCATTTACCCCTGATGGAAGAGCAGCAAACCTTAATTATGAGAACTGAGATTGAACTTAGTGCTTGTCAGTTATATAGTTCTAAACGAAGATTTTTTTTCATACTTAAAATGTTTCAGATTGATACATTTCTATAGTTTGTTCACAAGTAAGAACAGCTGCATCACTTACGAAAGTTGGCTCCCAACAAACAAACAAAAACATTCAAGGCTGGGGTGTGTCTACGCCAAACTTCAGCCTGGAGTGTATTTTTATGAGTAATAAACTCCTGCTATTTATAATGGAAATTCTGAAAGATCTTTTAACTATTTAATGGCAAAAGTAGGAATGTTGGACTTTAGGGAGAAGAAACACATTCTCTCTCTGGCCGGATTCATCTCATGACTTACACATTTTTGTGGTTTGTGCAAGCCTTTCCCCAGCTGTTCTAAGAAATTACTGTACTCCTGATGCATCCTATTATCAGATATTACTGACTTCTGAAAAGTAATGCTGCAGTGGTCCTGTCCTCCTAATAAGATGTATTGACTGGATGAATATATTGAAGCATCTGACATAAATCATCTTTCTGTCATCCTTTCTTCACTCTATCTTCTGATTTTCCTTGGATATGTGCTGCCTTTTTTTTATTCCTAATACATATGGTATCAGGTTTTTTTCCACATTTTATTGAGTATTTTTAAGTTATTTCAAATATTTTATGAATAACATCTCTGACCAAAGAATAGTATGGAGACCTTCACAATATATAATCCATAGGACTGAGGAGAGAGTATATAATGCAAGAAAATTTTTAATGCAAGTTCAGCATTCATGGTATGAATGAACAGGGTGATACTAAGAGTAGACAAAGGCAGAAGTGTGTTTCCATGAATCCAATGTATCACTGGAAGAAGACATTCACATTTCAGAATTTCATCACTGCACTGTAATATCCCAGTTTTCAAGGTAGCCATAAACTTAGAAACTTGCATTATTCAATTGATCGTGGATGTAAAATCACATCTGCTTGGACAAATGGGATTTTTGTATACAAAACCACTGGACAAAGTTTTAGAGGAAAGGTTAAACTATTTGACTACAACAGTTATGAAAGCTAATGTACAAATAGGTAAACTTAGTGATTTAGAGGCCAGACACTCTACTTTAAGCATTACAGTTTAGCTTTGGAATTAGGCATAAAGAACAAAAAGGATATGTATGCATTAGGAGGAAAAAAACTGACTTTTTAAAAAAGCTGAAGCAATTGTACTGAGGTTCTATCCCTCCGAGCAGTTTCTTCACAGAAGAAACTCTGTGAAGTTTCTTTTCTCTCTTGTTCTTTTTCTTGGCCTTTTGTGACTGTATCTGTACCTTGAGTTTTGTTAATTTAAAGAACCTATGGTTAACAGTTCATAATACAAAACTCACAGGCCTTTCAGACAGCAGAAGTATCCTGAGAGATATCAACTGTTTTATGCTTTGTTATGAAGTTGAGATAAATGATCTATACCATTTCTGCCATTTCTGAATACTTACGTGTCCTCCTCTGAACTCAGTTCATATGGACTCACAGTAATCAAGCCCTGGGCTGCACTCTTTGTGGCTGCAAGAGATAGTCTCTGTAAATTCTAGAAAATTCATCTAGAAGATTTTTTATAACGTGTTTCTACAAGCAGATGGTGTCAAGCAGTGGTTTTATAAACATTTACTTAAACTGATCTCCATATCTCTAAGTTCTGATACCTGCAAATAATGTTCCAATTCAGAATTATGAATCTTTACATTCACCAGAATGTTTTGTATTGTACATTTATATGTGCATTAGAGATGGCTACCCAAGAAAAAAATCTAATGAAAATTTTTGGGTTTATTTCAGTGAGAAGGAAGAACATAATCTTCCTTTTATCTACTTATCTGCTGGCTGATTCCTATGGAGCAATTCATTAAACATTGTACTAGAGGATATCTGTCCATATATGTATTTTGATGTCACTCTGGAGTAACAAGTTCTATACTGACTTGTCAGATCTTGTTTATGTCACTGTCCCTCTTAAGCATGGTTGTTCCACAGATTGAGTCCCTATGTTACAGGGTAGCTGTTGTTTAAAATGCTGGACTGTGGGATGCTTTTAATATGTTAAATCTAGCGTTTCAACTGAAATAAAAGCTGACATTCTTTATATTATTTTTGCATCATTTTCATTGAATATGCTTTTTTTACTCTAGGGAAACAAGATTATAAGAAAACCAGGCCTATGTTAAGAGCTACAAGATTAAAAGCAGAGGCCAAGAAAACTGCACTAGGCGTAAAGGTAGAGACCTCTTTGATAGCTCAAACCACCTTTATGTTTGTTTCTTTTCCCCATAGATGTACTGTGTGAATATTGATTTCTGAGAAATATTGTTTATGACACTTCAAAATCTAAGTAGAATGCTAGAATCTAAAATATTTATGATGCATTGCTTTTACTTAACCCTAAAATTACTTGAATATTTGAAGTGCTGAAAGATTTTATGTTGTCTGTGTCCTTGTTATGATGCATGCTTACTTTACGGTTTAAAGTACTGTGTGCTTAGAAAATTGATGGTTTTAGGGAGCCTTTCTACACACAGAACAAGTTCTGTAACTATTTCGTATTGTTCTACAATTTGCAATAAACATTTCCTATGTTCCTCTTTTCATCGTATACCAATAATAATTTAAAGACTGGATTTGTTAAGTATTGTTAATTCTCAACATTATTGTCTCAATCTGCATCCTTGTGTACTGCCTCTGACTTGGGAAAAGAAGGCTTAACTAACAGCAAAACATAAGGAAAGGTACTAAACTTTATATTGAAAATGTTTCCTTTTTGGGCAGGCATGAAATACATCAGTTATACTCTTTTGATCACAGCTGTGAATATAAGCAAGGAGGACAATTAGAAAAATTTCCTGTTATCTACTACCCAGTGTGTCATCAAAATGGAATCTATCTGAACACACAATGTTTATGTTGCTTCCAGTATTTTTTCCTCAAACCTATTTTTTTAATGTAACTGATACACTATTAACTTAACAGCAAGAGTAAAACCTGAGGAAAATAAAGAAGTGGATCCATTATTTGGGTATTATAGCAAAAGAAACTTCAGAAATGTTAAAAGGAGAACATTTTCTTGTTTCTGGCAGATGAGAAATCAATTTTTTCAAGTTATAGCTTATAGCAAATGCCAAGGTATTACTACCAAGCTGTAACAGCTGTTAGGCTGCCAGATGATGTATTTGGTTGTCTTCCAGAATTTGCTATTATAATCACGAAACAGTGCTTTCTTTTTGCTCCTGATTGCTGATCTCGATCAAGCATTACTGTGCAATGCAGTATGTTTTCACAACATAATCTCCTCAGTTAGTGCTGTGTGTCAGGTTTTAATGAGAAAAAGTAGATTGCCTTTTTTGTTTAAAGGATAGATTATTAACCTTTTGAGTTCCTTTTCCTTCCTTTCTTATTAAATTTTTCTTCTTCTTTTCATTTTTCTTTCGATGACGTGACCTTTTAAAAATTATGTTCTACTTGGAGACATAGTGTACAGCCTAATTCTTTTAAAATGTACACGGTTTTTGCATGTCTTTCACAAGTGAGAAGAGTATGACATTTGGTCCTTCAAAACCTCTTTAATTTCCTTATTTTCTTAAGTAAATCTTTCCTAAAAATGAGGGTAAATGAGAAAGCATATGTGTAATCATATATGTAATGAAGAATTGAATATTAATGAATAAAGGACTTTTGCCAAGGTGCATATGTGCTTTCCAGGTCCTGAGTGGGTGTGTTTCTGAGGTTCTGCTCTTTGCACTGTGTGATGTCTCAGGTTTACAATTCTGCTTTTGCCTTAAAAAAAAAAAAAAAAAACCAAAAAAACTTTAAAATATTTTCTTCTGGCTGTAATATTTTTTTATGCCTCTGGACCTTAAAATAAAAACCTGGATCATCCCTAAATAGATCGCAGTAATTTGTTTTGCTTCCAAGTTGCTGAGAAAAGCTGACAGGGCTGAAGCAAAAAGAAAGGTAAGTTGGGCACCTTTCCTTTCAGGGATTCGCTTGTAATGGACGGAAGGCAGGGCTTTTGGTTGCATCCTTCTCACTGAGCCTGCTTAATGCCAACAGCCTCAGGCTTACTAAATGTTACAATACTTCTACCACAACATGGGCAGTTTGTGTAGAATAAACTCTGCACTTCTGTGACACACCCCACAGTGCTCAGCATGGAAGCAAGGTGTATTTCGTATCTTGGGCTAAAGGTGCACCTCTTCCCACCTCGTGGTGATGGCTCTTCACCATGGGCAGTAGGTGCTCCTGGAGTGTCTGCAGGGAAATCTTCCTTATCCTGGAAGAGGCTGTTTAGTAGTGAAGCCCCATAACCTATACCTCTCTCTCAAGCACGTCTTGTTTTGCTCAGTTCAGTGCTGTCCAAGTGCCATCTCTTTACATCTATCCTCCATACCTATCCCGAACACTACTCTGTTGTTTTCTGGATAATTTTTGAAATAATTCTTAACAATTTATGTTTGGTATGACAGCAAGGCAGAACAGAAAAGAACACAGTTTGTTCTTCAGGTCCCTTGACCAGTAGTCCCAAGGCCCTGAGGTCCTGCTTCATAATCCTTAGTCTTGTTGGACTTTGTATGTGTCCACCTGGAAAACCAGGGGCAATAGTCATTGGGCCATGCCAAGCTGGGAAGTTTCTTGGTGATTTCCCCAAGGCTCGCACACCTCCCAATGGGCTGGGTCCAGTTGGCATATTGGGCCCTCCATTCCTTTCAAAAGGGACTCCAATGACTACTACCCTTATTTTTTTCTTAATTGAGGAGGTTTTGATGCAGAGGGTAGGTTGCCCTGCCCTAGGCAACCCCTCCAGCCTGAGTGGATTTTCATCCACATTCTCATCTCCCTGATCCTCAGATCCCAGGGCCACATATCTGTTGTTTAAAGGCACCTGGAGATGCGAGGTAGGTCAGCAGGAATTCACCTGCCACGCCAAGCAGAAACCCATTTCCACTCCCCACTGTCTCTTAGGAGCTTCTCATTTTTCCTGGGATGAGTAATGGTAATAAGCAGCATGATTCACCTTCCAAAGGCTGGGATTTTAGTCTTTTTTTTTATTATGTATGCCCTATTCTGTTCTGTAGCAGTTGATTAACTTCAATCTGTGTTGTGAGGAAAAAAAAGTGATATAATTACAATGCAATGTAATAAGTAGGCCCTTTAGATAGAAATGTCCAAAGTTCTTGTAAATCTTTGAGAAGAAACTAGGCATATACATGTATTTGGAATGTATTTTATTTGTTTATATACGTATCTCTTCAGTACATGATGCAGGATGCAGCATTTCAAGATATACAAACCTTTTATTATAAAAAGCTGTGTTGAAGCTAATAAAAAAATTGTAGAGAAGGATAAATGTAAAAGTGTAAACTCTCTGGGAAAGGGGTGTATGTTTGTAATTCCGTGAAATACATACACACAATAAGCTAACACAATAAGCATCACACAGCCCCTTAAAACAATAAGCTTTTTTATGTCATTGATAATTTTAGGGTTGTTTTTCATTATTGCAAGTTCCTGAAGAACTTACATGCCTAGCTGTAAACTAAGACTAAGAGTGTAGTATTTAGGGCAGAAAAAAAAGAGGACTAGAAAATAGTAAAGGGATTTTAGTCCTTAATTTCTACGAGGATAATGAAATTCTACTGTTGTGTATTCCACCATGAGAGCTGACAACATTAGCTTAAAAAAAAGGCCCTATAAATGACATAAAACTTTTCAGAACCAATCCCCTGGAGATTCTTCACATTTCATCACTGGCATACTAATTAGCTTGTCTTGTCAAACTTTGATTGCCTTGTCATTTTAGTGCAAGGTTTAAAGTAACAAAGTTTCTTTCAGTCACTGGCATTTAGTACTTTTTAATTTCCCCAATGAGGGATTTTTATCTGTGTTGATAATGTCAGAGAAGCAGCTGAGCACTAATAACTATCCAAAGTTAGTTCAAGCCGGGTGACCATGCTAGTACTTGGTGTGTCATATTTGCTCTTTAAACATGTTTAAAGATTAAATATTGTAGCAGAGCTATTTTACTGGCTCTGTTTGTATATGTGACAGTAATGTAGACGGTGCCAAAATACATTGTGTCTCTTGGAAAAGCAGGACCCTCTCTTGAGAAACAGCTTCAAGAGAAAGCAGTATGCTGTATGCCTCCTGGTGTTTGGATAAGACAAAATTATTTGTAGCAGTACCAAAAAGGGAGCCTCTGAACTTTCTCTGGGTCATTTTGTTGTCCTCCCACATGGGGCTTGTGCTGGTGGAAGCCCAACTGTTCATCCTTGCCAAGTAGAGCAGCACTGGTGCTAGCTCTGCTCTCAGTGGATGAGAAAAACATGCCAGCAGAAGAGTGACAAGCATAAAATGGTTCAAGAAGTTTGGAAGCTTGGCCCCCAGGTAGATGGATTTTGGTATGCAGACTGAAAGTTATGGGAGTTCTTGGGCAGAGATTTAATTCACAGGCTCCAATAACAAATCATGGTCCATAGACAAGTGATGAAGTTCTATCTATCCTTGAAAGGTAGGCACAAATCTCAACAGTAGTATTTGCAAAGTACTTGCAAAGACATTATTGACTGCAGAACATCACTCCACAGAGTGTTATTAGCAGAACAGTACATTGATTCAGCTAAGGAAAAAATGTTTCCTAAACAAAGTGAGAGCTTACTTAAATAGAATGTCTGTTATTCTTTTGTATATCTACTTAATCTGTTGTGTAGTTACATATCTCACTATGGAGAGTTTATCTCATCTGGAGCAAGTTAGATAGGAATAGATAACAAGACATTCCTAGTGTACTTTAGCAAAGGATATTCTCCAATTTCTTGCTGTTCATAATTTTCTAAGTTTGTGGACTGCATTTGCCAAGATACAGTTTCATAGCTTTGTAGAAATTAAGGCCCCAAGAGACTATTAGATCATTTGATCTGCACTTCTGTATGTTACAGATCATAAAATTTCATCCAAATACTTTATGCAAAGTCCAGGCACTTTGTGGCCAAGATACTTGGTCTTCAAACCAACATATATGTCTCACAAAATGCAGAGCAGCTTAATGTGCCACCAATGAATAAAGTGTGATATTCCCAGTTATCCCTGTAGTCAGGCTTTGATCCCTGAGCTTGAAATGAAAGGGAGGGGAAACAACACGTACAAAGAGAAGAACAAAATCAAACCTTTGCCTGACCTGAACACATAAGTATCGTAATCATGGTGGTTTGAGATGTGAAGAAGATTCACCAAGCACTACCTTAAGAAAATTTGCTTTACCAGCTTGGAGCAGTAGTCCATCTGTCTCAAGCCTTCTTATGTCTCTACTTAGGACCTGTCTGTAGTGCTTGAAGGAATAATCAACAACAACAAAACCTCACATCCTAGAAATGGAGTCAATACAATTGGAGGAAAATGTCAGCATCAGAAAACTTCTGATGTTATATAAAAAAGTCTGAGCATAGGGTGCTATTGCTTTAAATAACCTGATACTTCAGGGGTTCAGAATATAGACTGGCTGTGGAAGTAATCTGAATTTTCCTATGGCACTGAAGAAGAGGAGCATCTAGGAGAGCTGAGTTTACTGGCTCTTGGCAGCCAGGTCCTTCTTTTCACACAAGCCCAAGTTAAAGTATTCTTTCCAATTGCTAAAAAAAACGAATGTACATTTCTGAGAGAGATCAGATGTTAAAAGACTCACAGGTATGGATGTCCATATTTTCCTGAAGAATGTTCAATCATTCTTTCTCCTTGAAAATGGCATCTTAGTTCAAGGCTGAACTTATCTAACTGCAGCTGGGCCTTGAAAGTTTCTTGTAAACAGGATAAAAGGAGCCCACACTGAGAAATGCTTTACTTAAATACAGGTGTATATAATTATATGCTGTAACCAAGCTACCTCTCATTCTTCTCTGTGATAAAATAAATACCGGTCATCTCCCCGCTGGAAATCCCTCCACCTTTGTGCATCCAAAAATCACACTGAGGGAGCAGTTACCCATGAAATCCAAAGATCTCCTTAGAGTCACAGCTTTTCAAGGCAGAGTACTCCACTTTATAAGTACTCTGTGCATCTTTGATATCTGTATATATTATTTTGCATTTAGCTGTTTTAAAATGAATCCCGTTGCTTTGTAGGCATATAGCCAGGTGTTTTTGATGACTCACTAATAGAACCTTGTTCTCATTATTTGAGACAGCAATGATCTTTCTTCCATCTGAAATTTTCACAGTAAAAATTAAAACCTAAAAAGTGTGGATAAAAGTTCATAAATTACTTCTGTTGCCTTCTGTTAGCTGTAGAATGTCCTGCATTAAGGAAGTAAGTATTCATTTATAAATATGATTTTGTTGAAACTCTAAAACATGATCGCAGTGAATATCCACCTAAAGTTTTCAGTTTAAAACTATATGAGATAAAAAGATCGTCAGTTCCTATATATATATATATATATATATATATATATATTTAGAGGTATCCTTGGTCAGTGTGATTTTCTTTTCCTCTCTTTTCAGAAAGAGCTAGGGAGAGTTTAGCATTTCAAGAGAGAAATTTGTGGTATTTTTTCACTTAGTTTTAAGTAGGTTTCAGGTAAAAAAGTTGTGATTCTCTTTGAAGAGCAATTAAAAATCATGTAAACCTCCCCTGACATTTCCTGGAAGTATGATATTTCTCTGTATGTGTAGGATATGATGCTGCCATATACAGTGTCCAGATTTGTCTTATCAAAGCTAACATTTTTTTGCTCACCCCCTCTCCTGATTAATCTTGTTTAGATCCCAGCTCTGCCACTTGCTCCATGAGGGTGAATTTGAGGACATAATCCAAGTATTTTGACATGAGAGACATAAAACTGACAAAAAAAGATAGGAGAATTAAATCTACATTATGTTGTAATGCTATGCATTTCCTTTATGAAAAGTTTCTGGGAAACTTAACCAGAGTGAAATCAGTAGGGTTCTACATATGTTATTCTACATGTATGACAATAAAATAGAAAATTCAGTTCCTTTTTAAAGGCTTCTATGACTGTACTTTGGGATTTGAGAGTAGGAATGTTGTTTCCCAGTGTTCTGTACCATGATATAAAATATAAAAATAAAAAAAAAAAAAGGAAAAAAAAACCCTCTGACCATTTTAAGTTTATTTCTATAGGACTTTTTCCTCTTTTATTTAATTATTCATGGTGAAATCCTTTGAGTAAATGGATTTTGCAGAGGATGATGGGGATGATCCATAAAGTGCACGAGAAAGGGAGCTATATATACCAAGCGAGGAGTATTTTAACATTTCATTTCTATGCATGACTTAAAATACAAATAACAAAGCCTGAAAAGTATAAAACAAATTAAAATGACAATATATATCTGTTGTTGCTAATACAGAACAGTAATGTAGCATCTCATTTGCTATTTACCTTGCAAAATTTATGTTCATAAAAGTTCATAAACTGGATGCAATTCTTAAGAGACTGCATATCTCTTGCTGAGAGCCAGATGTCCTTTGTAGGGCCATTTATTTTAGATTTTTGTTACTCTGCCTTTTTCAGTAATTCAAAACTAAGGTTCTTGCATAATTCTCAAACCTAGACTTTTAGTAAGACTTTTCATTCCCAGGGATAATAAATACTGATTCTCCACCCACCCAGTTCCTAAAGGCTGTGCAAGGAAAATAGTGTTGTTATCGCAGTGTTACTCATTGTGACACTTAGGTAGAGGAATTAAAGAACTGCTTCTGTCAAGCAGTTACTGGGCAGCCTGAGAATAAAACTCAAGATATTCCCAATTCTACTTCCTTTGAAACAAATCTTTAATGCAAAGGTTCCTGAAAAGTTTGCTGCTGCTACCCACAGCATTTCGTAAGGGAGACTGGGCAGAAGGGAGGGGAAAGGTAAACCCATTGTAAAGCAGAAAGCATGGGAAGTGTGGCATCCAAACAAGGGAAAAACTTTTTAATACTGGAATGAATTTGCTGTCTGTGTCAAGTGTGAACGGTGCCTGCATTGCACGGTTTTGTTGTCCACTCTCCTGAGCAGATGGAGCCTGCAGTTGTATGTCACTTGTTTATTACATCCTCTTAAGATTAGTAGCTGCGTGGCCAGATGGGTCTGGGAGCACAGCTGTGGATACAAGGAAATAAATGAAACCTGTCTGATGCTGCCATGCCCTTTTGTGAGATACTGACGTGTTGCAACTGCAACAAAGCAAAAATCACTTTCCTTTAATGTATGAGTGAATTAGATGTATTTTTTTTTTTTAATCAGATCATGAAATCAGGAGGATGAAGTTCAGAGGATGGTACAATTCTAAGAGGAAAATGTATCTGAAATTTGTAGCAAACAGCCTCAGCAAATTTGCAGGAGCAATTTTAATGTGGTAAAACAAATTTAAAATACATCTCAATCATCCATATGAAATATAAAGCAAAGGTTTCTATAGAATAAAGAATATGCTCCTATAGAACATACACCAACTAGGCAGTAGTATTTCAAAATTTATTAGATGGCATATGTTGAATTATTGATCCAACATTCTGATAAACTATATAATGCATTCATGTAAATGCAAATGAAATGCTGTTCTATAGAAGAATGCCAGATTATGGTCTAGACTTTAAAAAATGAAATGCACAGTTTTAACTCCTTCATGTCAGTGGACACAATGCTGGTCACAAGGCCACCACCAGCCTAGAGATGCTGGGTAGGATTAATCCCACAGTGCACACAAGAGATACCATCTGCACTCACTTCTAGTCTAAGGGGACAAATGATCATTACTGGGGAGAATTCACCTAGTCTCTCTTAGCAGACACAATGAATCTGACACCAAAAATGGACAGATTCTGTCCTTGGACAGTAAAGGGTGTCTTGTTGTCTTGGTTCAGTGTAGGCATCTCCTTTTAGTCCCACTGAGAGAGTAGGTTTGATATGACATCTACTGTACAAATTCAGATCAGTTGTTATAAAATTGCGTAACATTCTTTCTTCTCTAATTTTAAATGTACATGGGGATTCTTCTAATGCAATTGTTTTATAGTTTAACATGAAACTGCGAAATGGAGGGGAAGTTTTGCTTCTTTCCTTAGAGTGAGAGTAGGGTTTGGAGGTACAATCTAACCTTTGGAGCATCTCAAATGCATAATTTTAAAAATTCATCATGGTAATCAGAAGCCAAGCAGTAGATGTTGTTACCTACAAAGTCATACTTTCTGTGAGCTGAAGGGACATAAGGATTTTTCTCAATTTTTTATTTCATCTTTCATTGTCTAACCAAATGAGAACCAACACTATAGGAAATGTGCTGTGCCTTACGGAAAATAAGAACTTCAAAATCTGAAATATGGTGTATTTGAAAAAAAATAAAAGGGAGAGAAAGATAGGAAATAAATACAAAGGGGATGATTTTACTAGAATTATATTTTTACAGAGTCCAGCCTTAAGATGGTAGGCAGTCACATAATGAGTATAATGTGTAGCATAAAAACATTTTTCTGCTTCTGAAAGGTGCCATAAATCTTGTATGCTTTGGAAGTCTCTTTTATGTTAATTAAGGAAGATGCAGCAAGTTGCAGTATTTTATGGGAAGAGAGGCAAGTGCAAATTGTTGTGCTTTTTGCCTTATTGCAGAGCGGAAGAAAGAAAAGTTTCATCCAATTCTGAAGGAGTTTGTAGTTCCATATTGTACTGCATGCCAGGAGGTTGGGAGGTAGAGGTAGCAATTTTCATTGACTTCCACCATACTGTGTTTGCTTCATTAAAAAATTACAAATTTGTTGGCAAAAAGCAGTAACATATTGCTAGAAAACATCAAAATTCACAGTGTAAATTCATAACTTAAATTTGTGTTCAAAACTGTGGTTTGTGAATTCTGTCTTTTCCTTTAAAAAAGAAGGAATGGGATAATAAAAAGTTATAAAGCTCCTGTTTCTATGTAAGCCTAAAGATTTTTAAGCTAAATATCCTCTTTCTGATCGTATATCAGACTCACCAAAATCTTCATTAGGTGAATGGATTCTACAACATTTGAAATGGTAACCACAATAGAGAAATCATTAAAGCATCAATGCCTAATGCAATTATATGTGTCTGATGTTATTTTTTTGTGTATTGGAGAAGGGAAATAATATTTATTCATTATTAATCTGAAGATGCAGTATTATTTCTAATACTTCTTTTTTTGTTTTCTCTTTTTTTTTTTTTACAGGAAGTTGCCCTTGTGCTTGCAGCTATACTGGTATTTTTGTTGGCTTTCTATGCTTTTTTTTATCTTAATGTTTCAAATGAAGTTGACCTTGATCTGGATCCAGATGAAAACTAGCAGATGCAATGAATCTATCATCAGGATTTCTTCAGCTTCAACAAGACTACATAGCAACATGCAGTCCCTTCACTGTAAGACAGTAAACAATGCCATATCTTGCATCCAAATTCATAAGAAAGTTTTGCAATACATCAATCACATTCCAGGTCTCCAAAATAAGAACACTTATGCCTGGCCAAGTGTTTTTGTTTAACACCAAAGCCAGGAGCAACAGTACAATACATGAAGTTTATTGTTTACATTATTTTTTTTCTCAGGCAGAACATTTTGATGTCAAAAGACAGGTGCTATTATTATAATGGGTATTGGTCTGACTTCACAAGAGGAGTGTCTGCCTTGACCAAATTTAGGAATCAGAGTTTCCTAATATCCAAATTAGTTTCCTGTTCCTTTCTGAAAAGAAAGCAGAAATACCAAATAAAAAGTCTTTTCTTCATTTGTGTATAAAATATATCAAAACCCCCTCAAGCTTTCTCTCCCTTTTAATCTTTCTTCTGCATGTGCGCACATGCATGAAGATGGAAGAAACTGTGGGAAAAAATATCTTCTTACAAGCAGTCTGTCACCTTCTATATGGACTTAATTTTCTGCCATTCCAGATTCTGTGTGCCCATATATCTGCAGTAATCTTTTTCATTCTTTTGCCAACTGTTCAGCACACATGTGTTCTGTTAGAAATGGCACCTGGATGACAGAAGCTCTAACATTGGCATATGCTTCTGAAACACAGTTCTTTGCCTCCTGTGCTGTCTGAACTAGTGTAAATAGAAAGTTTAGTTGATGTTGGTTTTAATTAGTGTATTGGTCTACTATTAATATAAAGTCAAAATT
Organism: Regulus satrapa; assembly: GCA_013396955.1. Lineage (NCBI taxonomy): Eukaryota > Metazoa > Chordata > Aves > Passeriformes > Regulidae > Regulus > Regulus satrapa. The sequence goes on along the minus strand of VWZN01009768.1, from coordinate 370,478 downwards.
GTCTTTTAATTATGCTCTTCCTGATGGTTTTGGTATCAGCTTGCTCTACCTGTTAGGGGCGTGTTGTATAAAAACATTCCTTTCCAGCTATAAAATAATTTTAATCATCAAACTAATGTGAGAGGCTGTAAGTAATAAGAAAATACAATTTTTCCCTGGCATACTAATGACTGCTAAATCTTGGCTCCATTACATCCTTCAGTTCTTGCAAAGTACCTTTCAAATTAGGTAGTGTAGATAGCATTTTTCTTCCTTCTGATAGCCAAAAGGCACTTGAAGAATTTGGTGTGTCAGAGCAGCTGCAGGGAGCTTTCAAATTCTGGCTTTATCCTGTTCTGCTTTGAGTTTGGCATATAACTGAGCTTGTGGATGTAAGACTCAGTTTTGATCCTCTTAAAAGTGTGGTCAGTCTTTCTCTGACTGATTCAGTTCCAATTCAGCTTGATATCAAGAACATGTAGAGCCCCTGGTGCTGAACGTGGCAAGGCAATTCAGGCAGACTGACATTCAGAAAAGTTTTTGTAATTCTGAAGTTAGTGAACTAGCTTGGTTTTGCCTTTGACATAAATTTCAGAGCTGAATGTTAGGTTTTATTGCAACTGAGGTATTTACTGTCTTGTTTCTGAGATGCCTGACTAAGATTTCTTATAGTGATTTTGAAGAAAAAGGGATACAAATCACAGCAAATATTATAATGGAAAATATATTTCTTTTAAATTGACACAGTCTCATTATCACCACTTTAAAAACTTGGATCAATACAGTTAATTTTTGAAAAACACAATAACTATGACCATATACATTATGAGTCTCTAAGTATCCATCCACTTCATATGTATCATAGTCTTCCTTCATTTTATGTCATGTCCTCTAGAAATTCAGAATACAACAGTCTTCCAAAAAATATATGAAAGAGAAATGTATATATGCAAATATATGTCATTTTCTAATTATGACTGTTACAGACACAAAATCCTAACATTTATGTATGCATATGATTTATAGTCCTCTACTGGTCGCACACATGACCAAACACCTCTCAACATGTTGAATTTATGGTGAAGCATTATCTGACACATGTCCCAACTTCCAGTGGAGGGAAAAGCATATCACAAGCTGTCTCCTTGGATCTGACATGCCTTTAACTTCACCAGCACCCAACCACGTGTCACAGAAGCTGAAGACCTCTCCTGTTACTTTAGGTTAGGAGTTTTCATGTTCTATAACATGCTAGAAGGATTGCTTCCTTAATGTCAGCATACAGCTCTCTGAGTCATGTATGGTCTGAAAAGATGTGTAGTTACTACCTTCATGCAGGTCATCTCGTAACCTGCTCTCTCAACTGGTTGCATTAAAAAGCAAGCAATTCTTACTGTCAAATTTGTGGATGTGAAGTTCCTAGAACAGGAATATTCCATTTCCCGTAACTATGAATGAAACCAAATCTGAAGTGCATATAGATGTGATTCTATCAGTTTCCCTGATGTGTAGCTTATGAGTCCATATTTCCCACCATTTGCAGTTTGTCTGTTTGTTTGGATTAGGCCTTTTCATTTGCGGGAAAGATCATAGAACCATGAAATCATTGAATAGTTTGGGTTAGAAGGGGCGCAAAAGATCCCCTAGTTCCAAAAGCTCTGCCATGGGCAGACACTTTCTACTAAGATACATTCTCTAAGCCCTGTCCTGGTCTCAAACACCTCCAGGGATAGGACATGGCTTCTCTGGGCAACCTGTTCCAGTGCCTCACCACCCTCAGAATAAAGAATGTTCTCTTACTGTCTAAACTTACTCCCTTTTAGTATTAATCAACTCCTTCTTGTGCTGTCACTACATGCTCTTGTAAAAAGCTCCTTCTTTTTTGTAGGCTCCCTTCAGGTACTAGAAGGATATTCTCATGTAACAGGAAAATTTATTTTTGCTTAGACCAGGTAGACTTCTGTTAAGTGTATGTAGAAATACATGGTAAATATTGTAGCAAATACATTTCTTTTCTTTTCACTACAATAATACCTAATGGGACATGTGGCTTATTTTGCCCTTAATTATATCTGAGATTGAAATATGCCTTTTGGATTTTTGGACCATCTATCTTTTTATGAGTTGCTCAGTGTCTATTTTATTAATATTTTTTTTCTCTTTTCATTCTCTTATTAATGTTGAAAACACCGAATCATGTATACATTTGAAAGGACATTAAAGCAATTTAAACAGCAAAATGTTCAAAAGTAAGCACTGATGTCAGTTTTAGAATATCTGGATTACTTTAGGCAGTTCTAGCTGCTAAATTCATATTAAAACTAAATGTGACTTAAAAACCAATGTGGAGAACTTCCTTTGGCATCCTACCCAATACTAATAGATCACATCTCTTTCTGGAGTTTATCCATACAGCTTTATAAGTTGTTAATGGTTTTTTTATTAGAAAAAGAATAATTTTATATGCTTGTTTCAAAGAAGGATTGCTGATCAAATAATTTACATGGCAAACCTGGTTTAATGAAGGTTTTCAAAGGTATTCACCTGAAGGAAAAGTAGGCATCAGTAGTTGCCCTCTACTCCTGGAGTAAACTGAATTTCCTTCTAGCAAAGGTTGTGGAGAAGATGCCTATCCCAAGTCCTTGTGTTGTGGGTGGGAGCAGATGTCCTGTTTGGAAGAATCTCTGGCTAGAAAGGCATAATAATCTTCCAGCAGTGATTTTGCTCAGTAAATCTTCCTAGGTCATTTTTCTTTTGGTTTTGAGTCTTCAAAAGCAGAACCAACCATGTAGACCATCTCAGGACAGAAGCCTCAGTCTATTTTTTTTACTAGTGCTTCTAGTGAACAATGCCAAGGAAAGGCTCTAGCTCTACTACCTAGAGTCCATCAACATATTTTACTGGAAGCTTAGGAGGCATGTTAAGCATTTCCCTAATAGACCCTAGAGATACACTTAAACTTTCCTTGAAGAATGCTGTAGTTAAAGTTCACTGTTACATATCATGTAGACATCCTGTGATTCAGAACCAGCTCCTTCCATGCATCAGACCAGCTGCAGCAGGTCTGTAGCAGGACATGTAGACTGGGAGATTGTGCTGCAGTGTGTAACTGCAGGCAGCTACAACGTGAGCAGACTCATCTCTTTACTTAGTGTCCTTTAGGGCAGCTGGCCTAAAAGTTTTGTTTGAAAACATAAGTTTTGAACAACTCTCCTGAAGGAAAGCACAGTGAAAGCCCTACACACCGGTTCATGCCTCTTCCATGAAAGTTGCTACCATGGAGGAGGCTCATCTGCTGACTTAGGGCCAAGTTTTGAATGCTGCCATTTCAGAAGGGAAATGCTGCTAGGTGCACCCAGTAGAGTCATGATTGATAAGGGATTGTCCTTGTAAAGCACATCTGAGCCAGTTGGTGAAGGTCAAATGCATTTGGGATGACTCTCTGTAGAGAACTGTGCTTGAAAAGCAGAGTAGGCAAGTTAGAGTGCCAACAAAAAAGATACTACAGATCTTGATCACATTTCAAGTTCTACTTACAGTAGCATAGTAATTAGTGGTGCTTATGACTAAGAAAATAACAATATGGCACATCAATAAGACAGGAGAAATGTGATGCTGGAACTGCATCCTAAAAGATTTTACAGTGGATTATGCCTGCACTTTGGGAAGTGAAGCCATGAGATTAATAAATTGGCAAAGATTGTCTGTGATCTTATGCTTACAATATTTTTCCCTGAAAGAGCCAGTGGAGATATTTTGCAGTACTTTCCCCCATCATCCTCTTAGTTTGCTGTAATGCGTTTTTGTCGATGTATTTCTTTCTACACATTTCCAAGAGTGAAAAATATATTTTTTGCAGTTCATCAATTCATTTAATTGACAGAATCCTCTACTCATCCTTTTATCCCCCTTAATCACAATCAAATTAGTGGGGAGACAGCCAAAATGTTAGGTACCAGTGTCTCTCAAGCAGATGTCACACCACTATTTTTTAGCTCGTTTAAATGAATAAACATGTTAAACTGTGAAGTATTACATTTTAGATTTTTTCATTTAAAAAATGGGACAATCTGTTTACTGTCCTTAATTGAGACAACAATCGTGGTGGTTGCCAGTTTTGGCAGTTGTAATGATGAACTATAAATATTGGGACAGACTAACTGATGATTGTGGAGGATAGTTCAAGTACAATACTCATTCTGCATGAATACTTTTTTCAGTGCTACATTTTTTCTAGCTTCCGTGATTGTTGTACTGGTTTTGCATGTTAAAAACAAATAAATACCTGACTAGTCAATCAATAGGCTTGATTCTGTTGTCTTATTCTCCATAACAACATACAGTATAGAAAACCACTCTGGACCACAGTTCACGCCTTGCCCAAACTCCCCCTAAAAGGTCTGTGTCCATGTCAGTTACAAATATAAGCTACAAAAGCTTTGTTTTGCTGCACCATGGAAAAACTGAGCAACATAAACATCTTTAGTAGTCTTAGCCATTTCACAAAGATATTGTGGAAATTTAAAATAGCTCAGCCACAGGAGATGAGTATGGAGTCTAGAGTTCGATAAAAGACAGATGTCATTATTTTATTGCACTTTCTCCAGAAACAAGACTGGAAGAAAATCGAAGCAAAATGACCACTTCTTCCAGGATCCAACACCTCACAACTCACCATGTTGCTCAAGAAGAGCTGTGTCTGTTATCAAGTGAGAGCTACCACACTTCTTCTTTTCATAGGACAGTAAAAGGGCCACAAGGACATAAAGGTGCTTGGATCAAAGCAGCTTCTTCTTGGACCAATGTGTCATTTATTAAAGTAAGAAGGAAACAGGGTTTTGGGATTTACACAAAGCATAAGTCAGAGTAGTTGCTGCTGCCTTCATGTATTAAAAAGTCACATTATGCCAAGCTAGAGTAGCTTTGTGTGTCTGTTACAAAATTAAATGTAAAAGTTCTGATACTGACAATGTCTACATTTCTCTAGAGTAGAAAGCTTCTCATGTGAGACTGTTAGCAGAGCGGAGGGATGTGGAGGGAAATAGCAGGGGAGCCCTTTTGCTGATTCTGCACTCCTAAAAGCATCTCTCCTGCTCAGTGGGGAGCTGCTGGTGTTTAGAGTAGGACTGGAGTCCTGCATTGCTTTGGACAGCCTACAAAAAGAATAGAGCAGAACTTAACCTACAGGGTGAGTCTCCTACCATTACTGATGCCTCATTTGTTACCACAAGTAAATAGAAGCTGAGACATTCAGCCTTTTCACTTTTATTTATTAGATTCTCAGGAAGATGCCAGAAAAAATTGTCTTTTGTTGTCCTTTTGAAACTGTTGTGCATAGTTGTTTTGCTTACTGTCTGTGGGACTCCTATCCAGGCAGAGAATGCCACGCTGATGCCTAGCTGCTCTTTGGTAGTATAACGCCTGCTGCCCTATCCTTTTCCAAGGAGGGGCTGGGGGGGAACATACCACCTCCCCTGCTCTCACCTGGCTGAAGCTGAAGAGGCCTCAAGTCACTACTACTGTGTAATGGGATAAAACTTCTTCTGTTTTGGTGAGGACAGCAAATTGTGGATTCAGGGCAGCTTTATTTAGCCTTTCCTGCCAGAGGAACATTTAGAACTGCAGGCATGGTGAAACTTGAGTTTTTCCCTACTTCCCTTTTGATGACTTGCTTCAGCTTAAGATGACCTAAGGTAATATGCTTGTCTGCTTAAGGCAGGGATGTTTTAACAACAGTATCATGAGTTTTTGCTGCCCTACAGAGCTCATGACTGCAGGTGACCACGTTTATGTTTATCCATTCATTAATCATAGCCTTTCTTGAACTGCTCTTCTCAGGCAGTATTCTGCCTTTGTTCCACTCTATCTCTGCTGCTCCAGTAAAAACAGAAAAGAGTGGCTTTTTTAGATCATTACACAAATGCCACATATTAATTTAAAATTAGGCAATATATGTAGGGGCATTCTCCCAGTACACTGTGTAGTTGTTTATTTTGAAGAGCAGCCTGTTCTTGTGAATTGTATTTGACAGTCCTTACACTTATATATGGAGGCTTCTGAGTTCACATTAAAATAAGTTATAAATGTGACTGTGTTATTTATGAGAATGCATCTGAATTTTAATTTTTTTCATAAAATGATCATCAGCTGCCTTCAATTAATAGAAGAGTGGCCTTTATTTTTCAGTGATACAGTTCAGTCAAATATAGCTTTTCATCTGAAATGTTACAGAACTATAATTACATCCCTTTAGTTAAGGGTTACCTCAAAATAAGAATTACTTGTAATATGTATTAAGACTTATTAAAGAATTTTTCTGAAGACTGCAATAATGAAATTTGGTAAATTCTCCACAGAACTATCAGATGTATGACTCCAACAAGAGCAATGGTTTTGAAAATTTTCCTTGTTGGCAGGTTTTACCTTCTGTCAGGAAATTTTCAAGTTGATATCAGGATGAAGTGGGAAATGCCTGAAGGAGAAATGAAAGGACTGAAATAAATGCTCAAGAGACTGTTCCCATGTGTTATTCAACCTCTCATGTACACATGGCTGCGACTGGACTAATGTCAGTGTTATGGGATGACGGAGAGGCAGCACATCTGAGACAGCCCACTTTGCTTGTGAATGTGGCACCCTCAAACCCACAGTGGCAAGTGTTTCTTCTACACTTTATTAGGCTCCTATACACAGAAAAGATGTCTCTTACTATATTAATTCCTGTCTACAGAAAAAAATAAATTCAGTTTTATACTTCTTTACAGATAGAAAAAAGGAAAAAATGTTCCCCGTGAGCAAGAACATTTGGAAACAAGAATCATTCCTGCGGCACTGGAGTTGTACATAGACATCAAACATGTTCATTTTAAAAGATAATACAAATACAGAAAGGAAGATTTCATTGATCTGCCATTCCTTGCAGTACAGATCTCTAGAATAATTTCCACAAGGCTATTATTCCCCCTCTTCCACCACTAGTATAAGGATCATCATTGCCATCTAAGAATGATAAGTGATCTTGTATTTCCCAGAACTTAAAGAAGAAAATAGATGTGTCTTTGCTAAATACTGAGTTACTCAATTGCTTTGGAAGGGTCTACCAGAGGGTATTTATAATAATATATAACTCAAAGTGATGTAGAATAACAGAAAAAAAAAACCCAAAAAAACAAAAAAACTGGATTTCAACCAAACAGTACAGAGCTGGCCTGGGGACATTCAGCACTTCCTTGCTACTTCCTTGCAAAGCCTTGAGGAGCATATCTGTCACATCAACTCATTGACATTTATCTTAGTTACTTAGTTTTCCTGTCATTTGTAAAGAATTAGAACTCCTTGGTCATTGGTCTGGAGAAGGCTAGATTTGATCTTTGCACCTAGATCAGGCTTTTCAGATCAGGCTTTGATCAGTTCAAAGTTCTTCATCAGGTTCCTTCCAGAGAGCCTAAGCAGTTTGAAAAGAATCTGACTAGACTTCCATCAGGTAAGCAGTGAGGTAACACAGGATGAACACACTGGAAAACTGACACAGCCTTCCTCAGAGAGAGAAAGATTTGCTGAGGTTGTTTGGCAGTGGGGTACACGATGTGTCAAGTTCTGTATGAAGGGAGGAGTGAGCCTGGGCAGACAGACCTCAGGATGTCAGCAGGGACTTGATGCAGATGTTCTGCCAGATGCTGCTTCTTATGGACTCCCTTCTCCAATGGCAGAAACCCAAGAAAACTTATGAGAGGATCCCAATATAATCTTTTAATGAGTAAGATCATGAGAAATGTTTCTCATGCTAAGAAGGAAGAAAAGTTGTTCTGTTCACTAGCAACTCAGGATTATAGGAACTGCAGGTGCTACAATAAACCATTCTTAGCCTAAGAGCAAAGGTTCCTTTGTAAAGCTTCACATTAGTCTATGCACATTACAGATAACTAAATAATTTAGTTATTTTAATCAGGAAATTGATGCAGCTGGATATGAGAGAAAAAAC
>VWZN01009768.1:337419-362472 GCA_013396955.1 Regulus satrapa | reverse complement strand
AAAAAAAAACCAAACCCCAGAAACATTTCAATAAGAAATATGCTAAGTCTCTTCCAGAGGAACTACAGAGGCCCTAGCTCTGATGTAGTCTGAGGAAGGAGTCATGTGCACTACTGATGTCTCCTTTCATCATGTGGTAGTCACAAGGTAACACATCTTTCGACCCAGCCAACAGGAATACTTTAATTAAGTAAAACAGGATCACAAAACACCAGGCTACCTAACTGCCCCAGTTTAGAGACCTATAGAAATAAAGCTCTCAGTTCATTAAATTATAGCTTATATAGATACACCACTATTACATCCCTCACAGCCAAAATATCAAAAACAGATCCACCAGCAACATATCTGTGATCAGTCAAGTTCTTCCATGTCTCAGAAGTCTTGAGGAATACAGACTCCGTGAGAGATTTTGTATTATGTTGGTCCTCTCACAAGGTGTTTCTTGACCTTAGTGTGGGCTGAGAGATGAAGTTGGCAGGCTAATGAGGAGGAAAAAGAGGATAGTTAGTAAAAATCTCTACTTTATGCTAGTCTTAATTATTTGGAGGCAGATATCACAGCTGTCTTTGAAGGTGGAACTGGACTAAAGCATTTCGGGAAAGACACTGTTGTTCCTCTTTGGAAAGCGCAGTGGAAAAAGCTTTGGGCTGTCTATGTCCCAGTGGATGAATAATCAGTGATGTGGAAGGCTGAATAGATGGTACTGAAATGAAGAAAGCAACCAGCAAGCAGAGCAGGCTCTTCTAGATCCTCAAATCCGCAGCAGTACCACGGCCTGGAGGAGCAGCACTTTTCTCTCCATCTGAATCCCAAGCCTTTGGCCAGTTCACTCTGCCTGGGAGCTTGGGAAGAACAAACCTTGTGTGACCTGCAGCAGCAGTTATGCAGGAAGTCTCTGCAAGAATGAAAATTTGCTCACATGGAAGAAAAGACCTTGTAAAACTGTGTAATACTCCCACCCACTGACCCTCCCTACTTGTGAACTGTATCACTGCTTTTCATCCCTCTGAAAAACAAAGTTGATTTGACTAACACTGCTATGCTCCTAATGATTTGGTTTTTGGCTATATGGCAGCTGCATTAAAGGGAAGAAAAACCCCACACAGATAGTGGCTTGATTCGCTGTGGCTGGCACAGAGGTGGGTGCAGTGTCTCTGCCAGGGCAGCTTGTTTTGGAGAAGGCAGGAGTCTGTTTACGGTTATGCCATCATGACACATTTCTCCCAGTGGTACTGCCTGCTCTGGGAGTCCAGAGTCCCTGCAGGGCCAGTGCAGCTGATGTGTTCCCTGCTGCTGCATCAGCCTTCTGGGCAGTTTTAGTATTGACAGGGCTGGTCTCTGCAGAGGACCTGAGCAAGCAACACCCTGGAGACAAAGCCAAGTCAAGAATGCACATGGCAGAGTGAGCAGAAGCCACAGGGGACACAGAGCCTAGATTTGCTGAACTATCAGGAAGCTGGTGTCTAAATCCAACTCTGGTCAGAAATCAAGGGAATTTAGAGGCTGGTTTGGTTAAGAGACAATTCCCAACTGATCCTGAATGTACACTGAACAACTGGGCACACCAGAAGTCTCTGTAGAGCAGAAGGCAGTCTGGAGTTGCGGATGTGTGAATATGCCACCAAAGGGCCACCACCTGCCAGGATGTCTGCTCCCAGTCCCCAGTGGAACCACAGGTGACTTTTGCAACAGCCTGTCTGGTAATACACTGACCCACTTCATGTCATGGCAATATTAAATTTACTTGTGGGTGTTCTTGGGTGTGTGCTCTCTGAAGGGCTGTCTCCAGCTGCTTCCAGGCTAGCCCATGTTTGTTGCTTGTGTGAGGGACGGATACAAACATGATTATGCATGATATTGTGCTGAGCAAGGCTCTGTGGGCACATGCATAGAAACATAGGATGATTTGGGCTGGAAAGAACTTAAAGATCATCTAGCTCACACCTCCCTGCCATAAGCAGGGACAGCTTCCACTAGTCTGGGTTGCTCAGAGCCTCATCCAACCTGGTCTGGAACACCTCCAGGGATGGGACATCCATAACTCCTCTGGGAAACCTGTTCCAATGCCAGCAGTGCCACCCTCACCATAAATATTTTTTTTCCTAATATCAAAACCTATCAGTTTCTAATTCAATGCCATTACGTCTTCTCCTATCTCTAGTGGTATAAAAGTTGTAAATTTTCTCTGGCATAGTTATAATCTTTTTGTTTATGACTTGTGGTTTGTTTTTTTCCAGTGTTTTTCGCACCAGTGTATCTAATCATCACTAAGATTTTAGCAGAGCCCTAGGCGACTGTGTCACTTTCTTTCTCCCACATGCATGTGTGTTTTCTTGGGCTGCATTAAGATGTTTTACACTCACTATATTTTGCAGTGTGCTAGTGTAACAAAGTTGCAAATTCTGAACAATGCTGAACTAAAAATATAGGGGAAAAAATAAATCTAGAGCATTATTTGCAAAAAAAAAAAAAAATTAATAATATACATTATTCAGTCACAGATTAAAATACTTATTTCTAATTATTAAATCATTAATAATTAAAATACTTTAAATATATTTAATTAAATCCACTGTGCTGAATAATACCAAATTCATTAAGATGGAAGTGATAGGTTGGGATGAAAAGAGTAATCTTAAAAAGCAGTTCACTTAATTCAGTGTATGGTGCAAACAGGCTTCCTCCTGAAACCCCCTCAGGATATGTTTTACAGACATTGGGAAGTTACAGTGCTGGTATGTCCCGGCCAGATTTTTTCCTTCCTCCAGTGAGGTGTTGGCATCGCTGCATAGCTTCAGGTTCTGCCATTAGGTTGAAGCAAAACTGAAAAACCTAAATTATTACTAAATACCATGTAGGACTTTTCACAACAAAGGGGTTTTGGCTGTTGTTTTCCTACAAACTTGAACTCAAATGCTTTTACATAATAGAACTTATTCCTTTTCCTGATCCTAATCTATCATACGGGATTGACCATACCCATATTTGAGCAGATGTTGTGATTCGCTCCAGAGGTGGCTGCATTTCAGTAACTGATTGAAGTGGTCCCACTGCATCATTTTACAAAGTTTGCAGAATTATTTAATGGAAACATTTTATTTAAATGTAAATTATTTCACTATTATCATCATGATCATCATAATTATTATTACTGTCATTGTCATCAACTACTAGGGGTGAATGCTAAGAATTTTTCTACCACATTAGGAGTAGAAAGAAGCACACAGGAATACAGCAGAGGTAATTGTCTACCTATTCGTTACTGTGAATGGACTCATAGTTTACTATCTGCTTTGTATTTTTTTACTTAACTCAGGTAGTATTAAATGTAATGAAAACAGTTCAGAGGTATTTGTCTGAATTCAGTAAACAAGTTGTTTTAAACAGATTTAATATGAATTTTACATTATGTCTTAATTTTCCTGACAGGCTTTATTATTCTTTTGTAGGACATCATTACACTGGCTTTGTGAAGCCCTCAAAGAAATGTTTTACAGGTGCATCTCACCTGTTGTTTGTTCATTGTGATGGAATTCATACCATTAAGAGAATAGCTGTAAAATGTTCTACATGAAAGTGCATTACTTCATTATCTAGACATAGTCCAGAAAATTTATTCCTAGTGAAATCTTTTAGTCTTTATAAATATAGTCTGTTCTTCAGCAGTAGGGAAAAGTTTGTTCTTTGTACCTTTGAAGCATGCTACCCACTGGCAGAAAAACATTTTGAGTTTCCCAAATACAAATCTCAGGATTTAAGAGGATTCGGAACCAGTGTAGGTTTTACCCATCACAACACTCTGCTACTGATGTATGCAATTTCTCAGTCCCTGATCCTTGGTTGGGCATCCGGGCTCCATGAACAGCACATGGAGGGTGGAGCACACTTGATGACAGGACATGGAGATGTGGAATTCAGGAGCCTGTCTGAAATCCCATGCCCTTCCCCACTTTGGAATGGTTTTTTAACAGGCTTTTTATTTTAATACCATTGAGAAGATTTGTCCATTTCCCCACCATCTGAATGCTCTCTTGATAGCAGTAGGTGCCAGCTCTGTCAAAAGAGGAGTACCGGTTGGATCTCTTAATCATGGTCCTGATGGAAATTACCATTCCTTTTCTATGAGAACAGATTAGAAAATCTCACAGTGACTTCCAGGGAGATGAAATCTTCTGACTAGAATATCTCACAAGAGGAATATATTCCTCTGGGGGTCCTGGTCAGTGAAAAGTTGAATATGAGTTGGCAGTGGCCCAGCAGCTAGGGGGGTAAACCCTGCCCTGGGGGGCATCAGGCACAACATCGCCAGCGGGGCAAGGGAGGGGATTGTCCTTCTCTGCTCTGCACTGGGACGGCCTCCCCTCGAGTGCTGGGGGCAGTTTGGGGTGCCACAATATAACAAAGATAATTAATTATTAGAGAGTGTCCAAAGGAGGGAAACAAGGATGGCAAAAGGTCTTGAGGGCGAGCTGCATGAGGAGCAGCTGAGGTCTCTTGGTCTGTTCAGCCTGGAGGAGACTCAGGGGAGACCTCATTGCTGTCTGCAGCTTCCTTGTGAGGGGAAGAGGAGGGGCAGGCACTGATCTCTTCTGTCTGACAATGACAATGACTGGTCAAAAATTTCTCAGGTCCTGACCAATGACAGGACCTGAGAAAATAGCCTGAATTTGTATCAGGGGAGGTTTGGGTTGGGTATCAGGGAAAGGTTCTTCACCCAGAGAGTGGTTGGGCACTGGAATGGGCTCCCCAGGGAAGTGGTCACAGCACTGAGCCCGACAGAGTTCAAGAATTGTTTGGACAGTGCTGTCAAACAGATAGTGTGACTCTTGGAAATGGTCCTGTGCAGGGCCAGGAGTTGGACTCAATGATCCTTGTGGGTCACTTTCAACTCAGGACACTGGTTCTGTGAGCTCTGACAGGGCATAATAAGGCATTGAGTGGCATCACTCATAGCCCATTCAAATAATACAGTAGCTTAGACCAGCGGGGGATTCCAGCAGCCATAGTTCAAAAGAAATCAATAGCTGCCATTGTGTTTTATAAAAAATCCAATTTCAGAGCTCTTTGGTATAAATTCTTGGAGTACTCAAACCAGCTCTGGAGGAAGATAAACAGAGGAACATATTTTTGTCTGAACTAAGGTGGTGCCTGAAGTAGATGCTGGGCAGCTTTTAAACATCGAGGAGCTCTTGGCTATGAGCCAAATTCAAGATGCCTGGGAAGCTTTTGTACTGGCAGCTGAGCTTAGAGTTTGGGAACCTCCTGAAACTGACAGCAGGATCTCTCTTTTGGATGAAAGCACATAACTCTGCCATGTTTTAAGCGCCTAAGTCCTCTTCTGAATACAAAGCCATGATGGATATATGTGCACACACTTCCATGTGAATTCCAAGATTTCATTCTTATGAAAGAATGAACTTTCACTACTCAGGAAACTTTTAAACCTTATTTTATGCTGGTTTTGGCTAGGGTAAAGTTAATTTTCTTCACAGTGGCTGGTATGGGGCTGTGTTTTGGATTTGTGCTGAACACAGGACTGATCATATAGAGATGTTTTTGTTATTGCTGAGTAGGGCTTATCCAGAGCCAAAGCTTTTTCTGCTTCTTGTACCCACCATGGTGGCCGATGGTGAGGAAGTTGGGGGTGCAGGGGAGGTTGGGAGGAGACAGGTGACCCCAAATAACAGCTGGGACAGGTGACCCCAAATGACCAAAAGGATATTCCAGGCCATGTGGCATCACGTTCAGTGTATAAAACGGTGGGAAGAAGGAGGAAGAGGGAATGTTCTGATTGATGGCATTGTCTTCCAGAGTAACTATTATGTGTGATGGGGCCCTGCTCTTCTGGAGATGGCTGAACACCTGCCTGCCCATGGGAATCAGTGAATGAATTCCTTGCTTTACTTTACTTGTGTTCATGGCTTTTGCTTTCCCTGTTACACTGTCTTTATCTCAACCCATGGGTTTTCTACCTTTTGTCCTTGGATTCTGTTCCTGATCCTGCTGGTGGGGGACTGAGCTAGCAGCTGTGTGGGACTTGACTGCTGGCTGGGGTTAGACCACGACAAATAGCATTTTCATCCTGAGTTTTCCTTTCACCATTTCTTGCCAAACTAGCATAGAGCAGATCTGAGAATGTGTGAGGGGTTTCTATAACAACACTGTGAAATAATAAATTCCACAAAGCAACTCTGGAATTTACAAATGATGTAAATGTTTTTTCATTTAATTACTGTCCACATTTGTGTCCAGCTTCAGAATAATACAGCTGCAAAAGTAATTAATTAATATAGGAATGCTGTTTAATAACAGCACAAGGGTTCTGTGTTCACTGGTTGGTTATGGGCACTAGCTAGCATGTTGATAACAGGTTGCTGCCATTGTTGCCACCTCATTAGAAAATTAGCATTTAATTAACTTAGGAAGATATGGAACAATTTTGGTATGGGAAATATTTGTACACATTGTCTATTGGAATTAAAAGCTCCCATCCAGCAAAAAGCACAGCAGCCTCTACAGCTGGTGGCTGTTGGCCCACAGAAACTAAACAGACTCGCTGGTCTGTGCAGCTGCAGCCGCTGCCTTTGATTTGGAGGGGAAAGGGAAGCTGTGAGGCTGTTATCCGAGGCACCAGCTGAAAGGAGCAATCCAGCTGTGACGTCAGTGCTTGCCTTGCAGGCACCGTAGCAAGTGCCCAAAAGTATTAATGCGTCGACATTGTGGGCCCCAAACTGTCGAGCAAAAGTTTTAAAGGAAAGATGGCTCTGCTTCAAACTGGGCTTGATGCAGCCTTCCCCTGAAGCCAGTGCAAGTATTTCCACTGAGTTCACTGGGCTTCAGATGGCCCCACTGGGGTTTCCTGGCCCAAGAGCATCGGTGCTGATTTGAGCCAGGTGCAGGGAGAGGCAGGTCAAGCTGCTCAAAGGTTAACCACTGCTGGTTTGGAGGGGCAGAGGGTGGGGAAGAGTACAGCCAGAAAGGGAATGGACTGCTGAAAGGCAGCTGGATTTTCTTGCTGTTGCTTTGTTCCTGTTAACACTGGCTGAATGGTCTAAGGTTTTGTATGTTCTTGTGGATGAAAAGATCCTCTTTAAACTTCAATGTTGAAAAATCGCCTTAAACCTCCTGCTGTCAAACACAAAACAGAAAAAAAGCTCCTGGTTCCTAGGGTGAGTTATTTTTCTGACCAGCTGTGTAGTTAGATGCAAAACCAGAGGAACAGTCAGATGACACTGAGCCTTGCTCCTGCGGGGTGAGGAATTCACACCTATGTGTGCCAGCTCTGCCATGGGCATCTGTGGGGGACTCCTCCAGGCGGGGGTAAGTGGTTGTATCACCTCTGTCATCCCTGGGGCTCAGGAGCACATACTGCAAACCCTCTGCACGTGTTTAATGTTGCACATGCAAAGCCATGGAGTCGTGCCAGCATCCCACGAGTTTCTCCCACTGACGTCCCCTCAGCTGCAGCTGCAGCAGCAGGATCTATCCTAACCCCAGGCTGAACCAGCACTCTGCAGCAGCCAGCCTGCCTCAGCTGCTCTGGCAGCCCTGCTCCAGTGTCTCCAGGTACTTCTGAGAGAGATGTCACTGCCCTTGCCAGCAAAAACTGTGCTCCCAGCTCTTCATTTGCCCTTCCCCCATCCTGCCAAGCAGATTGCCACCTGCCAGGAGCGCTGCAGCAGGACATCAGGGTCTCACCCAACAGGACGGGTGGGCTGTATTGTGTGAGGCTGCCTTCCCTGAGGGATCTCACTCCTGTCAGTGCAATGAGCTGACAGGTAGGGACCGACAACACCCATCAATCACACCCTTAAGAGCCTGAAATGCTGCCATTTCTCTTGTGGAGAGCAGCAGCCAAGCCGACAGGCTGTGTGGGGCTGTCAATGAGGAAAATGTCCTCGTTGACAGAGCTGCTCCTGAGAGGATCTCCCACAGTCATTCGTGTTTATCACAAGCAACTGCCCCCTATTCTTCCTCCGGGTGTGAGGTGAACAAATGCCAGAGCTGGAGGGATTAAAAATAATTGTGTTGTGGCACAGATGCTTTTTAAGGCAGACGCTGAGGTGTGTGACACTGCTCTGCACTGTGTGTCGGGCCATGAGGGAGGCAGATAAAATGCAGGGGTATTCCTCGAGCCAAGGACAGACAGACATAGCACACTGCAGCATGAGGGGTGCATGCTTGAAATGCATGCCTTTAATTGGTGGCAGCAATTAAAGGCTCTTCATGCGTGTGAAGGAAGGGATGTAGATGAGCATAAGTACCAAAGCTTCACCATTTCTTTGAGGGGAAAATTATTTGGGCTTGAGAACTGCAGCAGTGCTTTATCACCCCAAAATCATCTGGCCCATTCACAGTAAGGTTAGTGCTGAAGGTCAAAGGTGCAGGTAATGTAGCTCAAAGTCTTTTCACTGTCCAGCAGCAATGGTTAAATACGTGAAGGGGGGGACAAGTACATTAGGAAGCACTGCAAAAAGCAGCAAACAAGCAAAACATCTCATTAAAATCTTATTCTGTGTCAGTTGTATTTTTTCCCACCACTAATTCAGAAGAACTGGCTGCTTCTATCTTGCAAGTAATCCCACAGGCTTATTGCACAGAGCACATGTTGGGCCCTCATGGACAAGTGACTTGATGTATGTGTGGCTCTGTGGGAAGGCAGGTCAGATCCCTGTCTAGCAGGACCTGATGAGCCACTGCATGACACAGACTGATGTGGGCAGGGACCTTCAGAAGAAAACACCACATAGTCGGACACTTTTACGCTGGCCTTTCCATTTACATTTTCCTCTGTTTACACATTGCTCTCACAGCCAGTAATTTATCTTTGGTGAGTTTTGGACCACCTACTTTGGCACTAAAATTCAAGAATATTATTTAAAAACCTACAGGCCACAGTAATTTAAGCTTAGAGGCACCAACATCCATTTTAGTAGACCCCAGAACTCCCAAGAGAAAATGCCTCCTGTCCTTGAAAACACTTGGGCATTTAAAGGAGTACAACTTGGAACACAGAGCCATCATCTTGTTGCATCCCTGCTCCATATACTCCATTCCCTGCACTCTGAATACCTGTGGGACACATTGACATAAGCAAACCATGCCAGGCCAGAATACAGCTGTGCCTCCTGCAGTTGTCCAAAATGCTTCTTTGGCATGTTTCTCCCCAGCAGGGTTCATGCATCAGCCCACCTGCTATCGCCGGTCAAGGTCTGGTGACAATCTGGGACACTACATCCATCTCTGCTCGTCCTTTATCTAACAGCCACCTCTGCCATCCCAGTAGCCAAATCCTTACAGCCCATCCAGTCCCTGCTCTCAGAAAATGTACGGAGAGATATGCTGCTGAACACTGATGAAATTTCAGGTAGTGCTAAATCTCCCCACTACACACTACCTACATTCTGGCATTTCACTAATTTGAATTGCTGATCTATTTAAAATGTAAATTGCTGATCTATTTAAAAGGCTACAGCAGGAGCACAGTTTACTTGGAGATCCAGCTGGGATGGAGGGTCAACATTCAAGTTCAGTGTTTTCTTTCTAAACAACTTGGCTGCTAGAACAACACCTCGAGGATTTGAATTTAGTAGATCAAATTTTCTTCACAGTACATTCCCACTGACACCACTTAGGTCAATGGACCAGCTTGTGAACTCAGTTAAATCAGCATGTATTGGGAGTAACATTACAGAGAGTAGTGGAACTACTCCAGATTTAAATTGGTGATAATGAGACCAAAATTTGGTCCAATGTACTTGCAGAGATCTGAGAGCAAAGCATTCATTTCAATCCTCAAGTAAAATATACCACCCTGCAGACTTTTTAAAATCCTTGAACAGAAGTCTCTGTGTAACAATAAGCATAAACAGAGTGAACACTAAGAGAATAAAAGATTAAAAGTTATCTGCTAGCTTATACCAAAACTAGTAAAACCTGGACTGTTTCTGTGTAATGAAAAAAAAACTAGATAAGATACATTAATTTTCAGATTATGAGCTTCCAAATCTTTTTAACATGTTCCAGTTTAACATGATATTTTGAGGTGAGAACTCTAATTCAGTGCTCCACTCTTGCAATAAATAAATACACTACTTTTGTTAGTGGCACCAGCATCTCATTTACTTTATCCATGTTTCATTAATGACCCATATGATTTTTTTATACTTCTGGACTTTATATTTCTGACTAAATATCAGCCAATTCCTTTCCTTTTACTCTTCTCAACTTAGCTGCTTTTTGATTTACCAGCTTTTCCAGTCATTATTTTGGAAAACTTTTTTTTTTTTTTTTTCTGTATACATGAAAATTTTACTGTTGATTAGTTCAAGTTCTTGAATGCTTATTCATAGAAACACCCTCCTCTCTTCACCTTACTGGAAACATCTGTATTCTTCCTGTTTGGACAATGAAAAGTTATAACTAGCACTGTGACAGTGCTAGAGTTAATACATACATGATGTATTCATAAAAACCAATATGCCATTGAAAAATAAAAATATGAACTGGAGAACAACCATAACAGCTCCAGCTCCTCCAGCATTACTGGAGCTCAGAGACCCTGATTATTTGGGCAGAGGAACAAATATCTCTGTATTGCTTCCACCAAATCAATTACTTTTTCCAGGTGTGCAAAATGATAGTCTGGAAGGGTGGGATTAAAACAAACAAACAAACAAACAAACAATCCAGGAAATATTGTTTTGTGATTTCAAAAATGGAGAAAGAGAGATATATAGCAAACATATATATCTAAGCTCTCCTGTCCATTTCCTTTCAAATTAAATGAGAACACAGAAGTGGGTGGTAGGAGAGGGAGGTTAGGGCAGGGGAATAGGGGAAAGCTGAAGAAAATTTTGATTCCTTTTATTCAGAGATACCTCTGAAGGACTATGTTTCCTAACCTCCTGTTCTGGGAGTCCTGTTTCTTGGTGCCTGCCTTTTTTCTTTCTTTTCTTTCTTTTTTTTTTTCTTTTTTTNNTTTTTTTTTTTTTTTTTTTTTTTTTTTTTTTTTTTTTTCTACATGGACTGGAATTCAATATAGAAGAATATATATACACATGGGGGAGGCTCAGCCATGTAAACCACTACAGTTTTTATGGGAATCAGTGGAGCTGTGCTGATTTACATGACAAGAGGATCACACCTTTGTACCTGGTATTTAAACTGAAACAGCAAACTACCGGTGGCCTAATTTGGACAAGGTTTGTATTTCTGTTTTAGCCAGTTTCTGATATGGGCTAGGAGGAAGAAGCAGAGATCTTTATTATCATCTCTAATAAAAATCTGAGCTCCAAACTTGATGGCATGTGACGGTGCATAAAATTAACTGGATGTGTCAGTTAACAGATCTGGCTGAAGTTGTGCCTGATTATATTCTGCATGCCTGTTTGTTTTCAGTCATATTTACAGGGGTGCCTCTATCCTGATGCTTCAGTTAACTGTTACTTTGAGGAAATAAACAGAGGTGAGGGTCCAGTCACCTTCAGCTGTTGGAAGTTAATAAGGTGTTAATGAAACGTTGGCAAATAGCAGCAGTTTAGCACTTGGTTGACACTTGATTTTTAAAAGAGACAGAGTGTAAATAAGCTGTGTTTGCAGTGAAAATTAGAAAAACTGGGAGGTGGGGGAACAAATAACACTCTCACAGCTTATTAGTTTTAAGCAGGAAATACTTGATAGACTACATCAGGGAGAGTAACTCTGATGCTGCTGCGATCACTGGCAGCAAACAATGCCCGAAGGCAAAGGGCTCTGTTTTCATACAGGCTTTTAAAGACACTCTTCTAATATAAGACCAGCCAATGCACATACGAGTGTAAGAGGACCCTTGGCACCGCTGCCTCTGACCTCTGGAAGTGCTCTGAGGGAGCATCTGGTCCGTTTCAGGCCACAAATCCTGTGAACCCTTCTGGTTGTTTATGAGGGATGAGAAGTCTCTTTCTGCAGGACACTTAAGGCTGTCAAGGAACATGAACTCTGTTATTCCTGCTGCGTTAAGGACAGCAAACTACACCTTGAGAAATGGTAGCACTCTGAAGATTTATTAACTACTGTGTGCTGTAGCACGGTTGTGGGAGTGATCTTTGGGATTCAGGGAGTAATTTGGGCTTGATATATATTAGGCAACTGTGAATAAGATAGTACAGCATCCTGCTGAGTGGACCTTGCCTTTTTACACCTCTCACAGTATATGAGTGTGTACAGGAGATGGTACAGCCAAGCTTTCTTTAGGTGGTATCTTGCTCCTAGCTCTGAAGAAAGAGGAGAACAGTGATGAGCCAGGAGCTTCCCTGGTGTGGGCATAGAATTCAACAATAGTAGTTTAGCAGGCTAACCTTTTAGTTGCTAATAGTATGGGAAGATCATTGGCAACTTTGTTTCAGACTGGCTTCTTTGAATAGGGGTCATCTACACGGACGCCTAGCATAAGTCTACACTCAGTAGAAATACAAATATTCTGAGAATTTTCTGTTTATGCAATATAATCAGAAAGATTTCTTGATAAAATTTTCATCGACAGAAGAGTTAATGCCAAGGCCATTCAAAAAGGGAGATACCCTGGGACATGACTTTTTCTGCATAGTTACAAAGACATGGTTTGTTTTTGCAGGTGAGTAGTGTGTGAGTGATGTTTCTTTGCCAGGAAGGAGAGATTGGTGTTTTCTGGCAGATTATCAGCCACATTTAAAATTACTTTAGCAATGTGGGGTTGTTTTAGTCAGAAGCTGGAGCTCTTTGATGTATCTTTTCCCTCATTCTCATGTGTCACATTCACTGACAGCAGTCCTTACCATGGTGTACCTTACCAGCATTAGGTAGCTCCTTTGGCACACATATGCCAATACATAATAGTATAATAGTCTCTTACAGTGCATTATGTTTGGAAATTAGAGCTACCTTTAATTTAAAATGTAAAATTTCATTTTCTTGAGATAAGCATTGTCAGAGGAATAAACCTGTGGGTGTAATATACCCATGGGTATTAGCAATTCTAAAGTGTTGAATAAATGAAAAGCACAAAGCCTGTATTTTTGTGTAGGGTAAATAATGCCATACATAAATATTGAAGTATTGAACATAAAACACTCTATGCAGAAACATGGACTTTGTTTGCTTGATTCTCCTGATGTGTTAGAAAAGCTTTAACCCAAGGGGGACTCTAAGTGCAGTCTTTAAAATTAATTCAAATGTCGCATGTTGACTATAAATTTCTGTATTGAATGTCTGTCTTATTTAAAGTTTGAGGCAATATACTGTTTTGTTTATGAAGACTACAGTGTAGCAGGGATCTTTTTGATATCAACACACTATGGGATAAGCATCTTGCAATATTTAAGAAAGAATCTGCAAATCCACGCTTCCCAAATGAGGCAGAACCTCAAATTTTGCAATATACTTCCCAGTAGCACTGGAGTTTGGTCACAGCCAGAATTGGGATATTGAGCAAGGCACTGGGGGTGTCCCAAGTTGATTGTGAAACAGTTTGGGTACCTGGCTGTTCAATCACTGAGGACTTGAGGTCAGGATTTCCCTTGACAGGCTGGCAAAGAACATTGAGAGTCCTTTCTCTGCCTTTGTAGTATACGGCAAATTTCCTAGGATAATCCATTTTTTCACTAGCGGCTATTATGAGGACATAAGACACCAGGAGGTGCACTTTGACCTCTCCTGTTCTCTTCTGTCATACACAGAGTATTTGAAGCTTTTGGCCTTTTGTACCAAAGGTCCAGTTTTGTTGTAGGATGTCAAGGCTCCTTTTGTAAGGGGCACAGAGCATAATTCCTATGATGCTTTTGTCACAACAGTGTATTTGTTTTAATGACAACTAAGCCACCTTTACCAAAAGCAATTGACCCTTGGTGATGGATTGACTCGCTTGCCATCAGAGTGTGGAACATTTGTTTTGACATTAATGCAATAATACCAGTACTGCTACTTTCTGTAAGTATTTTTCTCTTACTGTTTGTCCAAAATTTTTAAATGCAAAACCCTCGTGTTCATGTAGATACAATATAGAATCTGAGTGAAAAACCTTTCTGCCAATGAAACTTTCTTTTTTTTTTTTTCTCATTGTTTAGCCCTTAAAATATAGAATACAAGGCCTGTTTTCTTCAGATCCAGGTCAGTGCAGCAGAAGATTGTGTAACCACTTATAAAAAGGATCTTTTGAGGCTGTGAAACAGAGAGAGAAGGTGAAGCAAAAATGCTATCATTTATAGTGTAGCAGACAGCAAAGGGGGGATCAAGATGAATAGAAGGAAAGAAGCACTAATATTACTTGAATGAAATTATTTCCTCTGGAATATTTTGAAGGCAAAACAAAAAGTAATAGGAGATTAACACCTGAGAAAGAACTGCTTTGTGATATTTCTGCAAGTAGCTCTTTGCTCATAAGGTTGAGAGTCTGAAAATGACCCATTTGGATTAGGCAGGAGCCAAAAAACTCCTGCACAAACTTCTGCTTGATTACAGACCTTGGGGAAGATGCCTTTTCCTCAACCCATGAAGACAATATTTTCCTAGGCTAGGCTAGAAGTTCAGGGCAGTATTCAGTCTGATATTAAGACATGCATACTTGAGTATCTAAATGCAAGTGCCTAATCTAAAACAAGCTGAAATCATTTGACCCTCCATAGCTGTTCCGGACTAATGCCTAATTTCCATTTATGCTCATTGAACATGAACAGTCCTCTCCAGAGGAACTGACATCCAACCAGTGGTCAGGATTTCAAACTAAGCTAGAACAAAACTCCTGGATAAGCTCAGGTGGCTAATTTGTATTGGACATCTAAGTAAATTTCATTATAATGACTTCTACATCTAGTCTTTAAAACTAACTTTTCAGCTATTCCAGATTCCTGTCATCCTTGAGCATCTTGGAAAGACATGATGTCCTGTATTGGCATACACGTTTGTCATACCACAAGGACGCTGGTGTTTTACAGACACTTCTGATGGGCAGGATGGCACATGCTGCTGGGGACAGATGCCAGCCTGTGAACAATAGTGTGCTGGACATGCCAGAATTTCAGTTTCTGCTCTGGGCAGCTCTGGAGGGACTTGTGGTCTCCCCTCATGAAATTGTTACTAGTTTTCTTGCACTGTGCAGTGAAGAGTGGCTGTTTCCCATGCTCTGATCAGGACTTTTATATAGCAATATCTAGAATGTATTGCTTATTTTGCTGCCCTTCTACACTATCTGTGTCACCTGAAATTAGCTTTTGGGTACTCTTGGTTCTTGTTGGCTGTTTTCCCCGGTTAGCTGTGGCACATGGACTACATATACAGCTTGCATTCAGGCTGCTACCCTGTTTGGGTAACTTATCTGGGGCTGAGAAATATCTTCCACAAGCCCAGTCCCCCCCATGCATAAATTACTATTGCAAATGAGAGGAAGAGAGGTAGACCTGAACAAATGGACCAAGTTCCTAAACTAGCAGTGAGGCAAAGGATGTTCAGACCCTTCTCCCATATGTAATAATACCTTGTGGTTTCTCTTCCTGTGGCTAGTTTGAAATTTACACAGGTGATTTTCTGATGGATACCTGTTAGGGTGCTCTGGTGCCAAGCAGCTGGACCACTAAAGCTGGAAGCTCTGTTTAACTTCATTCTTCATGTCCAGATCAATAGTCATTCTGTTATGAAGCAACGAGCATGACTGTGCACAAAGGGTTGAGTCCTTTTTAATTAGGTACTCCCATGATGATTATTTTCCTGGCATACAAAAAGGAAAATTAACCTATGTGTAGTTTGCCTCCAAGCACTCAAGGGTTTCATTTAATTTGTCACTGATACAGAAAGAGGACTAATTTCTTAGTAGATATTTATCTGGAGGGAAGAAGGTGGTAAATAGTTACCCATGCCTGTGAAGTGCAGGTGTTCATTAAGTGTACCCTGACATAAATATCTTCCTTTTTTTCTTTTGTCTCTTCTGTTTGTTTGCTCTCTGCTGTTTTATTCAGGAGCAGCCAAGTGTTACCCAGCAGGGATATCCACCTGTGGTCACTGTGGTAGATATGTCATAAATGTTCCTGGAAGCTCATTAAAATTAATCTAACTCCAGAGCGGCTTTTGTTTGCTTTTGAGCATTCTCTGAAGAAACTCTGTAGCCAACATTTTTCTTACATCAAAATATGACTCCTTTCTTTTACATGGACTTGTCTTTTATATTACTTCAAAAAGAACTGGCTGTGCTCTTTTTTCGAAGTGGGAGTTAAAATTTCATTTATAATTACAACAAGACCACACTTCCTTAATAGGCTAGAATGAGAGCCTTAAAAGAAATTCAATAAGAAACAAATAAAACTAAAAAAGCCCCCACAACCAAAAGCCAGAAACTTCTGAAAGTTTTAAACTTTGGTCTGCAGTTTGCATTACTAACTTTTTGTTTGTTCAAAAATGGGCCAGAAAAAAAAAAAACAAAAACCCTTTTATTACTCTTTCACATTTTTCTCAGTTTGACTGTTTGTTTTTTTATGGTACAAATATTTTAAAGTTATACCTCTTAAATTATTGGGAAACATTGCAGAAAAAGCAGGTGTAAGCCAAAAGGACCTTGAATATGGAGTCAATTCCAAAATAGTTGCACTCTGCATTTTTCTGACCTGTTTCTAGAGTTAGTCTCACAGCTTCCACCTCTTCAAATATTCTACTTCCAAATTTCAATAGCCTTCATTGTGGTTGCAACCATTTACAGCAAATGTCAGCACATGAAGTTGCAGCTGCCTTGGTGGTGTCTGAGTTGAAAGCAGCTATGAATATGGCAATGACTTTACTTGTTATCTTCTTTGAAAATTAGAATCAAGGCACTGACCTCATGCAGTTAGACTGAGAATTAGATATGAGTTCAGAGCAGACAGAAACCCCAGACTTTTATTGCATTTTTCTTTTGTCAAAATTCTAATTCCCATATTTCTATGCAATTTCAAGCATATCTTAGAATTTCTCATAGATCCATTTTTTTATGCCAAAAATAATTTAGTTTGTTAATAGAAAAAAATATTATATAATATTGTTTTCCTGGTTTGTTAGGATTGTTGTCATGTGAGACACAGTAATAAAATCCAAATAGTTAAAACAGAAAACTCAAAGTGTTTCTTTGCTGTATTCAAGTTTGCAGAAAGGTGTTATTAAGGGATTGAATGCCATTAATTTTGAAGTTTTTTGGCACCTGCTCAAAAGAGAATAGTTATGATTTTGTTTGAATGCATATGTTTGTGTCTGTATTTCACTAGAAAATAGTACTAAAGGGAAGAATAAAAGCAGTTGGCATCAAAACTCAGTTGTGATCAACTCTCAGATAAATTTCTCTGGCTGGGTCTGAAAGGCAAGCAAAGATCACACAGACCAAGAGGGTGTCAGCAGTTAAGGTCTGGGCAGGATGAACTTGAATCAAACACAGCCTGAAGAATGGATTCTGCATGGCCTGGGAACACAATATGGTCTGCTGGTGGACTTTCCCCTTCCAGCTGGAGAACCCTTGGCAATGATGTCAAGTGTAAATCAGCTACAGATGCAGATGGATTGTCCAAAGTGTGCCCATACTCAAGGCATCACATAGCACACAACACATAGAGCATATCTGCTGGATGACACTGCTCTTTTCTGCCAGTAATGGGCAACTTCTCTGGTCCTGCCTAATTGATAATGAAAAGTTTGGTCAGCAAACAGATATTGGAAAAGAATATTTGTCACTTATTTTTCAGCATATATTACATTCCAGTGGGGATTAATGGTCTGGGGTGTTTGGGGATGAATGCATAAAACATTCAGGAACTGTTTGTTAATAATTAGGGAAATAAGATGCCTAGTGTATATAAAGTGGGCTTTTAATTATAAGAGAAAAGAAATTCTTCAGAAATAATTTGTGAGATAACTTATTTCTCAAGTATGTTTTGGCAGGGTTTCAAATAATGTATCAGATAGTGATCACATATTCTGTGAATGGATTGCAACTAACATTATACAGGCTCAGCTACTGAAGACCAGCTGCTGAAGTCCAGCTCTCATGCAAATTTATTACTCCAGGAAGATGTTGGAAAATTTCAATCTGTGTGCAAGATTTTCTGAAATGGAGTCAGAAGTGGAGAAGTGTACTATTTGCTCTGCACACAATATCCTGAAAGCATGTTGATATTGATAGGATGCTCTTTGCTGGCAATGTGAGAAGCACTTACTCTCCTTTGCAGGAAGGTGGTGGTTGCACAGTGCAGTATTGGGTCTAAGTCCATGCTTGACCCGGATAAAAAACGAGTATGTGAGCCTCTCTGATAAATTAGCCAAACCATGCATTAGGGTTTAAACCTCGTATTTTTATGGCATTCCTTGTCAGGACCTAGAATAGGACAAAGGCATTAAGGCTGTCAGAAAGTTTTGTCAGAACTTTTGCATGAATATGTACTGATTAGCTTTTTTTGTCATATGACTACTGCAGGTTTTGCCCCATCAGGATTTATAAGAGGAGGCTTGTGCATGCTCTGTTTAGTGAACTTTGGTCAGGTGGAAAAGCTTATGCTGACCAGTGCTTATGCTTGTGAGGAGAGTTGGTGCTGCTGTTTTCTTTATTCAGAGTGTCACGAGCTGGCTGGAGAATAACTGAATGGGAAGATTGTCTTAGCTTTAGCTTCCTCTTTGTTCATTTGCAGGGATATGACACTCTACCAGCAAACTCCCAGGAGGCAGCTGCAAGTGTCTAAAGACCTTATGGGATCTGGAGGCGAGCTGTTGGCAGCTCCTTGGACAAAAAACCAAGGAGATTCAGTGGTTCTGACATCACCCAGGAAAGAAATACTAAATTTCCTGAGTTCCAGAACATGTTGCAGTGCGTATTTTGGTGTTTCATATGATAACATGAGTGTAGCAAAGCTGCAGCTAATCCTTTTGTGTTCAGGGTTTCTACTGAGCACAGGAAGCCCAAACTTGCTTTGTCTGCCTATTTACCATTAATACTGTAGTAACGACTACAGAGAAGATAGGAGAAATTCAGAAGACGCCACCTTAGATTACAAGATGCGGATTAAAGTGTTTTCTCAAGAAGATGAAGGTGAAAAGGAAGATACCTTGGATTTGGTGTGTGATCAGCCATTTGCGTGGCTGTGAGAGGGCACGAGGTTGTGTAGCATAGCTGGTTGTGTATCACAGTTGTATGCCCACCACCTGGAAGGCTAATTACTGGAGAATCATAGAACAGCTGAGGTTGGAAGGTGTCTCTGGGGATTACCTACTCCACCCTTCCCCCCCTCCAGTTTTGGGAATATTCCTACAGAACAGGGAGTGAGTCCTACTTTGTTTTATGCTTTTGAAACCTCTAAACCTGTGATACTCATGACAATATGACCTTTGCATATAATGCCTTGAAAGTAATTATAATAAGATCTCCCTCCTGAAATACACGTAGTTCATTTTAATTCTCTGTCTTGGCTTACAAACTAGTGTCATATTTGCAGTTGTTGTAAACTGCCCTTTGCAAATGGTTTCTTCTCTTCAGCTGTGAATCTCAGGCTGTACACAAAGCCAGGGCTATAGCCCAGAGTTTGCATTAAGTAGCATTTGATTAGGTGGTAATAACATTAATTGGCACCCAGAATCAGTTGGCTGTAGATGATCTGAAGTGATAATGCACTAGAGCTTCTAACATTCTAAGTCAAAATGCTCCCTTAGCCTGGGGAAAGATGCAGGTGTTTGGGATAAAAGAGTGTTTTGTAAATGAAGGATGTGAACACTGTGATTCCACTTCATTACTCCTCTCCTGATGCTTAATGTAAAATGATTATTTTATTGCCACCTCTCTTCTGTGTTTTTAAAGTATTACAAAATTAAACAGAAAACTTTAAAGATAAAATATGTCCCAAGTAATTAAAAATAAAAAATCAATACAAAGAAGCAAAAAGGATATTGAATAGCTAAAAAATAATTTAGAAACATTCCAGATTCAAGCCAGCACATCTATTACTAAAAATACAATTATAAATGATCAGTTCTTGATTATCTTGCTTGCCTTTGTAAAAATGAACCCCTCAAAACAATTGCCTTTCCTGAACGACTGTTTCAGCTTTGTGGATTAGGGGTCTTCATGGAGACAGAATATATGTATGCAGCTGGCAAAGCAAGTGTCTTAGTGAATCGCAATTGTTCCCCAATTCCCACAAATCCTTTCATAAACCATAGGCCTTGTTCTTTTTTTAATGTTCTTTCTTATATTTCATTAACAGCTGAGCCATTGCTGAATTATACTTGATATAATCAGGAGTTAGGCTTTAGCAAAAATAGCATTGCCAACTGAGGGAGTGTGAGTGTTCCAGTAATTTGACTCTGGGAAAGGAAAAAACATGACCAAAAAATTATGAAAGCCTCTAAAATTTGTCTGCACTATCTATGACCATATAGAATATTGGCATAAAATTAAATTTGACATTGTTGTGAAATTGCAGGCATGCATTTCATGTCTTTCTTTCCTTCATTTTTCAAGGCCCAGAACCATGTCTGGGGGAGATGCTCTGTTATCAGTGCAGATGCAGTAACAGAACCAGAGCAACCCTGGCGAGACCAGGGTGGTCTTCTGCAAATAGAGACCACAGCACCTGGTGCCTGTGTCCAGCTTCAGGGAGAGCATGGCACGGGGTGGTCAGGCAGTGAAGAGGGGCTCTGGCTGTGGTGCCTTTGCCAGGCTTCTGCAGGAGTGTGGTCTGCAGCTCATGCTGGATGAGAGGACAGGACTCCGAGC
The DNA here is from genome assembly GCA_013396955.1 of Regulus satrapa. Lineage (NCBI taxonomy): Eukaryota > Metazoa > Chordata > Aves > Passeriformes > Regulidae > Regulus > Regulus satrapa. The sequence continues at coordinate 341,744 of VWZN01009768.1, read as the reverse complement.
ACACAGTGGAGGCAGATCGTGTCATCTGTAGGATTGAACACATCCCTCTTCTTAAATATATGCGCTCTGGTTGTCAGGGGTCTAAATTATTCCCATGGATCGCTCTGAGCAAGGTTTTAGTGTCCTCAGTAGTGTCCCAGAATAAAATTTGTTTTCTTTATTTTTAAATAACAGGAAAGAGCAAACATAATAGAGAAGAATAAGTAAATAATTTCAAAAAGCAAATAACGAAGACACATGGGGTGAGTAAAGCTGTGCAAGGAATAAAACATCATTTAGATATGTAGATCAGTATTAAGTTATGCTATTGGAATATCCATGGGGTTCTATGGGCAAATCATTTCTATAAAACATTGAAGATAAATGTGTAGTCTAAACACAACAAAGATCTGATTCTTTTCTTAAAGAGTACTATGCAGTTTACATAGCTTGTGATTCCCAAACAAAGGCTGGTTTTGTCAGATGGGGAACAATGTGCATTGCTGCAGGCATGAGAAAGGAGAGCTGCATTTGGAAAGTGTTACAATTATAATGGGAGTAGATTACGAAGCAGATAATTAATGGTAGGGATACAGGATCTTCCCTTCCCACTGGGATTCATTCTCACTCTGTTGGTGTAACTTATAGCCCTGAGGAACACTCTTTTTAGTTTCAAGACTCTCTTTTCTAATCTCTGGGTCTTTTGGTGTTTTATTGCCTTGGTCACAAAGGTTCAAGAAGGTCACTCCAGAATATATTCTCTGCAAGGGATTAAAGTCACTCAGAGGAACAAAGTAATTTGGAAGTTTTTGCAGAAGCCTTCTTCCACCTTTAAACTAAAAATGTCTTCTCTTCCACTCCTACAAGGCCACTTCTGAAGTGTTTTGTCTTCTGATTTATATAATTCTTCCTACCGGAAGATTGGAAAAGAATATGTAAATCTAAATTGACTTCATAGTTCCATCTAAACAATGGAAATAGTATATTAAAAATATATGCTTGGAATGATAAGTATGTTATTATTATTACAGATAAATATAGCATTTCTCTTTTCAATTACATTAAATAACATAATTTTCTCCCACAAAAGTATATTTTGTTATTAAAAAAATAAGATTTTGGATGAAGAAAACTAATTGTCAGAGGATGATACTTAGTAGGGTAGATCAGTGTGTGAGATATTCTGAAAAACTTGTAATAGATATTGAACAGAGTTATTCTCAGACTTAAAAAAGCAACACTAACATTGCAAGTAGGGAAATAATTATTAGATTTTGAATTGTTGACTGGTCAAGTATATAAGCAGTGAATAAGAAGCATAGGTTACTATATTCTTTAGAAAATCTGATACAGATCGTTTTTCACTTAGAGTCTGGCCTGTAAAAAGAAATCTTCCAATTTGCATGCTGAGCACATATATAAGAACAAGAGAAGACTTGTAAGTGGAACACAGCATCACCTTGAAGTCTTCAAAGTTATTCAGAGTCATCAAAACAGTATCTCAAAGTATCATCAAAGCAGTAAGCAGCATAGCCTCCATACAGCAAAATGTAAATAATTAGCAGAGAACCATCTGTAATGCATTATGAGCAAGTGTGTTCTGGGTATTGATCTATTAAAGCATACATATATTAATGTAGTCAATGTGTTGGGATATGTCATGCTGTACAGACTGCTAAAAATGAGGAAAACTATTTTAAAAGCTTTTATTTTTCCTTTGCACTTTAGCATTTCTGTGTTTTTGTCTTACATACTATTAAATTTAAACTTCATTGATTATATTTGTGTGAAGATAAGTCTTTCAATAGGCCAGCTGGTATGGTCTACTGATAAGGGTAAAAAAGGCTTTTATCTGGTCACTCAGCCCCTTGTGGTCTAACAAGTGTGCATATTGTCCATTCAATTAAGGTATTTCAGTGCAGAGAGAAAAAAAAAATTAAAAAGAGGCAAGTTTTATAATTGCTGAGGTTGCTGGAAGAAAAGGTATATATATTCATGAAGTGGGCCCTGTACCTTGATGTTTTGCATAATATAAGCCCTGGAACTTCACCAAAAGACAGTCCTGCTTCGAGAAAAAATGCTGACTGTATTGTTTAATAAGAAAATGGAAAATATTATACATTTTATAGTATAATTATATATGCAGACTTATTTAAGATTGAATAATGTTTAATTCATAGCTGATTCTATTTATTTTGCAGAAGGTTTTGTGCAGTTCAATATTACTGAAAAATAGTATTTCTACAGTCAAGCTTAGGGCTTGTGATATGATAAGGTTGGACAGTGTTGAAATATGTAATGTCTTAATAGGCTTAAAATTTGTGTTTTATGACTAGCATATAGGTATAGTTTCACTTAGTCCTCAGTGTTTTTCTCTAGCATTTGTAAGAGATTTTTTTTTAATAATATTACTGTAAAATTTTTCATTTCTTATTCCTTTAACCTAAGCCCTGTAGTGTATTTTTTCATGAAAAGGAAAAATAATGTAACAGGCATTTAGGCAAGAGTACTTCCCATGCCAGTGTTTCTGTGGGTGAGAAAAGAGGACAGAGAAGCAGGAAGACAAACAGGTGTAGGTGTTACCATGTCATATATTGGAAAATTTTATGGAAGAGAAATTGGTCAGCACAGAATTATTCAGGGAAACTTCAGCACAACCAAGAAGCAGCCACTTGTCTGGTCCCAAGTCCCATTACAGGTTTTTAACCACAAGACTGGTTTTCCTTCTTCAGTTGCAAATAATTAGTAGCATTGTGAAATTATAATTTCACTCAACCTTGTTTCCTGTTGTGCTGGCTGGTGGTTTTCAGTGTAGCTGGTATCTTACCTCTTATTTTTCATTAATTGGTTGGCATTTGATTAGCCACCAGGCCCCCAAACCACAGGGAGTTTTGTATTTGAGCAAGCTGAGGTGAGAATTGAGTCCAATATAAGTCATTTGAGTGCAGCTGAGCTGGAGATTCAAGGTGTTAAGTACTTACTGAAGACTGTTCTTATAAATCAGGTCACTCTGTGTATATACAACTGTGCAATTTGAATTAATGCACTTCTGCCTGTGCTGTATTTTAATAGAGCTGGACAAAGGAGGTACAGTAAGGAACTGAGTACTCAGGGAAAGCCTAAGCTGCCTTAATGCCGGTGGGACAAAAATATTGCCACATTTACCTTCAGTGTAACCAGGCAATTTTTTAAAAATTTGCATGTTTGTCTACCCTGAATGTGAAAATGGAGAAGTGAGATAATATGGGGCATCAAGTTTGTTTGCTGTGCTTTTGCTTCTGTTTGCAACTATCATCTTGCTTTTCTCCCCCAGCTAATATTGAGTTGAGGATACCTTATAAGAAAAGAAGTTCTACAAATGTCTGCTCTGTTCCTTAAGGAAATATTTTCAAGAGGTTTTTGCTTTTGTTTCTGTTTTTGTTTTGGTTTTTTTTAATATATGGTAGAGCAAAGGGCTCCAGTTCACTTTTGGCTGGTGTTGAAAAGGGCTTCTTACAGTCTGTCTCCTTTTATGTTTTGTACCCTCTGCAGTGCCCTTTTGCTGCCTGAATATTTACTGAGTGGCAGAGGAACACAGATCCTGTAAATGTGAAATAGAGTTTGCAACATTTTGGAATCAAAATACTTTAGCACTATGTTTTCCTGTTTTTCTAGCACTGTAGGAAGAGAAGAGTCCATAAATTTGTAGAGCAAGTCACTAGCTTAAATGTCATCCTAACTGTGCTTGTCATGCAAATTTAGAAACTGATTTACAAGCTGAAAATATTATCAATTGAGCTAGAGTATTATGTAATACCTGAAGTAATTGCTCACCCTGCATTATTCAGAAGCATGTATTTATTAAAGAAAAGCAAATTGAGCCCAAGTTTGGTTTTTTGTTAAATTTAAAATGGGGAGGAAACTGACAACTAATCAGTCAAGGCTTGTAAAAATGATTTGTGACTAGCAAAGGGAAGGAAAGGGGGTAAAAAAAAGACATGGAGTGAGAGGAAAACATTGCAGATTGGTTGTGCTTTATTCTGGAGCAAGCTTGTCCAAATGTGTTATAAATGTGGTAGCTCAATCATAAATGAGGAGCAGGAGAATACACGCAAAAAAATTAGGTGAATTCATGAGTCATCTGTATTTTAGTTAAGGGGATGCTGTAATGTGGTAATAGAAATGTGTTACCTGCATATCCTGTTTTAATGAACATTGCTTCATTATACTGCTGTAGTGAATGTTACTCATTTCCAAGAACATAAGAGGGTATCTTACTGTGGGGAAAAAAATATACTTATCAAACTGCAAGTTGCCAGCATGCCATTCTTGACACCCACCCCTCCACCCCCTACCACCACACAAAC
>VWZN01009768.1:291798-332510 GCA_013396955.1 Regulus satrapa | reverse complement strand
GGGGGGGGGTAGTGGGCCAGGGATGTCCTTCACTGAAGAGGAGATGCAGATAGTTTCCATGAGCTGTTCATTATCACTCATTGCCTCGACTTGTTAACCACTGGAAATAGATGCAAGGTGGATGCTGCTGTCAGATGCAGCATTGCACGATGGGATAATGTGTGTTGGTGAGGACTTGGGTGAAAAGTCTCCTTCCCTGACAAGCTTACTGTGAGGAAAGCACTGGGAGAAAACCTCCATGTGATAGTTCAAAGAGCAAGGCATTTCCCTACTTATACCCCTGGAAGGTAGAGGTCTGAAAACCTATGGCACATAAACATGGAATTAGATATAGTTATCTTTATGTTTGCAGGACCACAGGTTCTTAAAGGGTCTGAAAAGTGGAGGTAAGAGATCCTGGCACAGATAAGAGATCCAGGACTCTTGGCAGTGCTTTGGCTAGTTAGCAAGGAAGCCAGGCAAAAAGGGGAGCCTATGATCTTCTTTAAGTAGGGGCTGTAGGTTCAGGTGTCTTTCCCTAGTAAAGGCACTGATTTCGGGGTGGAACTTGCTATGTTTTGGACCATTGTCAGTAAAAACTGGTTGAAAGTGGTCAAGCTAATTCTCGGCAGCAAAGGTGGAAAAGTGCTTCTGGGTAGGAGGTTAGTTGCCTTTGGGTGCTTGGGCAGGGATTGTGGGATTGCTATTTTGAACAACAGCATCTTGACTTATCAAGTGGATAGCTTAAGCACAAAAGCACTTACTTTTCAAAACTGCAGGTGATTTCCCTGCATCTCCAAGTACAGGTACAGATTCCTCTCCTCAGAAATGCAGTGTGCACGCTCTTGCTTTGCAGTTCTCCTTAGCTGTCATCTGCTTAGAATATCCCTGACTGTTTGCATGTCTGTCAGACAGCTGTGTTGAGTGAACCAGGATTTGCATTTATGCAGTGCAGAATTCTGCAAATACTGTCCCAATTTCTGGACAGTATTTGGGACTAAGAAAGGTGATGCTGTCTGTACCTTTTCCTATCTATAAACTTCGCTTTACCACTGGTTTTCTTTACCACTGTTTTTGACACCCATTTTGTTTTTCTTGCAATGGATTTTTGTCTAAAATTAATGCATACCAAACAATTAGCCTGCTTTTAAAAATAAAAAATAAGGAAAAATAAAAAAGCCAACCTAACAGCAAAGTGACAGCAACAACAACAATAATAATAATAATAAAATCCTAGTTCTTGCTAGGTTGCAATCTCAATCTAATCCACTTTGCCACTGTAGCCATGGCAAATTGCTGTCTGAAAATGACTGCCCTATTCATCTGCTAATATTGTTAGAAAGAAAGCTACAACTGTACCTATCAGTGTAACTAAATTAGAGCAGGTTCACATAAGGCAGGCACACATAAAAATATACTTATGAAACAGATGTATCCCTCAACAGGAAAATGACAGCAATTCTGATAAAATGCTTTTATTATTTACTTTCAACAAGTTTCTATAGCTGCAACTTGACTATTGTCGAGTCATTTCAATAATCTTGTTATAGGCCTGGCAATAAAAGGAAAAGCACTTCAGCACAGTGAAATGGCCTGGCTTCTGACATCTTCAGTGACATGTCAGTGATACAGTGATAGTTTTTTCAGCTGTCAAAACAAAGAGCCACATTATTTATCCAGGTGACGAACTGCTTCATAGCAGAGCACATCCCTTTTTTTGAAAGAAGGCAACTTGCACAGGTACAGCAACAACAGTAAGGATGGAGGGGTGGGTGGATGGATGGCTGCAGTGTGAGGGAAGCTTCAGTTGTGCTGGGTGCAGGGGTTGCACTCGTGTCTCTTGTAGATACACACAGAAGTGTGAAAGATTACATTTGGAAATAAAAATATATTTTGATTTTAAACTGAGCAAGTGTTTGCCTGGTATTTATTTGTAGGCTTCTGCTTGTTATGTGGTGTAAAATTTATGATCCACTTACATGTTCCTTTAAAACTAGTGCCTAGATCATGTCCTGTTTCTAGCCTAAAGTTTTCCAGATATGGATTGTGTGCATTTTGAAAATGGATGTAAAAAGAGATGGATAGTTAGAATTTATGCATTCAGTGTCTTTCCAGGTTTTCATAGATTTTGGGAGAACTGTGAGATGATAGCTAAGTATATGCACAAAGCACTGCAGTTGGCAAGTATAGAAGTATCTTTTGCTATCTATAGGAACAAAATAAAATAGACTCAGTGGCTTGAATATAGTCATGTAGGTTGTTTGTGGAAAACTAAGGACTATCTTTAGAGTATTTAATTTTAATCTGCTACAAAATACAATTAATTCCACTTCAAAAATGTGAAATAGCTTATTTTCATTTGTTCTCAAACTTGCAGAAATTTTCAGAGCAGAGAATGAAGTTCAGAGCATTTTGGAGCAGGAGCTGAAAATGTCTAAAAATGTTCAGTAGTGGACAGTGTATTTGAGAAATAATATGAAATGCAAAATCTCATGTCAAAAAACCTATTCTGATTCTTCTGGTAATTCTGGTGATTGCTCCAGAATATAAAAGCTTACTCTTTAGCAGAATATGTTAAATTACAAGCTCTGGTAATGGAAGTGTTAACATTTCTGTAATGGTGTCGCATTCCTTTTTATTTGGTATATTATTCTAAATAGTAGAACCTTTATTTTAAAGTTTCTGAATATTCAGTGTAAGAACATACTGTGACTAAAGTCTTATATTTTGAGGATCTTGCAGTGAATTTGGATATATTAGTTCTTCTTTTTATAATTGTTTAAATTTATATTTCCTCCGCTGTATTTATATCCCTACTTTTAGTAACAATTTCTTTTTACAGTTTGCTTTAATATCTGTTGATCAAGAGACAAATTAATATATATTTTAAATATTTGATTTGAATTTATACATTTCTGAAACTTCCTCCCTTTGTTCTGAACACATTGTGGTTAGATTCAACCCAAAGGAAAATAGTTATTTGGAAAATTAGAAAAAAAAAAAAAAATTTTTTTTTTTTTTAATTTCAGATGATGGCAAATGAAAAAGTGCTGCATATGTCAAAAATTTGCAATTTTAATCTTTGCTATTCCAAGAAGAAAGATAAATTTTTGAATTTTGAACTGTTGTCTTCAGTGAGGACCACATACTTGGACAGTTTGAGCAGAAGCTATCACAAACATCTCAGGCAGCTGCCTAAGCTCTTCTCATGCATGCTTAATGAGTCTCTGCCAAAATATTTCAGGCAGCAAATAAAATTGTTTCTCCTTTGGGAGCTCACATAGCCTTGTCTCCTTGTTCAGCCTGAGACCCCCAAAGGAGGGCTTTGAATGGGGAGATTATAAATATCTCAGCAGAACAGACATAACACCTACAGTGAAAAGGTACTGGTGGAAGGAAGCAGGGAGATGGAGAATTGGAAAAATTTTTGGGAAAGGTGTTTTTTTTCCCATGGGGAATTTCCTTTTAGCAGGTGCACTACTGATCCTGACTCAGATTCTAAGGTTTACATCTAGATCTCTTTTTCTAAACCACATGTAAACTCCATCGTCAATTTTACCTGACTGATAGTTCCAAATACTTTCAGCTCTGAAAAGATATTTTCTTTTAGGTGACATGAAAATTGATTTCTGGTCAAATCAAATATTTTGAGATGCCTGTCCAAAGCCTCTAAATGGAGAAACCAATACTGTATCAGTGAAACCTGGCAAATGCAGGGATAAAAGGTTCACTCCTTCTGCCTACAAGAGCTGTGTAAACAAAAACAAAGCAGTCTTTCAGGACAGAACATGAAGAACTGGCAAGCAAACATAAGTGTAGTGGAGAAGATTTCTAATTCACCCAACTGCCTAATTTCTGGCAGCATCTCTGGGTTTTTACAGCATGTCTCTCTAACATAGTCCTTTGGAAAACAAAATGCTCTATTTTGCAAAATAATTACAAACATAAAGTATTTTATATCCTGTAGACTTCAGCTTTTACCTACAGCAGTGTTTTTGAGAGGCTTGTTCTGCACGTGGAGCTGAATAGAGCAGCATATCTTTGCATGACACATTAACATTTAATGATGAGTGAACTGCAAGACTGCTTTGATTTTCCAACTTGATCTGGAGGACAGTAGTAGCATTACTCACTGTTTTCTAGGGACACAAATGAAACCCCTGGATTTCGTACAGCCTTGTGTATGCTGTACTGCTTTGGAATGATTCAGCCATTCCCATGACTATTGGGATCTCATCAGCAATGTTTGACATCTGAACTTTAACAGTATTATTAAGACTTGATGGGATGGAACCAGGATATTTTAAACCTCTGCTAGCAAACTGTATTAAGATGAAATATCAGAATTTAAAAAACAAAGCAACAGGAAAAATTCCCCAAACCTCAAACCTGCAGGGAAAATAAATAGGTTTTATTCCGTTTCCTGAACATGTGGTGCTGCTTGCTTATAGATAGAAAAGACCTTTGGTTGTTCTAATGTTGCCTTTCCAATTGTAAACATCTGTATAAAATAATGCAGATGTATGTAATTAAAAAAGTATTTAATGCTTATTTAAAATTTCTTCTTTTAATCTTTGCTGTCTTTTGAGGTTGAAGGAAACCATGAAAATCATGTTGAAAGTACCTGTCTTTATTAGGAGAAATAATTCTTTTTCAGATTTGAACAAAAAAGCTTAACTCACTTTGTCCCTGCTCTCCTATGATGCATTGTTGATGCTGTTAATACTTTTTCCATGTATTAAACTTTGTTATCACATTATTACTGGGGGAGTAATTGCAATCAATTTAGAAAAAAAATAAAAAAGTAGGTGAGTTACTGCTCTCTCCAGTGACTAGTGCTAATTAACTCTGGCTTCATCTGCACTAGGAAAATGAGCACTTTTTAAATGGTTGTGAAATAATCTTGTGACTCAACTATATTTATAAAGTGTATTTCCATTCTTAACTCAGTCAAGTAAAAGAAGTCATATTAGTCAGGTGTCTACATTTATTTCTTGCTTACAAGAAAATATCAATAGCCTGTTTCATGGACACAGGAAGATCAAATTACTCCAGATTGTTTAGGGGCTTTGCTTTGTCTTTTCTTATCTGTATCTTTAAGCCTATCCAAGACAGCACCCTTTGCTCCAGATGGGTTTTTTTCACTGAGGCTCACTGTGATCCTAATTCTGGCACTAACAAAATCAGCCTTGCCTGCCTCCAAGAACATTTCTTTCTTTTTCATCCTTACCCATTCCTACACACAGAGGTCAGTAAAGCTTTGGCATCCATGTAAGTTAGGTTCCTGAGGTCATTTGCATACTTCTGTATTTTGGGTTAAGAAGCTGTTTCAGTCATTACCTGTTTGCCCAAGTATGTTTCTTGTTTCCACCCAAACACCTGAACATCAGCTCAGTAGCTACCTAAGTCAACCTTAACTATTTTTTTTTCTAACTCTAAGGGCATATTCATTTTAACTCTATTCCTAGTCAGGTAAGAACATGTCTATTGGTGCCTATAAAAGCATATTTAAATCTTTTTTTGATATCTAGTTTCTGTGTATATATCTATATCTATCTATATAACTATCTATATAACTATCTATCTATAGTTCAGAGTTTGCAAAATGGTTGTCATCTGGTCCCCATCCAAAGTAACTAAATTAGTTCAGCACAGGAAAAAACTCCCTAATGATGAAGGAAAAAAAAAAAACCAAACAACCCAAACAAACAAAAAACCCCAGTAAAATTAATGCAAAGTGACATACTGCAATAGTCTATATTGCTTGTGTGAGCTGGCTTGTATGTAATATTTAGATAGAAGACAAAGCCAACCACTAACAATGGACAATCCATAATGAACATCCCAATATATTAAAAGCTGAGCTCTGGCATATGACACCATTCCCAGGGTATCAGAGAGATTTCAGGGCACAAGCACGAGGAAAGTTTAGTACTTTGGCTGATCATACTCTATATTTTCCTGTGCCTTATTGCAGAAATACATTATTCACACAAGGTCATGGCATGGTAATCAGTGCATGTTTCAGAGAAGGCACTCTGAACTCATTGTCTCAGGTGACTAAAAATGTCATTTCACTCTGCCTGCACACATTGATTAGTTATTCTCAACAAGTTCTATTACAAATAGTGCTGCTGTGGTGGTTGCCAAATAAACATATCCTAAAATGTATCCTCAGCCCTTAGCCTATTAATTCAAGACCTGCCCCTGTTCTGATGGGATAGATGCAACATGGATGCACAGACATCTCATACGTGTGGTCAATTACATCAAACAGGCATCAGTGGATGATGACATGCACCAAACCTATGAACTACACTGCTGTGTATCTTGACCAGTCCTTTGAGATGCTGTAGTGGTACCCTTCAGTGATTTTCAACCTTTTGAACACAAGGGAGACAAATGCTGGCTTGCAATAAGTACTGTTGGTTTGCTAATTGCTACTTATTTTGCTAAATCTTTGGTATTTGTGTATAGCTTGCATAGAGTGGGTAGTTGTGTTCTGCCTCATTCAAAACAAAAGCCAGAAAACATTACACTGTTGCCCTACACTACTTGTGCTATCTTGGGTTGCTATGGCATTGCCACACATAATAAAACATAATGGCAACAGAAAGCAAAAAGCATTCTGGCCTGTGAGAGTGTTGATGTAAATAGATAATGAAGCTTTCTGTTGTATACCATGATAATAGCAAAGTAATGGAAACAGAGCTTTATGCGATAGCGGTTTTTGATTTATTTACTGGGATTTATATAAGGCATTCTTCATGATTCTCTCCTCCTGCACAAATAATTGCATACAAATTCCTCATGCCAAGATAACAGAGCCACCATCTAATGCAAGGTCTTTTTCACTTGTTTAAACCATTAGCCACTGAATAGGACAAACCTTCTTTAACTGGATGCTCCTTGTGATCCCAAACCATTTGGGATGCTGGCTTTCAGACCTTTTTTTTTTTTTAGTCAGGCAAGGGGATTATTTCATTTGGGCTCTTTACATAGGCTGCTTGCATGTCTTTTCATGTGGAAAATACTGGTGAGCACCTCAGAAGTCACTTGCTGCAGCAGTGTGACACCAGGAGAGAGACACTTTGCTTTGGTACTCAAGTTTGGGTCAATATGAGAATAATTTTAGCCACACAAGACAACCAGCAACTTAGTCACACAGCCAGTGAATGTCAGTTGCAGCATCAACCACAAACTGAAGGCGCCATGGATGACACGAACATGCTGAGAGACAGATGCACTTTTTTCCTGCAGGATGTTGAGAACTGACCTGATTCTCTGGGCACAGACATGCAGGAGCAATACCACAAGTCCTCCTTCCTGACTTCTGGCAGCTCTGCATCTGTCGCCTCTCTCTGCTACCCGTAAGTCAGTGACGTGCAGACTGATTGCTATAAACCTCCCATAGCATCAAAGAACCTGAGTTATACTTCAAGGTTACCTTTGAGAGTTCAGAATTGCAACGTGGACAACTTTGCTGAAGGCTATAGGGCATGGTATAGATGGAGTTCTGTGTTAAGGGATCTGTAAGGTTAAAACTATATATCGGAGTAGAAACCATCTAAGTTTGCCGTCAGCTGAAGTCAGAGGGGGCTTGATAGCATGTTAAGTCTCCACAGGGAGTAAAAAGGTTGAAATAATTTGAATTGGGAGCCCTCCCCCTCCCTAACCAGTTACAATCTTAAGTAGTTTAAGGCTCAGTAGAGCAATAGGAGTGCTTTGCATTGGCCTCCAAAACAAACTGTAAAGTGGTGCAACCTGAGAAGCTCTGCTGCGAGTATGTTCCCTGGCCGCTGCAGTAAATGATTGTATGGGTATTCTGGTCCCAGAATGGGAGTTTCAAATTCACTAAGAGTCCTCCCCATACCCACACCACCAAAAATTTGTCAGTGTTAAAGTCAAATGAGACAAGAAGAAAAACCGTACAACCCACTCCCACCCATTTTCTGAATTTTTTTTTCCCCTAAACATCCCCTTCTACACTCATTTTGACCACTGGACTGGAAATCCATGATTTGATAAATTCTGTTTAACAGCAATGAGAAAGGTGTCATATCAGCTGTCTTGTGCCAGGGACTCCAGGAGCTCTCTGATAGTGGGAAATGGTTTATTTGTGTCTGTTGCAGATGGACGACATCTTTACAGAAACAACTTACATGTTAGACTGAGAAAAGAAACTAATGCTTTAAGATGTCTTCTTGATTCATTCAGCATAAGTCATCAAAAAAAAAAAAAAATCTTCTTCAAGAGCATGGTACAAAAAGGGAGAAAAATAAGGCAATAGCTGGTGATAAAGATACACAGGAGCCAAAGCCCTTGAAAACATCCATCTGGACCTTGGCAGTGCCCTGGAACTCTCAGGAGCTCTGAACCTTGTAGATACCTCTGGTCTCCTGTACTGCAAAGGAGAAAACTGCATGAGCTTACTAGGAGCTTTAAGGACAGTTTTATTCCGTCACTCTCTGTGAGCCTTTAGGTAGGTAACCCAATATAAAAATGCAGATAGTAAAAGAAATTCACAAGGATTGTCTCTTTAAAGGTTTAAAATGTTAATATATATGTTTTCAGCCCTTATAAGTAGTCCGAATATTATGCATGTTAATATGTACCTTTGAGTGATATTAAAAATAGAATCCTGGTCATATGACAAACCAGTTGCTATAGTAACTACATTTTTGCTGTAGAACAGCAAAGTAATAATGTGTAAAATGTGTAAATTATCAGTGTGCAAGAGCAACTGATGTGTCTTCGCTCTGCTACTCTGTTTTAAAATGAATCTTTCTATGAATATACATTTCTCATTCATGTATTCTCACGACACTCCCATGGCTGGCTCCAACTCTTCTGTTGGCCACCCTTCTATGCTTAAGTGAGATGTGACATTTCAGCCAAAAGAGAAAGAAGCAGGAGAAACACAGATAATGGACTTGAGCCAAAAGAAAAAGGCTTATACTGATTTCAATAGACTTTGCCTTGGGTCTTATGCAAACAAAGGTGATTTATGAGGGATAGCACAAAAAGGCAGAGTTCACTCCTTCTAGCTTGCCTGTTACCACATTCTCCTGAGGAAATTTGGAGAGATGTTGCCCTTGATGTTGGGGAAAGGTAGGATCAAGGACTAACATGTTGGAGAGTCCCATAGCAGGCTGAACATATCTCAGTGAATGTGGAACCAATTTTAGAGAACTTGTCTTCCTTCACCCCAGATTCCAAGCTCCTAGATTTACATGCATGTCAGATGTTGTTTTGCCATTTAAATTTCTTAGGATAGATAAGATAAGCATTACTAAAATTTAAGAGTGGGTGAAACACTTGAAGTCCAAGCTTAGATAAGTCAATAGCAAAACTCTCATTGACAGTATTTCACCTTTTCTGTTTAGTGTCACACTGAAGAGGGCACTGACCTACTGCCCTGTAGGAGATTATAACCCCCAAAAATGCAACAGAGATATTTATTTTGGACTCCAGAGAGAGGAACAGTGTTTGTAGCAGTGCTGGCTACAGATCAGATATATTCCCATCCAGAGGGAATTATACCGGTTAACCAGTAAATCTTTTGGGTTACTCACTTTAATTATACTAGGTGACTGTGATGTTTTATTTTATTGGGCTTTCTAGTTTTGCTGTAGTCCACATTTTAAAGAGAGTTGGTTGAACCTGAAGTCATTCTAATTTTAAGGTTTCAAGGCACTGTGTTTTTCTTTTTGCAACCACAGTGTAGATGTAATTATAATCTGCCTTGTAACAGCACCTGCCTGAGTGGAACAGTTAGTTATTTACTAACACTCCAGGAGGGACTCCAGATTGAAGGAGATCAGCTGTGTCTCTGTGCTCATGGGTAGCCCAGTACTAAAATATTACTCCAGATTTACTGTGTCTGAGCTTCATGACACAGCCCACCCCCTGTTCTCTATTGCAAGGAAAAGGCTTTTTGTTCAAATGAGACAAACCCCATTTTCTATGCAAAAACGTGTTCCAAAATAGAAAGTGTTAGTTTAAAATCAGAATTTATTTTTCATCTTAAGTCATCAGCAGGAGCTTCTACCTTTCCCTTGGAACTTTTGACAAGCAGAGTTACTGTCTTAAATTCTGCTGTAAAATTATATTATGGGACTCCAACCAAGAATGCTTGTTTGTAGCATTTTGGAACAAAGCTTTTTATAAAGTAGTGCTCCTGAATATACATATGGAAACCAACAGACTTTCTATCAGATTTGTATTTGTGAAATATTGTTTTTAATAGTTTTATGTGACAGCAAACTAACATTTTTCCTGTTTCTTGTTTTTTGCCTTTTTTTTGTTGTAGTATCAGCTCTATCATTTAGTGTCAGATTTTTCTATCTATATTGACAAACTGTGAAATAACAATCTTGCCGGAGATTTCTTTGGAGTGGAAAATTTCAACCTTTGGCATACATCATAACTTGTTAGGTGGAGCTGATGTCTTGGTACCTCCATCTCTCTTCTTGCTTTTGTGGACTTGGTGTTCTCAGAATGCACCATAGAGGCAGCAGGAACTGAGGTGGCCCAGGATCCACAAAGAGTGTAGGACTCTATCCTGTACATGATAATATGCTATGAAGTTTAATTAACTCCAGTGTTAAACTTACTTGGATATTTCTATGCTATCCTACAATATATTCTTGGGTTTTTTATATCAGTAGTGTGGTAGAGACAAATATAGTGATAAAAAAATCCATCCCAGACAAATGAATGGCAGCATGAGGCCTCTGCCTGCAGTACTTAAAATGTTTCCTAAAGAGAAAACCACTGAATTGTTTTCTTTAAAAAGGCCTCAGGGTAGAGGGTTTGTGTTCAAACATTCACCTGGAATGCTTTTCCTTTGAAACTCAAGATCTCTAGGTGGAGATCCATTGTTTTCTAAACAAAGGATAATGCTTCTTTTTGTCTTTGTTTTGTATTTTTTTTTTCTCAAACAACCCCAAAATTTCATGAGAAGTGGTATAAGGCAAATATGCATCAATTATCAACAAAGAAAATATTTTATTAATTATTTGTGGCAAGAAATATTTAGGAAAGGTAGGTTCTTTAAAATGGCAATCAGGTTCATTATTGTTCATATTGCCACATTATTGTCATTTTCTCAGACTTTTTTCCACTAACAATAAAAGATTCAGTAATATATTACTTTTCCTTTGTTAAAAATTTTGGTGAAGTGTATTGTGCTATATGTCCTCCTACACTTTCTTGATATTGAAGTTACAGCTCTTATTAGCAAGTCACCTTTAACTTGATAAATCAATTTGTGGAGTCAGACTTGAGTAATTTAAACCTGTTGTCCTTCCAGTAGTACAATAATTATGGAAGATTGCGAAATAAAGCTCATAATTAGGAACTGTTCAGGAGATGTACTGACAAAATAATTTTTCCAGGAAACAATTAATTGACCTTCAAATTGTGAAGACATGAAGTGGTTTCTTCTGAGATTATTTCTTGGATTTAGTCTCAGTTTTCTGCACAAAACAAAGACCTTGTGGGATGCTCTGAATTAGTTTCCTTCCCTCCTGCACTTGTGTCCCTTTGTATGAGGGATCACGATTTTGCTCAGTGGTCAGGGTATTCCTTGTCAATCCCTGGACTATTGTAAGTAAATCAGGATTTTTCTTTTATTCTCCTTTGCCATTTCTTCCTCAAAACCACTGATTTTAAGCTATCATGAATTCATGAATATCATATCATGAATATCAGGAATTCATGTCAGAATGACATGGAATGGAGGAAATGCCAATGGAGAAAATATTTCTAAGATTTAGAGAGGGGTCCACACCTTTTGTTTTGATCCCAAGGTTCAACTGCTTCGGCTTTGCAGGTATGGGACACTATCTTCCAAATGGGGAGCAGAAAGGTCACAGATGCACACATTTTGTCATAAAACCCTTCACATATAGCTTACATATGGTAGCTTAAGTTATGCAAAGCTTTAGGAATCTATAGGAATATTCAGGGAATAGTTCCCAACTCAATGGAGAT
The DNA here is from genome assembly GCA_013396955.1 of Regulus satrapa. Lineage (NCBI taxonomy): Eukaryota > Metazoa > Chordata > Aves > Passeriformes > Regulidae > Regulus > Regulus satrapa. Next base: position 320,534 of record VWZN01009768.1, on the reverse strand, counting down.
AAAGACAGCAGAATCTAGCATTCAATTTGCCAAATATTCTGAACAGAAGCCAGAAGTCCATTTACATATAAATATATAATTTATAATGTGGAAATGCTTCAAGGCCTTGAATGCAAATGCTTTGGATTTTTCTGGGGAAAAAAAGAGAAAAAAATTCTTTTCATCCTCTTGTCTTTTGTTTCAATTAAATCATGTTTCATTGTTGCATGAATTAAAATAAATTAAGAGGGCAACCTTTTCTCTCTTTGCATATAACTGGCATATAAATGACACTTCCTGCATGACATAAAAACCTCAGATAATTGTTTTATAATTAATTTACCTAAATTAATTTAACAGATAAAAAATTGCATTATTTTATTCCAAATGTGTCCAATTCATTTAGAGAAAATAAACAGAATATAGTTTCTAACTCCAGCCTTTTTCTTCAAAATATCATTCGTCCTGAAGTGACTAGCTTTTTAGCTACTGATGGTTCTTTGTTTTTTCTTATTACTCTTTCTAAGTGTCAGTGTGATCTGGATGTTGGCTGGATCAAAAAGAGATAAATATAAATTTTAAAAAAATCTGAGAAAAGGCTTTTGTAAATAAAATATTTTTTGTATTTTTAATTTTGTAACTAAAACTTTGTTTCTTGTTTATGTTTAGCTGCTGTTTTAATGTATTTTGTTTGCTGGCAATACTAATGACAACTAATTCGTTTGAGGAAAACAAATTCTGGCTTTGAAGAAAGACCTTCTGATCACAAGAATTCTTTTTTCAGATTATGGAGCTGAGTATCAAAAATTGAGATGTTTTACAATAAATTGGGTTGCAGTAATTCATTCAAAAGCAAAAATTTATTCGAAAGTCATTCCGTAAATACCTTGATGAATGGTTATATGAGGAAACCATTTTCCTGATGGTTCCATATGAGGAAACCATTTTCCTGATGGTTCAACTCCAGCTAGGGAAAAAATTCCCAACAGCTTCCTGCCATTTGTACAATTCAAAAATAAAAGCTCTTCTCATGTGCTTATAGGTCTCTTGGACTCATAAAGAAAGAGCAGGTTGTAAAAGAATGGATACTAAGAAAAAAAGGAGCATTTAAGCAGATTAAGTAACTGGAGGGATACAGTGTATTCTCTGTTTGACTATGAAAATGTATGCCTTTTATGAGAAATAACTATTTGATCATAAATGGAGAAATATATTTTCCTGATACATTTTATGAAAGCAGACAATCCAGAGATAAGGGAAACCTGGAATCACAAAAGAATATTGTGAGTTGAAAGGGATTATTGAGTACAACTTGTTGGCTCTGTGCAGGACACCCCAGGAATCACACCAGGTGCCTGAAGCTCTTTGCAAACACATCTTGAGCTCTGTCAGGCTCAGAGCTGTGACCACTTCCCTGGAGAGCTGCTTCCAGTGTCCAAACATGCTCTGGGGGAAAAATCTCCTCCTGATATCCAACCTAAACCTCCCCTGGCACAAATCCAGGCCATTCCCCCAGCTCCTGTCACTGGTCATGAGAGTGAAGTGTCCCCACACCTCCCCCTGTGAGGATGTTGAGGACTGCAGTGAGGTCTCCTTTCACTCTCCTCTTCACCAGGCTGAACAAACCAAGTGCCCTCAGCCACTCCTCGTATGGCTTTCCCTCAAGGCCCATCTCCTCTGCCTTCCTTTGGACACACTCTAATAGTTTCATGTCTCTTTTATATTGTGGTGCCTGAAACTGCCCCCAGCATTCAAGGTGAAGCCTCCTCAGAGCAGAGCAGGACAGACCCCTCCCTTGCCCAGCTGGCCATGCTGTGCCTGCTTCCTCCCCAGGTTGGCACTCCTGGCTGTAAGGGCACATCTCTTACTCACCTGAAACCTGAAACTTTTTATGTGAACCCTGGTCAAAGAGAATCTGAGCTTGGAATATGCCAATCCATAGGAGTGGATGGAAAATTGCTAAAAGAAAAGTAGAAAAAAAAAATTTAAGCAATACTTTAAATGTCAACAGTGTGATAAACTGTTCAAAAATAATACAGCACAAAAAATAACACATTTGGAATAAATTTGGTTTTGAGAAGGCTAATAAACACCGTATTTTCCACATGGCAGTAATAGTGGTAATCAGCACACTTAGATTCAGAATGGACAAACAGCCTCTTGAATAGAGGGAGTGTTGCCAGCAACTGTAGGGCTGTGTCATTCAAGGAGACTTCAGCTACAGCTGAAGGAGCTGGCCTAGCATGAAAGGTTTGCCTGGTGAAGTTACTTCTGGGCATGGTGGCTGCCCTATTGCCACAAAATTGTTGGACCAACAGGAATTTATGAATTGGTGTGAGTAGTGAGAACATTACAAAAATTGTGATCTGAGACAAAAACATCTGATCAGCAGTAATTTCTTTCTGAATTGAATGAAATCTAAATAAAAATAGGTGCTTAAATAATGTTTATTTGCTGTTTAATACATTAAGAACCCAATTAGCAGAGTGTGCTGGATTTAAAAATTCAGTGTCTTGAATATGGATGAGCCCTGGGATATGTTATAGTCAAAACTGCAAAATCTCTCTGAAAATTTGAAGGAGAAAATGTAGAAAATACATCAGGTGCAAATACATTGAAAAAAGACTTAAAATAAGACAGGCTGGGAGAGCTGGGTCTGTTCAACCTGGAGAAGAAGAGGCTCTGGGGAGACCTTATTGCAGCCTTCCAGTTCCTGAAGGGGTCTGTAAGAAACCTGTAAAAGGACTTTTTTCAAGGTCATGTAGTGAGAGGACAAGGGGGAATGAAAGAGAGTAAATTTAAATTAGATATTAGGAAGAAATTATTTACTGTGACATTGCTGAGACACTGGGAGAGACTTCCCAGAGAAGCTGTGGATGTCCTATCTCTGGAAGTGTTCGAGGCCAGGCTGGATGGGGTTCTAAACAACCTGGTCTAGTGGGAAATGTCCCTGCTCAAGGAGGGGTTGGAACTGGATAATCTTTCAGGTCCCTTCCAACTCAAACCATTCTAAGAGTCTGTGATTCTAATTGAGAAGATAATCTAGATGGACACAAAAAGGAAAATATATCACAATGAGAACAATCAGCCCCTGGAATAATCTCCCTAAGGAAATGGCGGGTTCCCCAACACTGGACAATTTTGATATTCACCTGGACAGGATTCTGGGACATGTTGTCTAGACCATGCTTTTGCCAAGAAAGTTTGCACCAGATGATAGTACTCCATGATTCTATGAACTAGCAGAAAGCTATTGGTAATAAAACTAACAAAAGAACAAAAAATAAAGCCATTCTTCTTTGCAGGGGGTGAGATTAAGATTTAGCTATGGACCAAACCCAAAATGTTTGGGTGTTTCCTAGTTTTTGCCAAGGGCAAAGATAAAAAAAGAAGAGAACAGAAGAAGAGAATCTGAAATGTCCACAGTTGAGGTAAAATCAGAATCTGGAAAGTTTTGTTTCATCATGCATCAGGAGTAAGTAAACATGAACTTAATTTTCAATGACACATGTAACAATAGGAGCTTGATAGCTGTTATTTTTATAAATTTAAAGGTGGATAGCATGAATGGAGTGTAGGAAGTATAAACCTCTATTAGGAAAGGAAAAAATGTGATCTGGGCAATTACAGGTTTGTCAGTTTTCCCTGACTGATTTATCTAGGAAGTAGGGTAGGTGAAATGTGCTTGGACATCAGTAGGGCATCTCACACAGTGCTCCACTGGAATTTACTAACTGTAATAGGAACAATGGGGATTAGCAGGGAATTCAGAAAAAAAAAGCTAAAGAGCTGAATGAGGACAACATAATCATGCAATGGCTCTTGCTTGAAGGCAATTGTCAGGCTGGAAGGAGATACTGGGGATTCTTGAGGAAATATTAGGGACTGATTAAGGGTACCTACTCAGTTGTCATGACCATCATGGGCAAGAGTGTGAGTTTGCCGCTTGAGCAGAGTACTTATTTCTCTCAGGACACTTGCCCCTCAGTACGGTGTGATAAATAGGAGACAGCTACTCTGTTTCACTACAGGTAGTTGGATGCATGTGGGCAGTTGCTGCACAGTAAATTATGTGTTCAGGTTTCCCTCTGGTAACTATTTCCTCTCACCATACCTTTCCTTAATAGCTTTAGTAATGACAAAGGCATAAAAAGTGGCAGTGTGGTAATGAGACAAAATTGGAGGTTTTGTCAATATGAAGAAGATCGAAGCATAATGCAGGAAGATCTGTGTTACCTAGAGGACTGGAATAGCAGAGAAGAACTGTAATTGCATAGCAAAATGTGCAAGAGCAGTCACTTAGAGGGGCAGCTAGGAGGAATTCTCTGATAAGCTCAGTGTCAGAAAATGGCAGAGGAGAGAGAGCAGGATACCCACACTAGTTTCAGAAGGTGTCTGAGAAATCCAAGAGGCACTTCTGAGAAGGTGGCAGGCTCTGCCCTTAGATAAATCAGCTGAGCCTCATGTCTCACCCCAAAGGCATATTATGAGCATACAGAGAAGTTTCTGCAGTTTCTGGTCACCCATATGGAGATAGCAAAATTCAAACTAGAATAATGGTTGTTGGGAGGAATGATGGATTGCTTTTATGAGATTAGAAGATATTTGTGTGTTTGCTTCATAGGAAAAAGAACTTGGAAGGAACATGTTATTGTCCAGCAGGGGAATAAAAAAACAGGAAGTAGAAGATATATTTGAAAATATGAGAAAACTGATAAATGGCAATAGTTATAAGCAGACCAGACCATACATGAAGGTAGAACAGGGAATGAATAATTGTCAGATTATTTCAGAGTAAAGTCTTGAAATTTCATGGAACTTGAATCATCATGGAAAATGTAGGAATAAAAAAATGCAAAATATTTGTTTTTAAAAGTGCAGGTTTTTTAGTTGTTTAGAGATCTAAAAATCACTTTATACAATGTGGCTCTCAGTCTTGGCCGTTGGCAAGACCTGACAAGTGGATAAGATGCCCTGCAGCCATACAGAGGAAAAGAAGATGAGAGGATGGTTCAGGTAGGTAGTTCCAAAGTCTTGAGCAGAATGCATGTGTGGTGAGCTTTTTTTGATGCTCTGGTATGTTGGATCTCAACCCTGATATCCAACTATTCTTGGCAATAGTTAATTTTATGCTACAGTGCTGTGCTTATTGGGGAAGAGCTAAAGGACATGGTGAAACAGTTTACAGCATTAAGACCACTGAGATTTCTGGACTGATATTTTAGTTTTGTTTAACTAGTTTTTGTGGTAAGTTCCTTCTGTCATTTTAAGATACAAATCAGAATATTTTAATGCTGCATTGTTAAGTGAGGCATCTGAAATTATTTTTGTTATTTAAACAGCTCAGAATAAAAGTTAGGAAGATATAAGTCCATAAATTCCTTTAGAACACAGTTATTTTCAACTCCTAGCAGCATATTAAATCTGTTCCTTTAATTATGAGCAGATTAAGTGTGTCAAAACTGTATCTTCAAGTCATTATATACATATATATATATATATAGTGTAATTAGTGTAGGTAAACCTTTGTCCACTTTAGGTGTATTACTTAATGGAAATTATTGTTCTGAATTTTTAATGCTCCTAGCATTACAGTTAATGAAAGCCAGATGGAGTCCCAGCAGTGACCAGAAGTAAAAATCCCATTAACTCAAGAGACACAGGAGTAGATCCACAGTCCATTGGAACCTATCAGTAGCTCATAATCAGTGTTTGGAAATAACACTTCTTTCATCTCAAGGTTAGTGCCAAAAAGTCCTTAATGGCTTCATCTCAAAGTTGCATGACTCAAGTAGAAGTTAAATGTGAGATTTTTAAGAAAACACGAATAAAACACGTTTTATGGTTATTAGTCATGAAACACCAATGTGATCCCATAGATAAGTCAAAATTCCAGTGGGAATCACCTGTGATGAAAGACTGGTGTAGTGGAAAAGGGTGTATATAGATAAATAGTTGGAGACTTCAAGGTCTCATTGCACCACAGAACAAAATAATATGTTTCAGAAACTGGAACACTGACAAATGAAGCTTTAAAAAAAAAATAAACCATCGGACACACTCGAAACTACATGTAAACAAAAGGTCACCTTGCATAGGGGCTGAGAATGTGGCTTTCAGCAGGCAGAAGAGACAAGGTTAAATCATGCAGTGTAAAAGTCTTATAGTGGCCTCACACATTAATTAGTCTGAAGGTGGAGAGCTGTCTTGCCATCTTAGGTATGCGTAGTGTAGACCAAGCAGTTGTGGACCAGCAGGAATGGCAGGAGATGAACAATTTACGTGAAGCCTTTTGGCAGAATGAAATACTTGTAAGACATAGTAGGGATTAGGTTTTCTGATGCAGGAAATTATTTATTTGGGAAAGTCCTCTAACTGAAACACATTGCTTTTTAGTGAAAACTGGAGAAGTTAAAAATGTGCAGTTGTAAAATTTCAGGGGGTTTGTTTAACTGACCCCCTCTTTAGGTGTCTAGATTGGCATCAAGACTATTGGAGTGAATCATCAAAATTGTGCCTAGGTTTTTTTGTCACATAGAGCACCACTTCTGAAATAAATACCTAAACTACTGCCTAATGATGGCTACTACATTTAGGGCAATAAGGATGCAGAGGACATTGGAAAATACACCAAACAGAGAGAAGGCAGGAGACTTTCAAAATCACTGGACCTGTCACTTCAAGAGGGTTAAGAAAATTGGACCCTTGGAGCATAACTGATCTGAAGGGTTTTGGGAACAGGAAGAGGTGGGAGGCAACAAACTGCAGATCTCTTCACAAACTTTGTGTGAAGCCATTTAGAGCAGGACAGAAATTGCAGTGGGCTGAGTGAAGACCTCTGGTGCAGCCCAGGTGCATTGCAAAGATACCAGGCACTGTGGAGAGCTTTCCACAGTGGTTTTCACCCACCCTTCTACCCAAGACTGCATCTCCCAGGGCCCCTAAATCCCTGCTCACACCATGCCCTCTCTCCTATCAGAAACGGGGCAGCTGTGCAGGCGTCCATTTGTAAGGAGCACTGCAGTGCACAGCCTGTGGGGAGGCCTGCCAACTGGAAGTGGGTGAAATTCACTGACCCCAAGTTTTTCTGACAAAGGAAGTATTTACATTCATTGCCTTTAACATGCAGAACTATTTTAAGCTTCAATGTGAATAAAACTATTTTTGCTAGATGCACAGAGTGTTTGCCATTGTTCTATGTACCTCGTCACATCTAGTGTGTAAAAATGCTCTCAGTGGAAATACCTGGATCAAAACCAATGAGGAAGCTGCACACATACTTCAAACACCTGCATATCACAAAAATTTAACAGTGCCAGCACCAAATAGTTCTGGTTTATCTCAGAAGAATGTTTGCAGCTAATCCTCTCTTGTGGACATAGATAAACATACTGCAGCTAATACATACTTATCATAATTCAGCGGAGACATTTCAGAGTGCACCACTTAACTGCTTTTCAATTTCTTTTCCTGTTTTGTCATTATCATTGTTGTGGGGATTTGGTTTTGGTTTTGGTTTTCTTTTTTCTTTTTTTTTTCTTTTTTCAATTTTTGGCTTTTGTTTGTTTGTTTTCCAAATAACTTACAGGTAATTGTTTGGTCCTTTCTTGGAAGTAAACCCACAGTGTACTTTAAGTTTCTATTACTCTCACTGGTGCTACTCTGAGCATAGAAATCTGCAGAGCTGTGGGAGAGGTACACATAGAGCACCCATCTGCATTTTAGGTTTCTTAGACCCCATGACAGCACTAGAGTCACTTTGCAATTTAAATTGCAGGTATGTGATCTACATTTATTCTTCTGTGGGACTGTTGCTTTTCTTAGATTTCGATTCTCATTTCCGAAGTATTATATTTTCATTCAAACAAATTAAATGTTATTTATTTTTACCTTTCTTTTAAATGCATAAAAAGTTCAAATCCCGAGTTATTATAGGTCACGACCTATATGTCAATGTTACAGTTTGCATTAGCTGTGCCAGTACTTTCCTTCCTTGTATTCTTGCTGCAACTTCAAACATGCTTTTCTTTAATTCTCCCTCTTCAGACATGAATGAATTCTCCTGCATGTCTCTCCTGAATTTCTTCTCCACAGACTTCAGATTGTCTTAAATGGTTTTGAAGTTTTGCTCATGTATTTTGTGTCCCAAACTTTCCGTCTGCTCGGTCATCTGGTTGTACTGTCTCTGATATGAATCTGCTGTTGTTGTAAAGAACAGATATTTTGTTTCCTGCATCTTCCTCATAACCACATTTTTGGAGGGTTAATGCCAACCTCCAGGTAGATAGTGGGGTCAGAAGGCTATATTTTAATGTCACTCCTCTAATGGGTCAAGCAGTTCAGTTGCAGAAATGGGTAAAAGAGAGTGTGTTTGCCAAAAGGTTTTATCTACTTAAGTCTTCTCATCATCTGGAGACTTATCTGAGACATTGTTGTCCTCCTTTGATTCCACAGTGTCTCTTGCATTGAACAAGCTGTTACATGCACTACAGAGATTTTTTTCTTGTCTGTGTTCTCTTTCAGACTGCTGAAATTGCAAAGCTGGGAAAGACAGAAGCCATTAAGAGAAGCCTTGCTTGTTCATTGTCACAAACTTCTGATTTAATAAAACAAAGAATTATTTATTCCACTTCCATAACGTGGAGCTCTCTGGTCTGCTCCATCTCTGCTGCCATGCTTCAGGATGGATGCAGAGTGAATGATATTAATCTTTGATTCTATCTTTTGAACTACAAGCATATTGTCATCTTAGGGGTGTGGAGGCTTTAGACCAGGTGGTCCTTGACACCATGCAAGTGTTACTGCCATGCCACAGAGATTTTAAGTTGTAGCAGGATAGACTTTCCTTTTACTTCTTCACCAAAGGTCATGAGACAGCTTTCAGGAAAATAAAGTGTTAATTTGTCACAATACTTCAGCCATCTCCAAAAGAACTGTATTTGAGTGTTTTCTCAGCTCAAATCTTTCCCTGCTCATGCATACCTGAAACTGGTAGTTTGCCTCTGTGCAAACTCCTTCTGCTGATTGACCTGACCTTTGGATATTTGCTCATGTGTCTCCACCTTTAATGTTTCCTGCATGACCTAACCCAACATGTGCTGCATGTGAGGCCAAGAATTAAATGCTAGGTTTTGTGTATTCTTCTTTGAAACGTGTGCATTTGACAGTATGGAAATCTACCTTTTTTTATGCTTTAGGAATGTTGTTCTCCAATTTAGCGTTCCCACTGAAACCACTCTAAACCACTCGCCGGTTTTTCACTCCCCCCTTCCTCACTCCTCCCCTCACCCCCTGCATCAGGCTGCAGAGGAGAACTGGAGGCACAAAAGGTAAAAATCACAGGCTGATATAAGAACAATTTACTGGACCCAGCAATTAGATAAGACAAGTATCAGTAACTACAACAATATTTAATAAAAAGGTTTTAAGAGACATGAGGGATTCTCATGCAAATGCTCACCAATATCCCACAGGGAGTCACCACCACAGGGAGTCACCACCCTACCCCTACCCACAAGGGAGCCCTTCCCCATCCCCAGAAAGTTAGGTTGTATATAATAACCTCCTAGCCATGCCCCTTTGCAAAAATTAACCCTGTCCTGGTGAGAACAATGGCTTTTCAAGGTTTGTCTATAAGAGTTTGGTAGTGCAACTCCACTGCATTTTTTTTTTTTGACAGGCATTCTATACAGCAAATAAATACTAATATTTTGTTCCCAGGGTGGTTTGATAACCATTATTCTTTTTGGGTGGGGACAGAAAGTATGTCAGGCTGGAACATAATTATCAACTGAACAAGCAGGGACTGGTTTTACCAACCAGGAATGACATAACAGGATAATCACACACTCTGACAAGATCAATATATACCTGGCTGTCTGAATCTGAAAGTAGTTAAGCATCTCAGTATTCTAGGATGTTACAACCTCTCCTGGTTTTCTCATACTTTTGTTCATTGACTCGATCTTCCTTTTCCTTTTGATTTACAATTCTAGTATAAATTCTTTGTGAACAGAGATTATATGTTTCTACAGTGGTTGGCAAGTGATCCCATTCAGAGCTGGAATTCTCCTCAATAAAAATAAAGACTATACTTTAGATGCTGGTGGGTATTCCTTTGCAGATAGGCATAGCATGTAACATCTGAGAGAGTGCATGTATATATTATTTTGCATATTAAGTGGGTTTGAATCATTCATAGGCTTTAGGAAGTGCCTTTAAACCTATTTCACCACCATAGTAGCCTTGGAGCAAATGCAATGCTAATACTCCTGCTTAGTGATTTTAAATAGTTTGTAAGCTGCTGTAAAAAATGTGTTGTCAAACTCTGCAACTAATTTACTTCTTCCAGTCTATAAAACAAGGAAAGGAAACATCTGTTTAAATGGGAATGTAATGGCAGTGGGGATTATATTTTTCTTGTCTCTGTTGTTTTTCATTTTGTTTAATCGGTTTAAATATACAAAAATAATGTCACTGATTAATAAGTAGTAGTATTTATTAGAGCCTGAGACCCTGAACAAGCCTATGTAGATGAACATTTTTGTGACACTGCTGGCATTTCTGAAACAAATTAAGCAGATGTGGGAACATTCCAGACATTGCTGAAGACATAGTTCACTCCCCATGGATGAAGTTATGGCAGAGTTAGCACAGATGACTGGAGCTATCAACACAACATCTTTGTCCATAAATTCTCTGCAGAAAGGGTTAACATGTTGCAAAAGGCATATCTTGCATGGGAATTTTCATATTCCTCTGTGTGATTCATTTATTTATATGTGCTCTCTGTCTGTCTCTCAGATTATTCAGCCCCTGGAATGCCAGAATAAATGCTTTGGAAAGGTCAGCCTTGCTTGCAGGGAGCCAGCCTCACTGTCCTCCAAACTTCCAAAACCCAGAGACTGTTTCTTGCATGTGCTTTTTTAACACTCCTGAAGAAAATGCACTAGAACAGTATTCAGTGGAGTGTGAAAAGCACTAAAGGGTTTTACCCTGACCATTGTTTCCTGTGAAATGCAAGTCTGGTGCTCTAGCAAAATTTGGGCTGAGGGGCTGTGCCTTGTCCTATTCTACTTGGTTTATTTGTAGATTTTTCATTTGGAAGCTAAAACAAACCAAGGTTAAGCTGTTGTTTACAGAAAGGAAATAAATAATTTGATATGAATGTTTTGACATAAACAAGTGAGATGAACAAAAATACTGGGGGCACATTATATTGATCATTTCTTACTCTGGAGAAGCCTGCATGTGGCACTCTGTTGCTGAGCCTTGAGGACCCTGGAAGAAAACTGGCCAAGGCATGGGTGTTATTTTATAGGTTTAGATATGAATATAGAATGTAGATGGCATAGAACATGCAGCAGTAAAATAGTGTGCACAATAGCTTCTTATTGATTCAGGCACTTCGGTGGTACTTGTAAGATCATCCAGAAAAACATTCAGGAGCAAACCCAGTGGAACAAAAACCAGGTAAAACTCTGCACTGGAATGCAAGGAAAGAGGAGTGACATAGAGCTGGGATCCTCCAGAGACATGATCAGCTCTGGCTCAGAGCAGAGGTTCTCCAGTGACTGTGCTTGTACATTTTATGTGGTAATTTTCAGAAAGACAAGCAAATCCAGATGCACTCACAGTTTTGGTCTCCACAAAAAAAACCAAAAAAAGACCCAAACCAAACCAAACCAAACCAAACCAAAAACAAAACAAAACAAAACAAAACAACCAAAAACCAAACAAAAACAAAACAAAACAAAACAAAGCATAAGTAATCATGGTTCTTCATGGTTCTTTTTGGTTTACCTTGGGTAGCTGGAAAGTGCAACTAGAATCTGGTGAAATTGCATAAATGGATCAGAGTCTGGGTATTTATTTTCTAATTTCACTGCAATTTTTTGTCTTTATCTAACATTTTCTCATCACCAAAACAAAACACAACAAAACAAGGCAAAATTCTCTTCATCAAATCATTCCTAAGACTTTATTGTGAATCCTCTTCCATGGTGACTGATGGTACAAAACCAGTGGTGGCTCTCCTCTAGGGAGCTGTGAGGTAAACAGAAACCATGCACTAACGGCAAACTCTCAGTGAGATTTCTTAAGACTTAAATCTGCACAAGGCACAATTAGGGACCCAATTAATACTTTTGTGAAAAATAAAAATTACTTAAGAGATACAATTGAATTTTTGCAAACTTGAATTTTCTGAGTGAGAACTCAGATGTAATCCCATGGGATTAAAATGAATTTTCTAAGACCAGCATTTCTTTCAGACTAAACCAGAAAAGGCAGTTTAAGAGCTCTTTAAAACATAGGTTATGTATTTTGGGTTTGTTTTTTAGATCTTTGTATGCATTATAATCACTTTTCTGAAAAGTCTAAGGCAGGTATTTTAAACCTCATAATGTCCAGTGGTTACTCTGGGTCAAAAGGTGAAATTCAAGGATGAAGGTATTTATGTCAGAATAAAGTATATGTTTCTAACTCAATGAAGACACTAAGATGAAAAAAAAATCTTTTTTTTTTAAACACTCCATTATTTCCTTGAAGACTCACCAACCAATGCAATTTTAAAATATTTTCTCCTCAAGTGGGAAAGGAGAAACAAATATGTTCTTTCAAATATGGCCTCTTCACATGACTAATGACATGAAATAAGAAGCTCAGCATGTGCAATGCCTCATCAGAATATGAATGAGCCTTTTAAAAATGTCTTTGCAAAGCAACCACCACTTTTATGAGATCAAATAATGGAAGGGCTTAAAAATCCTGCATATGGGCTATTTGTTACACCTGAGCAATGTCAATCAGAAAGATTTGAACCAGTGGGAAATTATTCCATTGGTTTTCTAGCTTTGATCACAAGAGGGAGCATTTGCAAGTAATCTTTCCTTGTAAAAACAAAAATGCTGCTTAACAGTGCAAGCAGTGGGTTTGGGCCATTGACTGTTTTCTGCAAATGCTCCAGCAACATCCAAATCAAACTTGCAACAAGTGCAATTATTTCTTGTCTGTTTGTAGAACTAGGCATGATGAGACCTTCAGAAACTTCATGCAGGTTGTATACCTATCACAGTGAACATTTTTAGGGGAAGAAATTATGGTTTTACAGTCAGAGCCAGATTAATGTAGCATGAATTCTTTGTCAATGTATCAAAGTAATAAATTAATCTTTCTTCTACTTGTATGTTTCTGCCTAAGAGAGACTAGTCCTTCCATAAAGGAAGTTTTAATTTCTATTAGTTTTAATCTTTAATTATCATTTTTTTCAGGAGATAGAATGTCAAGGAAAGGAACATATGGAGTGTAAAAATAAAAAATGGCAGTTTTGGACTAGTGTGATTTAAAGGTCACAGTTTAAAGCTATCTGCAAGTTCACAACAGCAACAAAAAAGTCCTCATTCATTACGAATGACATGGCTTGCAGCTGTGTTTGGTGCTGATCAGTTCTCTTGCACTAAATAAAGGAAAGACAACCCGGCTGATAGAATAAAAAAAAAAAGAAAGAGTAATACCAGCACAGTTTGTTACATGTTCAATCCAAACATCTTGAAACCAAGCTATTAATTAGTGAAGGTTCATAACTTTCAGGCAAATTAGGAATAATTTTTGCCTCCTCCTTGACTTATAAGCAGAATTTGACCCACAGAGGGAAATACTGCTGATGCAGTGGGAATGCAGTGGCACTTAGGGGGAAGGAGGGGAGAGCCCATATTGTTGTAGGAGTAGAGACTTTCTTGAGCTTTCAAAAGAAAATGGTAGCAGGCTTCATAATTCCCAGCTGCTGGGTTAACCTTTTCCTTATTTAAAAGTGTTCCAGAACTGTTTGGGAATCAGAGCAAGGGAAGAAGGATTAAAAGCCACACTGTCAGGTTGAATTATGCTCTGTAGAAGTGTGATTTTTCTGAAGACTGCTAGATCGATTGAAAATTTTCATGAAATCAAATGTGGAAAATTACTCCACTGAAAAAAAAAAAGGTCTCCTATTTGTATTTAACCATTCCACCACAGCTTCTGCAATCCAAAGGAAGGGTCTTTGTTCAAACCCCTCAGTGCCAATTTTTCTGGCCTTCTGTGAGAGCACTTAATCATTTTGCAGCAAGGAGAGCTGCTCTTTATGGTCAACACATACTTTTCCTGACCGCACAGAGGTGTTTTGATGATGGTTGGCAGAGCAGTGTGTCAGGAACTTGCTTACTGACAGAACTGATAGGTGGGAACATGTCAGAGCCAGTGGCAACGCCTGAATGACCAAATCATGGAGTGGAAAATGCCAGGCCAGCGCTCAGAGGTGTGTGCAAGGATGGTGTCTCTCTGCCCCTCCCCTCCAGCCACACACACACCTGTTGGCTCTGCAAAGTGCTGGCCAAGCCTGTGCTCTCGAGGATAGTGTGTGGAAGCAGCAGAGGAGAGAACAGGACAAGACAGAGGAGGACAGGAGGAGGCACCAGCTGGCCATGGCCACATACTCCCCTGCCATCCTTGCAGTTGGGAGGAAACACTGCTGGTCTCTTAACAAAGAGAAACTTAAATTCCAGAGCTTGAAATGGTTTGCTCATCTTTGTGCATAGGCTTATCATTTAATTCCCCACTCTCTGTGACTAGCTATTCTTCTTAATGCTTGGAATAAACACCAAAGTAGCTGTGCTGGAGCCAGCCTCTATCTACTCTGTCCCTCTGATAGTATCACCTCATGGAGAAGAGACGATAGCATGACATCCATGAGAAGTGAAAGAGTTAATCTCTTGGGGTGACTTGGAACTGAACCCATTTAATAACCCCAAGAGTCAATGAACAGTGATTTTTTCAGCTTTAACTACACTGGGGAAGCTTTCAGGCAATGATTTAAGAGGGTTTGTATAAAATCATAATTTTTTTTGCCAACTGTTTCTTGATTTTCCCCAGTTCCCAAGCCTGATTTCTATACTACTTCCTCTTTTAAAGCTACATGTTCTCTTTGTCCCAGGGTTGCCCTTAAAAGCAGGAGTGCAGAGGGAGAAAATATCCTTTCAGCTTGATGTGAATTGCAAAGCAGGGCTCTCTCCTTCCATTCTTAAACACGAAGGGTGGTACAAGTAGCAATGCTGACAGTGTACATTTGCAGATGCCACCATATGGGTCTTGAAAAACTAGTTGCACCGATGATTCCCTGCACATGTAGGAGACAGTTTGCATTGTTGGCATCGTCCCTGCACAGAAACAAGCACAGCTTAGCAAAGCTAAGCAGATGGCACTAGATCTGGTGCCAGGGAAGCACTGAATTAAAGGTTATACCCACCAGGTTTGATGCGGTGCCAGTTTGAATTGGTACAGAAGCTTCGGCCCACCTGCTTATTGGCCCCGTGACATCTGGCATCTTTTTTTTTTTTTTTTTTTCTTTTTCCCCTTGGACTAAGCTAAATGCAGCAAGGAAAAATGTCATTTTAAAAGCTAGTTACCAATAAATGGGATTAAAATTCTCAGAGAAAAAAAGAAAGCCTTACAAATACATTCTGTTTAACATTGCTACATTACAGATCTTGGGACAGCTTTGTGAAGATTATATGATGGAAAATACAGGCCTGGGTAAAACCACACTTTACAGAAGGCCTAATGGTCAGGGCGGCATACTAATGAGCTCATGGAGCTGTTAGGAGTTTACAGCTATCGGCAGCCTGCACACAACGGCTCAGAGTCTCAGACTGTCACCCTACATATGTTGTCACTCAGAGGAGGGGAGATATTTTGTTCTTTGCCACCTGAGTGTGTCTGGTGGAGGTGCCTAACAAACAGTGATGCACACTGCTAAACTTACTGCCTGGTCCACTTAGATTTCACCCTCTCCTTTTGGTTGTCACCCTTCACCTTTTCACTTTTTTTTTTTTTTTTTTTTTTTTTTTAACCAGTCTCTCCTTCCTCTCCACACGTTCACATGCTGTATACAGAAATATGCTGCCATGGGGACTGTGCTTGTTGCAGCGACTAAACCTGTTTATATGTCTTCTCCATTAGGGATTTAATCCTTGCTCCCTTGGTGTGAAATGAAAGCATGCAGCTGTATGGCGCTCTGGAGATGATTACCAATAGAGCTAAACCTGAGTTTATACACACCATGAGCCAGATTAATCAACAATTTATTGACTCAAAATTGAATCCATATAGCAGTGGTTTTGACTTTCTTTTCTTTCCCTCCTTTTTGTTTTTTAAAAGAGGGTCTCAGACTGCCTGAATAATTTTGGTAGAGAATTGTCAGAAAACCATTGAGCCAGATTTATTAAATATCTGAAAAATAGTGACAAGCATTGTGTGATCTCCAAGGCTCCATCATAGAATGGCAGGGAGGTCGATGTGCTTATAAACTGTAGACATATATTTTGAAATCATCCGTGCTGGTTTGCAGTGTTCATTAAAAAATAAAGGGAAAAAAATGGTCAACTGTGGACCTTCCCTTGAATTTTATTGGCTTTTCTATATCCAATACTGATTTTTAAAAAATAAAATAAATTTTAAACTGATAGGAATGGATAAATAAGGCAATATATATCTGAAGAAATAAATGTACTGGGGAACCAGTTATAATGCAAGCGTATTTCACATCAAAAGACCATTGATCTTCTCCACACAACAACACAAAAAATGCTGTACACCTGGAATGTTTTAGGCTGAGAATATTTTGTTATAAAAAAGGGACTAATATTAAACATCCAAATTTCCCACTGCTGGCCTTTGAGTTAGAAAGTATTTGCAAGGGACCTGATCCAAACCCCAGTGAAGCCAGTGGAAAGATTTTGTTGGCTCATGCCTGTCTTTTCTTCACCTTTTTGCTGGTGTCTCTGCCTCTCACTTTCTCCGGCACAACTGTGTGGTGCCCTTTGTTGCAGGAGGCTGCCTCACAAGGCCATTCCCAGCACAGATACATGTTGAGTTTCAAGCTGGACACTGACTTTTTAAACTGTTCTAAAGCACAACTTTGGCATTGGCTGGGCTATTGATTTCCAGGGCCAGAATTTCATGGCTTTCAGCTCTAACCTTCTAGATTTGCTGCTTGCAGACAGCAGCCTCATTGCACAAAGTGAAAACAAGAGCTGGATCTCTTCTCGTAAGGTTTAAAGAAGGATCAAAGTCTTGGAGTTAACATCCTTCTTCAACTGTCTCTGATGCAGCTTGATCTGTGAACTTTTCAGATTTTCAGAGATGAAGGTGGGCAATGGCAACTCTATTGGTTTTGGCTGGAGTGAGGAGAACTAGGCAGGCCTTTTTGTGTCACACTTCACAGGTTGCCAAAGCAATACTTGGGTTATTTCCTTGAGATTTTATGAATGTCAACACTGAAATCAAAAACAATGGACAAGGCTTTGAACCCTTATTCACAAAAAATCCTTTTTGTCTTCCCTAAACTTGGGGAATTTGTTATTCAGTGCAGTAGCTATACAAGTTGAAAAGTGGTTTGTTTGTTGTCGGCTTTTTAAAAAGTAATCTGACAAATGTTCTATTTACATAACAGATTAGTAAATAGTTTGGAGACAAATTGCTTTTGCTAGCTCGTCAGATTTCTTTGTCTAATACTGCTTTCTCAGAATATTGTCTATTAAAAGTTCTTCCTAGAATTTTTAAGTTATAGATAATATCTCATACTACCCAGGTACAATAATGTTAAATTTAAAAAAAAAAAAAAAAAAAAATCCCTAAATAAAAAGGTTATATACAAAGAAGTTTAGTAGATATCTGTAACCAACATACAATGATTGAAATTTCATTTATTACTTGCCTGAATTCAGTCTATTTTCATCTTTAATTGTTTATTACTATTACAGTTTTAATTTTCCATCTAGCACAATCACTTCCATCTCTGTCACTCTCTTTACCATCTTCAAATTCTTTCCCACATTTATTGCCTTCATCACTCTCATCTTCCTCTTTGAACTCAAATAATCATTGGCTCCTCTTATGGAATGTGAAATACAATCTTTCCTAAACCATTCAGTGACAACATCTGGATTTATCTGATCCCATCTTGTCTTGATCCAATGACAAAGCTGCATCAAGGATTTCATCTTCCCTGTAGGAGTTACAGCAGGATCCTGTGATGAGAGCCACAAAGGCTACAAGCATATTTTAAAGGGCTTGCTCTCTGCTACATCAGGCACCTACAGTTGTGACATTCTTCCTGATACAACTACAAGGGCTGCATTCTTTGCTCCAATGATATTCTTCATCGCTGGTGTTAGATACCCTTTGAGTGTACCTAGGACAAGCATTCTCCTTTTGTGTACCAGCACACCTGGTCTCCTGTACCAAATGATGTTCAGCCAATCCTTCATTAAATCTGTAGACATCCATCCTTGGTTTTGACACCTAACAATTATTCCAGTAGGCAGCTGGTCCTTCAGCATTGTTTTCCGCTTCAAGATCACATACGGTGGCAATTTTATACCATCTGCTAGCACTGCCAGCATTACTGTAGTGCACGTTTTTTCGTTCCCCAAAGTTTTGATGATGACGGATTTTGTGCCTATTTCTTCAATGATGTTATTGGATGGCTCATCAGAGGAAACTGGTGTCTCATCTGCATTTGCCATTTGGCTCAGCAGGTAATCATGACCTTTATGCAATCCAATCACGTACTGCTGCAATGCAATGACTTTTTTGCTGAAGTTGGAAGGTACATGTTGGCGAAATGAAGCCCTTCTCTTTAAGCAAAAACCATTATGACACATTATCTTTATGCACCAGTCATTACTGATTTTGAACTTTTGCCATGTAATTTGTCGTGCTTGTACTATTTCATAAGATCTTCTTATGATTTCCTGTGCAACAAGGGTTCTATCCTTCTTCCTTTTTTGTTTGTTAGGTGCACATGTTCTGCAACTACTCTTTCTACTTGAGCAGGCTGAATGGAGTTGTTGACCTCCAGAGATGCCTTCCAACCTCAACCATTCTGTGTTTCAGGCATTCTGTGATAGCTCATGGGAGCGCCCTTTTCAGGCGCTGAATCATTTCTGCATTGAGTTATTGCATAACAGTTCCTGTTTTCATTATTTCTGTCGTGTTACATGTGCCTCAGTAACATTATATTACTTTGTGACTCACAACTGTCAGTTAGTACCCAGGATTCCACCATGGCTTTTAAACCTGCACTGTAACTCCTACTTGCTTTTTGGCATGCTCCCTCTTGTACTTGTCCCTCTGACCTCCAAATGTTTTGCTGTTTCCCAATTTACCTAAAACTGTTTTTAAAAATCACACTGGAATTTTCTGATCCACCCCATATCTATTCTCTAGTTGTTGAAAAACCCAACAATAAATCATTGTCTTTTTTAAACTTTGGGCTTCTTTAGGCAAGTTTGTGGACATAACTAAGGAACCTTCTGCAATGTGTAGTCATGGTATCATCATAATACAAAGGAAAGACAATCTCTAATTTTTAAGTTAACTTTCTGGATAAAACCCTCTAATCCTACTTCTGTGTAAAGCAAGTATTAGGGTTTCTTTTGCTGGAACTCTGGTCAGATTTAGCCAGAAGTTGGGTTTTTTTTTGTTTTTTTGTTTTTTTTTTTTTTTTTTTTTTTGTTTTTTTCAAACTCAGGAAACCATCAACCCAATCTGTAAATCCACTCCAGGACAGATGATTTTTTAAATTAAGTGGGTTAAATGAGGTCTGCATTGCACATGACCTGTGAAATCATCTTTT
Organism: Regulus satrapa; assembly: GCA_013396955.1. Taxonomy (NCBI): domain Eukaryota; kingdom Metazoa; phylum Chordata; class Aves; order Passeriformes; family Regulidae; genus Regulus; species Regulus satrapa. The sequence continues at coordinate 300,886 of VWZN01009768.1, read as the reverse complement.
TTGGCCAGCTACTCCTGCAGCTCTGGCATGGGCAGAGCTTGGCTGAGCAATGACCCTCAGCCATGGGCAGGCTCGAGGCCCCATGGGTGCAGACATTTCTTTGGTGTGCTGGCCAGTCATCCAGTTAGTGTTTGTGCAACCAGAGAGACAGACCAGCTCCCTAGCCCAGGATTTCCTTGGTGTAGATTATGTGACATTTATTCTGGCCCATAGATTTTTAACCTGAGCAATATACAATAAACACTACACACGAGTCACGTAATGCCAAATGACAAGCAGAATGCTGCTCACAACAACCCAAAATACAAGATATTTTCAATGCATAAATGAACCTATTCATAAACATTTTAAAAGTTAAAGCATATTTATGTGAAACTTTTTACCATATTTTTATATTTTGAAATCTATAGAAGTACAATTAAATTATCTGCGTGAACAAAAAGAATTCAAGAGTCAACTCTTTGCCTTTGCTAATAATTTCTTGAAAATAATTGCAGGCATGGTTTAAAAATAACAACAAAATAAATTGGTAGCATCCTACATTTCTACTTACCTTAATCCAAAACAGCAAGCATTGAAATTCCTTTTTTTTTTTTTTGTTTTTTTGTTTTTTTGTTTTTTTTCACCCAGCGACTAATTCCGGATAATAAATTGTGTATTGCTGTGAAGTGCCTCATAGCAATGGAATGTATTTAACTTCTTTAATTAAGCTACAACCGGATCTATATTTAAAAGAACGTTGTTCCTTCATTATTTTGGTGAATTGTATTTAACTTCACAAGTTACAGAGTAGAACTATTTTATAGACTTTCTTTATTATTTGAATGGTAGACAAATAAAAGTGGACATAAAAAAGGTCGTTTGTATTTGAAAGTTTTATTGCTTCAGTTACAGATAGTACATATGAGTGTAAAAAGACTGTAGCCCATATTAGTTCCGCTATATATTTCTGGGTTTGCTCTTTAAATTAAAAAAGTGTGGAGGCATGAAAAACAGATGCTTTCAACCAATTTTCCTCCAAAGTGAGAAAAAAATGTTTGTTTTGAGGTGCTAGGAAAATTGTATATAGGGATGGAGTATTCTGAAAGGATTGTCTACTTCCTGAGCAATTTCTTGGAAGCTGGCATAGACCACATTGCAGTTCATGGGCTCAGGTCTGAATTTTGGAGGTGAGTTCTTGATGCCTAAAAAAACATAGGGTTTTTTAGCACAAAATCTGCCCCACCATGTAAAGCTTCAAAACAAGACTGCATGTGCATCTGTTGCATGTTGCTTTCTAGGGGAAATCTTGAAGCTGGAGGCCCCTGAACAGCTGCAGATCTGCTCCGTGCTGAGTACGTCTGCGGTGTAAGAATGCAATGCGCTGTGAAGAGGGAAATGACTAGGAGCCTTCACTTGGCAGGTCGGCAAAATATGGCTGCAACAATTCTATTCATATAGCAGTACAAGTAGGGTTTAGGTTTTTGGGTTCATTTGTCATCAGATATTATCTCTATATTCATAAGAATGAAATAACTGTAGGATGGCTTGCAAACTCCTTTGTGGGTGTTCAGGTTCCACTTCTTGATTAGCTTCTTTTTAATTTTTATTAATATAATCTCTCTTTTTTTTTTTTTTTTTTTTTTTTTTTTTTGGATAATTTGCTCATTTTCCCTTGGTTATTTCTTAAAATGTTAATACATTTTTCTTCTTTTTTTAATTTGACTTTGCACTAAAATTATTTAATTCTCAATTTTATTTCAAGGGACTTAGTGATTCAGTGCTAAAAATGAGTATAAGTGTTAAGGGTATCAACTGCAGTAAATGTTAGATTACCATCAGAACATCAGGCTTCTTGTTTAATTTGGTTTTTCATTAGCACACCATGTACCTATGCCATTTATAAGCACTGGCACAAGTAAACGGCCTAAAAAGTATTTAGATACAAAACCTGTATGATTTCTGCTGGATTTTCTTGTAAAATGTCCTAGTTTTCACAAAACTAACATTGTCATACTCAAGTCTGACCCCTGTCAAAAGGCAAAGGGATTGTAATTTTAAAATTTGGACTTCAAGGTCCATATTGCCACCAGTGGTATCAGTGATAGAGTCTTCAAGGACAGCCCTTTTCTTTGAATTTTATAAAGTTTTGATGCAAATTGTAGCATACATTTCATTTTTGTGAACAAAAACATTTAAAAACAGGACATGTAGGGAAAGAATTTAAATGCACATCTCAAATACACTAGCTGAAGATTTAGAAGATTATGCCACAATGCAACACACAGGAAAGCAAATCAATGTGTAAGCCTGTATTGAAACCTTCCAGAATGGTCATATTGAGGTATGACATCAACCGTAGTGAGCTGCTCCATCAAGGAGCAGGAGGAGGACCAGCACATCTCTTTGAGATAATTTAAAGCAAACAAATAGCTTTTTTGGGAAATCAAGGGTGGAAAAAATAGCAAACAATTAACAAAATTTAAATAAAATGGAAGATATGATTTACAAGAAAATAATTAAAGGAAAGACCTAAAATTATTTTTAAATAATAAATTAAAGCATTAATAATTAATTAAAACACTATAGCCAATTAAAAATAAACATAATATTGTTTTCAGCAGACATTGCCTAAAGCTAAGAAAAAATTGTTTTCCTATATCCAGCTCAGTGCTTGAAGGGAAGCAGCAACTCCTGCAATGTGTAGGATCAGTAATGAAGTCCAAACACAGAGCTGGGAAGATGGGACAAAGGCTTCAAATAATGAGTCTCAAGATTATTTGGACACTTACTCATAGAATCAGTTGTTCATTACAATAGTGTTTAGAGGAGGGTACTATTATTATTATTTTTATTATTGTTGTTGTTGTTTCTTCTGTGCTGGAAATTTTTATGTAACTAGAGGAGGGACTGGAGTGAAATTCAAGCTAAATGAGTTTTGGTGGTGAACTGAATTAAGACAAAATTTCCTTGCTTGTATGTTGTGATGGGGATTTAGGGAAAATAAGATTTTGTAATATTCAGATAAGTATGAATCAGGAATGGCAATACTGAGAAATTTCCATTGACAGAAACGGAGATTTTAAACTCTCCCCTAGACCATAAATTGCTTCTTTCCCTCTCTAAATATTCATGTGATATAATAGGTGGAAAAGATTACTTTTCAAAGACACATGGAGGAAAGTCTCTTAAAACCAGTTTCAGTTTCCAGTGTAGCATTTTGTTCAAAAAGCCTGAAGGAACATTAACAGCCATGATGGGTTCTCCTTGGAATCCTCAGTCAGTGAGTGAGCAGGGTTATGCCATTTGAAGAGTATTGATACTCAACTCACATGCTGTTTATTAAATACATGCAACACAATGGCAACAAAGTTGAAAAGAGAAATTGTATTATGAATGTTTTGGAAAAAAGATGGTTCTCTTTTTTTTTGTGAAAACATGCAAACAGAATTATATTGTTAATTATTCATATAGCTTTAATAAGGACAGTGATTCAAAATTCAGAGGAAATGCCTACAGTGTTTCAACAGTAAGATTAAGCAGCTTCTATCAAATATAAAACTGTCTGTAAAGATAATTAGCTCCAATGTAATTTGACATTGAAGTGGTTCTACGACTCCATGACTTGATCTGTAGTCTGAAACTTTTCCCAAGGTTCTTTGCATGACAGGCAAAGCACCAAGTAGAAATGACCACCACAAAATTCTTTTGACATAACTACAGGTAAGAGATAACTAAGCAGTGACTGCCATTATCACAGTTTTCCATGCAAAAGATTCAGCAGGCTCTTAAAAAGTCTCTGCCGTGTGACTACAATGTCGCTAAGTTATGACAAGGAAATATCTGTGATATGACAGTGGCATCGTACAACTGTCAATATAAAGTAAGTGCGATGGGATTGCTCTGTGCTCTAAAGCAACTGTCATGTAATGGGGCTGTGACTAGGCTGTAATAGCAGTGTGACTGCAACGTGCCAGCAGAGTGACTGATAGGTAGCTCCTGGAAGAGACGGTTCCCAAGTAAAATTGGCTCTAATCGCTTTGAAGTGCTGTGGACCCCATTTGTAGTGACAGCACTGCCCATCAACTTTGGCGAGCTTTTAGTCAGTACCTCATATGAGAGACCAAGGCAGTTTATTGCTGTGATTCTGGCAGCCTTAGAGTTATTCTGAATAAAATAATTTTGATATCTGTTCAGAGTTGCACTGTGCCAAGAGAGCTGACTCTAGATACAGCCTCATGTGCAAATGCCCCTAAGCCAAAGAAGGGCAACCCTGGACAGTGACCAAAACCAGGGGTCAGAGTGGGCTCTGGGGATGTCACAGCAAGGAGTCTTATCCCTGGACTCCACAGAACAGTGTTGCCCTATGGTAAGCAGAACAAAGACCTCCCTCTTGGGGACATTCACACCACCTATGAGTGCTTTGGAGCAGACCTTGTGTTCTTGACCTGTCTGCTGGTCAGCCCCTCTGGCTCCCCAGAATTAGACCTCCACAATGAATGTTATGGGCACTTGGCAAGTAAGGAGAGAAAATATGGCAAATTAATTAAGAAAGAGGGAAGAATTATTATATTCATTTCACAGATGGAGATATTGATGTTCAGATTAATTGATTTGCCCTGAAGCCATGCAGCATGTCATTAGCAGCCTTGTGAATATAGTAGCGTTACTTGAAAAATGGTTTCTGTGGACAGTCTTCAATTTTCTATTATATCGATGGAGAAACCTATTTCTCTAGAGAAGAAATATATTTTTTTGCAAAAAAAGAAAGCTGTTAGAAACTTTCCATTATTTTTACCTTTTTAAATTCTTTGTCTCCTCCCTTCCCTCAGATTTCCTTATCTTTCCGTTTGCCTTAAATAAGATTTGGAGCATTACAGCTACTGTGAGGAGGAAAAAAAAAAAAAAAAGACAACAAAACAAAACCAACAAAAAACAACAGAAGAAAGATTAAGAGTGCTGATGTTCAATTTACACTGAAATTCAAAAAATAATATAGTCAGATTGCTGTCCCCCTGTATTCCCACCTTCAAGAATCCCAAATATGTTAGTTCATGTAATGGATCATTGGTATGTATGTCATTGTATTCAGGTCACAAATCAAACCAACTGTGTTGGAAAGGAATGCAAACATCACTCAAGTGGAGAATAATATTTCATACTAAACAAAGGAGGACAGGAATAGAAGTTTATCCTATCTGAAAATGGTTCTGTTTCTGCATACCAATGCCTTCTATCAGCAGAAACACCTGCAGCCACCATAAGGTCCACCTTTCAAATGAAACATTTTCATCTTTTCCCTTTTTCTTTAATATAAAGGAGCAAAAATAAGTATACTGGTGTGCAATTAATTGTAAAGGCTCACTGCTGAAAAGATTTACTTGTGGTTCAGCAGTGTAATCATCTGTTGGGCATTTGCTATAAATCATGGGTGTCTGCTGTTGTCTCCACTAATTAGTATACTAACTTATTATTAAGACCCTTAAACATTATACAAGATCTGGGCTGTGCACAGAATTACTGGGGGAATGAGAACACTTGAAGTTTTATTGCACAGCTACAAAGCATACAGTAAATATCTGGGTGGTGGACAGTTGTAAGGCATAAGACAAGATGGAATATATATATCCTTTAGTAAGTGTTCTACCCATCCGTAATTATAAAAGCCCTTTATTTTTCAGCCTTCAGTGTGTCTGTTCAGTCACTCAGGCACCAAATAAAGGTCTCAAACACAATAATTCAAAGCAACTGGTACAGTAGTAAGTGAAGTTTTAAACAACAGTAGACAAGTTGATTAGAGCCTTTGGAGATGCATGCCCTGAATAAAGGTTAACCTTTGTGAACTTTGAATACAAAGCTTTCAGATGAAATTTATATGAAATCTGGTGACAAAGAAAAGCACTATTCAGCAAGGGCTGATTAATTGAGTTACATTTCATTGTAAACCCCTGACAATGATGGAAAATAAATTTAGCAATGTGCTTTGTAGCCATACATGTAGACGGGATCTCACTAAAAAGCCAGAATCAGACCACATAAAGACCCCGTTGAATACCTCTGAAGATAGTCTGGTGAGTGAAATGTAAAGCCAGGATTTACAAATATTACATAAGTGAACACTGTTACTGCACTCAGCTGAAAAATCCTGTTCAAATCCAATAAGTGGTTTAAGATGTGTAAATAGAGGTTTCTGCAGGGAGTCAGGCATTAGAAGCCACCTGGAGCATGTGGTAAAGATTGTATCCATCAATACAGCAGCTGGGCTGAAATTATAAAGAGAGCTGCTTTCCATCACGCTTGTTTTAATGCATACATTTCTCCTGTCACTAGCACCCCAGGAAAACTACTAACTACAAAAATGAATGGTACCCATTACCTGATATTCATACTTGTGACAACAGAGACAACAATCACAACACAACAGTAAGCAAAAAAACTGATATCCAAATTATTTTTAAGTTGTTGCAGCGGATAGATCTTGAGAACCAGTTGGTAATATTTTAATAACACTGTAGGTTAGAGGAATGAAGCAGGCATCTGGCATTCAATCCAAAGTTTCCTTCTGCTCCACACATTCCATCAAATCATGCACCAAAGCAGTTTAAACAAATCAAGATTAGTAAAAAATTGTTCCAAGAAGGGGAACCCTACTTAAGGTTCAGTTGTATGCCAGCACCGGGGAAAATTTGACATTGGGTTTCATCATGATTATTTAAAAATAGCACAGATTTACTATAAGTATGTTCCCAATGCATAAAGAGTGCTTTTCACCCTGCATTATTATTGGACTGTCTGAAGAGGCAAAGTAGGCAGCTGCTTGCCTGAGGTAGTAGCTCAGGGCATCAAAAACTCCTCTGCAGTTTCCTTCCCAAACTGGCAAGAGTCATGGGTGAGAGAAACATGGTCTTCAAATTACAAAAAGCTACAATGAAAGCAACGTGCAAGTGTCACTACAAAACAGGCAAGGAAACTGTTAAATTGCTCATTGTAAACTCAATGTTAAAAAATAATAAGAAGCAAGCAAGCCATATTGCATGTGTTGGGACAGACTGTGCCACTAAGCCACAGGCCCAAGCCGTGGGTGGTGTGGAGTAGCATTGTTCCCCAGCAATTAAAATGAACATGCTCACCACACAAAACTGCAATGTGTTCCTTCCTCTGTGAGTTGTGCCCTCCTTCTGCCCTCCTTCTGCTCCCTGACACAACCAGCCACAGCAGTGAGCCGAAACTCTCTTGTGTTCCAAGGAATTTGGGGGACTGCAAGCCTCACTGACATCTCATTGCAAATTACGGGGTAAACAGCATTCCCTGAATGATTTTTGTCCTTCTTCCTGTGCATCGGTTCAAGCATCACAACTGCCAGTCCTGTATTTAGGTTATTATCTTATTCCCTGTGGATTTTGAAGGAATACATTAATACTGATTCTGGGTGTACAGCAAGAAGCAGGTTTACAGCTGGATGGATGAGGTGTAGGTTGTGTTCCTATGCAGACCTGATATGTAGGGCCAGGCAGCTGAAAATCAGTCCTCCATCCCAGATCTCACAGATGAGCAGCAGGCACCTGAGGAGAGAGATTTCTTACCTTTTATCTTGCCTTACTTTTGCATAATTATGTTTATTTTTAATTGTTTATGAACAACAAGTCTGTTTTTAAACTTTACCAGAGCATAGCAATTAATACTTCATTGCTTATGAGGAGGGCTGATAACAGCCCAAAATCTTCCACTATTTACTTTGCTGTACAGCTTATTCTCTCAGTAGCCAGCTTGATTTAAATGTGTTAATGAGGGTGCCACAACCTTGCTCTGAATGATTAGTGGGCCAAAACAGTTGAGCTGTTTTAGGTGTTCCAACATACCTGAGCTAACATCAGAGACAGGGATAACAGGGACTAAGTTGCCCTGTGAATAATCTCCAGCCACATCCTGCATGTGTGCAGAGATACACTGATTAACCTCCCCTGGGCTCCCTCCAGGCCTCATGCCTTTTGTTCGATGGCTCTCACTCACCCCAACCGAAATGATAAAGCTTAAGCTTTCAGTCCCCACGTTATTTTCTAGAACTCCTTTCTGAAGTGTTGATGGCAGAAGGGAGAGAAGAGGGTATTTTTCCCTGTCCTTGCTTCCAATTTGTAGACCCTTTCACTCAGTAGAACTCTGTCTCTCTTTCTGCTGCCATGGTGATTCAATGACTTTGAGATTATTTTGCTAAATCTGCCTCTCCTGAGAGACAGTGGTTTGATTCTCTGTATCCTTAGACAGGTCAAGAATTGCATTAGCTCAGGGCAAAATTTCTCACTGTACAAGGAGGTGAGTTTCAAGATCTTGGCAAAGCAGCAAAAAGGACTTGCTCTTGACTCTTGTGATAGATGTCATGATGCTGCCAAGTAAAAGCAGTTTTGCTGAAAGAAAACACAGAGTGGTATTGCTGCAGCCAGGCACAAACCAGCAGTGGTGCAAACAGTCCACCCACAGAGGAAGAATACGGCATGATAGCATCAGGCATAATAAAGGAAGAGATGGCAGGTGAATGACATGCTTATTTCACGTCTTTGAAGCCATTTAATTTGAGACGAATTGTTGTTCGATAGATACTCAGTAGCCCAAAGGCAGAAGCACATTTATGCTTCGCATATCCGTGACTTGTGTTGCACAAACAGCAGAATAAAAGGCCACTGTTCTTGTTTTGCATGTGCACACGATTAGGTCCATTCACGAATCCACTTTATCCTGCCCTGTTATTTATGTATACACCAGTCAGCTACACAATGCAGCACATGGCTCTTTCTGAAAAGGCAGTCTGAAAGTCTTGGCCTTCCTATTTTGAAACAGAACTAGGTAAAAAGCAGAATTTTTATCCACAAGGCAAAGAAGATTCAAAAATAAGTGTTCTGTTTTCAAATCTAAGTGGTTGGAAAATGACCATAAATCGAATAATTTTTCTTAGAATTATTACAGGGGGCTGTGGTAGTTTTGTCATAGTTGTGCCTAATACTGGGAATATTCTATTAATATTTTCAAGATGATGACTTATTACTGTTAGGGAAGATATACTAAATTGAAGATTCCACAGAAGTGATTCTTCTTCGAGTGAACCTTTGTTTCTCAC
>VWZN01009768.1:268954-291736 GCA_013396955.1 Regulus satrapa | reverse complement strand
TTTTTACCCATATCTAACTTGAAATGCTCTCAATATGTAAACTTCATGTTGTGGCTTATTTATGTTTTAACATCATACAGATCAAGCTTTATCTAAAAACTTCAAAGCACTTTGCAAGCAATAAATAATGCTACAGTCCAGTGGAACTTATTATCTTATCAATTTTATGAAGAGTTTTGACTCTAAAATCAACTGATTTCTAAACTGCTTCTCAAATTGAATCTTATTTGGGTTTTAGTTATGGTGGTGGTTTTCTACAGTTTTATTGGTATCTTTAAGTTCTGCCACCAGTTCTGCATAAATCCAGGAAACACCTTACAACAATCAGGGTATGTAAAAAGTGGTGACCTGATCAGCTGCTCATCTTTACTTATATTGCCATACTTGCATACTACTATGAAAAGAATATTTTGGAGTAGGCTGCATTTCAATTTATAGTAATAGTTAGTCTACCATATCGGGATGCATGCAGGCTTTTCCTTCTGTGACCATGAACTTTAACTTCTTCTATATGAGTACAGAATATTGCAAGGAATTTTATTTCTTAATGTTTGTGTTGTGCCCTGACTTGTTCCACATGACTTCTTTCTTCATCTGTTATTTTTAGCTGCCAGCTTTGTAAATGCAGACTTACCAGTAAGTAGAGTTCAAGTTCAATCTCAAAAAAAGCAAGGCTTTTAAAAAATAAATATGTTGTCTAAATATGAATTTCAGGAAAGAAAACATTCTCAGATGAAGCAATGACAGACTTTTTGATTTCTGTAATTTAGAAAAACATGATAAGGAAAAAAATTGGTGTAATTATTTTCATGGAAATTTGCAATTTTGTTAAAACAGTTAAAGTCATTAATTTGTGAGTCATTCAGAATTGTGGAACAGATTTACCGATATATGAGAACACATACCTGAACTCTCAAAGGTAATGGTGTTGTGAGTTGTCTTGGAAAGACATTTTTTGGTCATAATTTTTACTATGTACATATGTTCTTAGAGGAAAGTTTGTCTGTTTCTGCTCTTCTCAAGGAAAACTAACAGAGAAAAACTGACACTGCTCTCTATCCCTGGGAAAGTTATTAAGGGATTAGAGTCCTTTGTCTAGGAGTATGAACCAGCTTTCACATTGCAGCCAGGACTTGTGGTGGTGTGTCCTGCTGTAGAGAGAGAACATCAGGAGTCCATTCCCCTGTAAATCTTCTGCTTCCCAGCATTAACTATGGTTGATGCCCGCTGTGACACAGCTTGACAAGGTGAAAACTGCAAATGTGTTTCGCAGTGGAAAAGACAGTTCAGAGATGCATAAAAAGTTCTGGATGGCTCCAGCTTACACACAGGGAGGATCCCAGGCAACGCAGTCCAGATTAGATTCACAGTCCCCAAATCCAGAAAATTTGCCAAAGAGAGGGGAGATGTTTTGTGTAAAATATGAAAAGGTAAAACTTTAGACTAAACCTGGAGATTTGAGGCTGAAATATTTACTATACCTAAAAGTCAGCTTCTATCATACAAATCATGGTCATTTTACACACCAAACTATGTGGGGAAAAGATAATCACAGATATTATTTTCCATCACATGAACAGCCTTTTGGCTGAATATTGAATGAACAAGCCATTTCCTTTTCTCATCCACTTTCCTTCCTCACTTGCTAAAGTGCCTAAATTAGACTACATGTGAGCCATTGGTGGATGGCTTGGAATCTTGACCAGAAATAAATATTTTCTAAGCTTGATTGTCATCTTTTCCCTGTGTGTCCACTTTAGGAACCTGTTTGGGGAGGAGGCAACAAAAAAAAAAAAAAAAAAAAAAAANGCATTTTTAAGCTAGAAAGGAAATCAAGGTGAACAAAAAAAAAAAAAAAAAAAAAAGCCACAAAAACAAACAAAAAACCCCCCAAAAACAAAAAAAACCCAAAACCAAAAAAAAAAACAACAAACCAACCAAAAAAACCCAACACTTCCACAACCTGTAGACCTTTTTTTTTTTTCAGAAAAGCCCTCTTCTCCTGCTTTGCTGCAATGAGACTGATCTGAATTTTCATTGCTCTTTGATAAAAAGTTGAAGATGGATAAACATAGTCTATAATGAGGGAATTTGTATAACATTTTCTGTTCCTGGATAAGTTCCAAAGCTGCTCTCTCTGGATTAATGATTCTACCTGAGCTGAAAACAGTGCTTGTAGTGCCAGTAACACAGGAGATGAATCAGTACAAACTGTAGCATCAATAGCCTACCATCATCACATTTGCCATAGCAGTAGGCACCTTAATACTTGTGCCTTTGCATTGTCATGAAAACACTCTTCAAGAATGTGAATCATCAGCTTGATGTACATTTTAAATCAGGAGGCATTTCATAACCAAAGGAATGATTCTACTCAGAAAGAAAAAAATTGTGACCCTTCTTACTAACAGCTGGACTTTTTATTTCCGTTTTTGTTTGCAACTCATTTCAGTGTGAGGATAGCCAATGTGGATATGTGCCTTCTCAAATCTGTAGCAGATAGGATGGATATTTTTATGTGTTAGGGATTCAGTTTTTTTGGGGGGGCTTTGCCAGACAAGCATGTTGAGCTTCCATTTAAAAGCTCAAATTCAGTTTAGACACTGGTGTTGAATGTCAACATATGTATATGAACTGTGCTTAGACTGATGGAATTCTGATTTTTCAAAATGGATATTTTTCTTACTCTGTGATGCCTCCCAGAAAGCGTCACCAAGAGTGGACTTTGTATAAGAATCACTCTGACATCAAAAAGTCCATTTGTTGGATCATGTTTACTCTATTGCAGGATTTTCCACAAGTTTTTCTATGTTGAACTCACTAGAAATGTAATTTTGTGTGCTTTTTTATATATGTTCTAACTGAACAAACATTCTCTCTCTATCTCAAAGCTCAAGATATTTCTAAGGTATGTGGTTTGCTTTGTGAGTGCAAATTTATCCTTCTGCCTGGACTCCCTAGTCACTCATAAATAATACAGGCCCTAATACATTCCAATTTTTTTAAAAAAAATTCCCTTTTGAATTTATCCATTTTTATTTTTAACATTCACAATGAATTGGAAAAAAAATAAATCTAAAATAAACATGTCCTTTAGTGAGGAAGACAATTTTTTGGAAAAATGTGCAACTAGGACTGACTAATTTCAATTAAAGTTGTGTATCTGATCCATACATTTGGTTCTATATTAAAGTGACAGCTTAATTGGTGGTTGTGGCTGGATCTAATTAAATCTAATAAGGACGATGAGCCTTTTTATGTTGGCATGTAGATACCAGCAAGTTACATGTGTACAATACTGTGTCATGTATTAGATATCCTAAAGCAGTGCAAATATAAACATCTTTATTGTGAATCTGCTACCCATGTAGGAAAAAAATGTCCTAACACATCACAAATGTGAAGGAAAAATTAACCTCATTTTCATATTTATAAATTTTATGTTATTAGCATAAATATCAGCCTCAGTTCTCAAGTAGGGCTTGGCCAATTTTATGTATTTTGAATAAAAACTAGTCCAAGCAGATGAGGATGATGCACTTAGATTTCTTTATTTAGAACAATGCTGTTGTGCCACTGAGAAAGATTCAATGTTGGTCCCTGAAAAAGCACATTTTCCGTCTGTAGCACTGAATTCATTGAGGTTATCCCTGTATTTACATTGGTTTCTCTTTGCTTATTTATCTGGGAAAGATGTAGACCTTCTTCACTGATGGTAAGTACCGCAAAGTGCTTGTTGCTGTCTATTGCTGAATTTGATTTCTTCCATCTAATCTGATCCTTTTGTTCACTTAGTTATTCACAGGGTAAAAATACCTCAAGGAGACCCTAGCCAGATGAGAGAATATAAGGGATATATTCCAAGAGAACGATACTGGTATGTTAAAAGAAGCAAACTGAGATTCAGGGAGAAGCTTTATAATTTAAAATTAGCCCAAAGCAACAGTGCTATGCCAAATATTATGCAGTGTTTAGGTCATAAATCCTTGCCATTTTTGTTTTCTGTTTTTTGGTACTTATTATCTGTAATAGTGTAATTTACCTCCTTCCTTGGGAAAAGATGAATACATAAAATGAATGTATATGCATATTTTTTTGAATATATGCGTGTGTATATGCACTAATGTCTATATACCCATGGAAAGAAGCAGATTCTGTTCTCATCTCTAAAACATGTTCCCAAGTGATTCTGAAGAAGGTATACTAAGCAGAGCTTGTGCACTAATTTGCCTTTTAAGGGGTTTGATCTGAGACAGATTTTTCATGTGTGCTCAAAACTCATCACTCCAACTGACATCAACAATAGTTTTGTTTTGAATGTACAAAGAGGAAGATAATACCAACTAATCAAAAAAAGTGGTCTCACAGGCTTAGGTTGGATGCCCTGCATCAGTAGACACTTTAGGATTACTATCTATGCTAGGACTATCATGTCCTCAGCTGAAACATAAGAGTAGCCTCTCCATCACTTCACAAGGCTGTTATGAAGATAAGTGTGATTAAACAAGATTCGGATAACATTGTGATGAGCACTGGAGAAACATTAATCATTCTGATTTTCGAAGGTTGTTTGAATAGTATGCGTCAGGGGGCTGCAAATGGGACAGGAGGAAGAAGAATGGCTAGTTGTTAATTAACTGAGGAAGCATGATCTACTTTGTGCCCTGAGTGAAATCAGGATGCCATGCAAAAATGGTTTTTGGTGAGTTCATCGGAGCCTGTACTACTAAACTCACAGAAAACACGTTTTCTAACTTTTAAGTGCTTGACTTTCTAAGAAATATTGTGAAATTCAACTTGTTTTAATAGAAACAGACTATTAGATTGAATTTTCACTTTTTCAAATTTGTGATCTGTATAAGTCATCAAACATTGTTATAAGTATCTTGCCCCCTATACTTCATAGTTTTGCTTAGTGTCTGCCAAGATATCCCAGTCAAGCATCTCTTGCCTCAGGTATTAGCACAGGTTATCACCAAGGCAATTTTTCTCAATATATTCTTGAAATTTACTTCCTTTTGAAGATGAAAGAAAGGTTGGTTTTCCAAAGTTTTTGTTTCTTCCCTAAACATCAGCAAGGTTATTAATAGGGACTCCCTGCAAAGCTTTCCTTACTACCCCAGGCCACCCCCACTGTGGCACTGCCTCTCCTCTCCCATTGCCTCTCTTGATGCACCTGCTGCACCCCGGCTGCTCTGGAGAGTGGCTCCACATCTTCACCATCTCTTTTATAGTTTATGAAGGCTTCAAGAAATCAATAGTATGGACTGGTGAAACTGCTTTGCTTTCTTTCTCTCTGACCCAATCTGCACTCAAATGAAAGGCCACCTAGCTTATACATTAAAGCACACAGAGACCAAGTGGTTTCTCTTGGCAGAACATTTAATGCACATGAGCTAAGGAAAACAAGACCCTTACAACTTTAGAATTAGATGTTACCTCATGCAATGTGACTACAACCCTATTCCAGCCTGGGATGTTTTTCCTTATCCTGTTTTATCAGCTCTGTACTTGGAATTCTGAAGGACAGCAACTGACACATGCTGCAGACTACTGTTCCGTGAGTGTGTTTAGTAATGAGCACACCACCACAGGAGAAAATTGGGCCTCCAGAAATCATAGTCTGGAGGCAAAGAGATTTCCCTTTCATTAAACTAACAGCAGAAGCTCTACTGAGCTTTTCCCCGCAAGCTGTCACTCTTGGATGTTTCTGTAGACTTTCCAAACTGCTAAGTTGCAGTAAATAGCAAATAAAATAATTTGGCCCAGTCATCATTTGGATCTATGAAGTTTTTACATCTCAGAAAGCTCCTAACAATCAGACAAGCTCAACAGATTTTTAAGGAAGTGTAATCAAAAGCCTGGAGGATGTGTTAGAAGTATGAGCTCTGCCTGACTCTGCTAGTGCAGATGAAGCCAACTGACAGTGCATTATAAAGAATATATATCTCTGTAGCAATGCCTTTCATGGAAGAGCACTTGATACTTTCTGATGATGAGCAAAGGGATTGAACAGTGCAGTTTTAGTACAGCAGTCATGCACTCCCAGCTATGCGAACTGAACTCAGAGATGTAACAGACATGAAATTTTTGACTGATATTTGATAGTTGCTGCTACCAAAAGATCAGTAATTTTTGGACCTTTGTAGCTAATTTTTGGGGTTTCTTTTTCTGTAACAGGACACTCATTAGAACAAGTGAACCATTTGCTATTAAGTTGTGCTCTCCAGAGATCAACTAACATTTGTCATTGCATATTTGTATTTTTTTACATTTCATTTTTGTTAAGCATGACATAAAACAGTAATTGTGGACTTCTACTGTACAGGATGGGTTTATTCCAGGGCTGATTCTGCATGAGTCAATGCTGATCCTGTAGAGCATGTTTTAAAACTGCTCAGTTGGACTTACCATCAGAGAAGACACAGTTGCTGTATGGCAAGGGTGCCTTTGCTGTGTTGCATGTATAGTTCCAAAATCACAGCTTGCTCTTTGGATCATCCAGAAAGACAGAGGGAGAGAAACTGCTGGGTATATAGACTGTGATTGCTTATTTTAACTCAATATAAAACATAAGAATACAAGACTTCTGACAGCTTTAAAGCTCAGCAATCTCCAATATGTTGATTCTGCTATTCTATACATTTAATTTTCTTTTTAAAATGTATCATATTTCTCCAAGCAGTGATTTGCTTTTCAAATTATCGTTGCCTAGCTAAGACTTGTGTACCAGGTGCCATGTAAAAGCATGTTAAAAGTAGATAAAAGCAATTTATCCTGCCCTCTAATTAGAGATGTCTTGTCTTTACCACTGACAATAGCAGCATGCAGCTGTGGCAGAGGAGAGATAATAGCACCAGAGCAGAGAGAAATTAAAGATAGGTTATCATATGCTGGCTGATGTAGAGTGTCATCTCTCCATTGCATTGCTAAGATGGTCCTTAGAAAGAATACTAACTTAGCTCTTGGCCTGACTCAAGCAGATTTATTTTAGTTATTAAATCCAAGGTAAGATTTTATTATAATGAGGCAAAGGGGGCAGAATAATAATGTCTCCATTAAATACACAGAAAGAGAATGTGACTCACTGTGATTACTGTATCAATAAATACATGCACACCACGTCCCAGTATGTGCTGGATCTTTATGAGGGTGGGACTAAAATTCATTTTTCCCTTCATAGAAGTCCTCTTCAGATGAAGTGAATGAGTGCCAGGGGGGTCATATACTGGGATAGATGACTCAGTGGCATGTCTGCTGGATGATAGAAAGGGTACCTTGTAGTTCAGCAAGAGGCTTAAAATGAACAGAGAAATGGGTGGCATAAGCCTGTACAGATATTCTCATTTTTATATCCCAATGCCTCAATATGTACAGAGAGACTACACTGGGAAAATGATGCAGAGAAAAAAATCTCTGTCAGAATTAGGACTGAGAAGTGTCTCAAGAACTGCAAAGGGGCTTGATGTAGGGGACCCAGCAGGGAGAATCTCTCTGAGACTGGAGCTGAATAGAGGATCTGTTTTGGTTTTAGAAAGCAAATTTCCTCATATTGTTATAAAAATACTGATGTTAGACTCCTAAGTCTTTACCAAAAAACTGCAGTCTCCAAATCATGGAGGAGTTAAAGAACTTGTTTTTTTGTCTCCAGCAAGATGCTAACAGGGTAGTCATCACCTCTGCACTTTGTCCAGACAGACTTAAGTCTAAGACCAAAAAGTCTAAGACCAAGGCTAAAACTTCTTTCTGGGGTAAAGAGTAGTGATGGGGGGAGGCTGTGTTCAAGGCTGTAGTTATGGTGGAGATCGTGATTAGGAGATGGGCTAGATCAATCATCTGTACTCATGCCATCACTGACTGCATCATGCTTGCACTTCAGAGTTAACTCACAGTCAGATCTCATGGGCTGAATGATGTGGAACATCATGCAGAGGAAGCATTCCATGTCCTAAGTCCTGATTGCAAGAGATGGATATTATTCATGTTTCCAATGTTCTAGACACATCTGCAGACATAATGAAACTGAAAGAATGTACCTTACCTCCGTAAGTTCACAGACATCACCAAGGTGGGCAGGAATGTTGATCTGCTTCAGGGTAGGAAGGCTCTGTAGGGTGGAGTGATCTGGGCAGGGTGGAGGGATCTGGGCAGGGTGGATCAGTGGGTTGAGGCCAATGGTTCAGAGAGGTGAAGGACTGAGTCCTGCATTTGGGTCACTACAACCTCCTACAGTACTACTTGTTTGGGAATGGGAAAACAAAGAGATGTCTGGAAGAAGAGGACTTGGTGGTGCTGGTTGACAGCGAGCTGAACACAAGCCAGCATATACCCAGGTGGCCAAGGCAGCCAGGGGCATCCTGGCCCGTATCAGCAATAGTGTGGCCAGCAGCAGGAGGGCAGGGATTGTCCCTCTGTACTCAGCACTGGCAAGGTCACATCTCAAGTGCTGTGTCCAGTTCTGGGTCTATTATCACATGAAGGACATTGAGGAACTGGAGAGTGTCCAGAGAAGGGCAACAGAGCTGGTGAAGGGTCTGGAGAACTGTAGAAAACGTAGAATTAGAAAGAAATTATAAATATGATGGTGTAGCCAAAGAGGCTAAAGAAGAAATTCAGCTTAAAGCATGGTTTGAATAATTCAAAGAAACCAGTCTGGCATGCCAAAGCACATTCCTTTCCCCAATAAAACTCAGCTGAGACCCTTCTCCTTTTACCTTATAAGGAAAGGTTCAAGATACCTTGAGATAGTCAAATTGATACAAAACCAGCAGTCTCTATAGGTTGTAAACAAATGTTGTTGTATTAGTATACGTAGAAAGATTGGTTAGTTAAGGAATAGAATATTCAGTGTATAGATCATATAAACCACTGCACAAGAGAGTTTGCTCTCTTGCTCTTGCTCTTGCTCTTGTTCTTGCTCTTGCTCTTACTCTTTTACGCTCTTCTTGCTCTTCTTTTCTCTGTCTTGTACTTTTGTATCTACCCCCATCTCTATTGTCTCCCTTGAGCCTGTTCTGAGCCCTATCTGCGGGCTCTGAGCAGTGCTCCCTGACCCACGCCCTGAAATAAGCTGCTAACATCTGACTCGACTACAAGAGACACCTCGGTCGTGTCCTATACCGTCCACACCGCGTTATGTCTCTTACAGAGAACAAGTCCTGTGAGGAGCAGCTGAGGGAGTTGTTTAGCCTGGAGAAAAAGAGGATTAGGGTGACCTTATCACCCTCTTCAACCACCCAAAGGGAGGTTGTAGCCAGGCATGGGCCAGCGTTTTCTCATTGGTAAAGAGCAATAGGATAAGATCAAATCACCTCAAGTTGCACCAGGAGATGTTTAAATTAGGAAAAACTTCTTCACTGAAAAGGTGGTTGGATATTGAAACTGCCCACAGAAGTGGTGGATTCACCATCCCTGAAGGTGTTCAAAAGGCATGTGGATTTGGCACTTGAGGACATGCTTTAGTAGTGAACACAGAGGTGTTAGGTTAACAACTGGAGTTGATGATCTTGGAGGTCTTTCCTAACCCTAATGATCTACAATTCTATATCAAGGCACAAAAATAAAATCAATTTTAGTGCACAGAATTCAGAATCAGAGATGACTTCTGCAAGTCTAAGCACACTTCCAGAATAAGTAAAACTTGCATTGACATTAAGTAAGTTTGGAAAAAATTTGGTTTATTTTTTAATGCAACATAAATCCATAAATCCATAAATCATGGATTTCCCTCACACTCTTGCAGCGTGATGCCTGAGAACAGTGCTTATAACTCACATCATGCCATGGTATTGCATCTACTCTGCAGAGAAGTTTTTTTCCACTCTGACCTGTCTAGCATTTGATTTAAGGGAAAAGAAATCAAGATATACCCTCTACTTTTCTTGCTATATCAGATACAGACATAGATTAAGGTTTGTTGACTTGTTTTGTTGTTTTAACATATTAGTAATGCCACTTGCAGTACTGGAAATTTTCTCCAAAGATCCAACAAATAATATATTAGTGCTAGTGGGGAGAACTGGAGGGGAAATTGCAGCCAAAAATCAGTTTAACTGATTTGATATACATTGGGACATTTCTCCAAATCTCTCACCTGACTAGATCCTATCAGGGATTGACAGAGATCAGATTCATTCTATATTAATTAAAATGTTGATATTACTGCTGAGCGTAAGTAATTCCTTTATAGGGATATTACCTCTGAAGGGGACTGGAGATAAATCTGGTATACATGCACTCAGCTGTGGTACATACAGCTACAGAGAATGATCTCCTTGGATTAAATCTGAGCTCTGTTTTGTGTTTTGAGAGAACATGAATTTAAGCACAGAAATCAGCTAGTTCATCCATTCGTACATTGATAGTGCAATGCAAAGAATAGGTTCAAAGGGCTTAAAATTGTATTTATATAGTATCTGAAGCATTGCAAAATTTTATCCTATAATTTTATATTTATATCCTGTGGTTCTGAGCTTTTCAAATCCTTTTCTAACTTTATAAAAATAATTTTACATGATGTATAGTAGGATTACAAGGTGTACTGCAGAACCATAGCTAGGCTTTCAATTAGTGGCCTCATGCTGCTTCTTGTTCTTACTGGGGAATTGTTTCATTTCTCCAGGACCACAGAATCTTCATGGTTTAAATAGCAGTTAAATCAGTGATGCTGGTATACCTGTAAGGTTACATTGTTTAATAGACTTTTTTTTTTTAAATTTTTTTATTTTTTTTTAGGCTGCTGTTATTTCCTTTTGTTTGCCTAGTAAATTTGTATTTGTAAAGGTTTATGATGCTGGCAGCATTGGGAATAAGAGTTTCACTTGTCTCTAAGTCATTAACACTGTGAATTGCTGTGACCTTCTGAGACATCATGCTTTCCAGAGGATCTCTGTGCCTCCTAAAATCTATTGAGCATATGAGGCAACTGCAGCTCATTCTCTCACCCAACCAATTTAATCATTGCTGGTGTGACCATGTTTCCTCTTGCAACCAATATGCCTTTGTAATGCTCTATAATTGCTGAAGTAGCAAGGGAAGAAGGAAGAAAGGGGATGTATCCCATGAACTAAATGAATTGTAATGCATACAATTGCCTCTAGCATCTCCATGGCTGGAGTTCCTCATAGCATTCCCAGGGCTGGGAAGCCTCCATGGCTCTAACCTGGGAGGACTGAAAGGCCATGAAGCAGATGGAGAGTGGATGAGTGAGCTCACAGGGCAGTCGGTGGAGGACAGTGACCACCGGTCATGTGGTCACAGCTTGCGTGGAGGCCCACCTGTAGAGCAAATAAGTCAAGGTGGAGAAGAGAGGAAAATAGACCTGTGATAGAGTGGAGGTACGATGGTAAAGAAAAGGCAAAAAAAGAGAGACAAGGAAGAAAGGGAGAAAAGTATTCAGTCAACTCAGTAGCTGAGAAAGGGAAAAGAAACTAAGTCTGTATTCTTAGGCTGGGACAAATGAAGCTTGGTACATAACAAGGACAGCGACAGCTTTCTGCCACCTCAACAATTTTTAAAAGCATGGTGTTACTCAAATGTGAACTGGCTTCCAAAGATGTCAGCAGATGTTTGACTGAGGCTGTATCCACCTTCTGTTCACTTCAAACTTGCCAAAGAAACAGCAGGCAACTGCCTACAGTAAATGATTGCTGAAGCAGTAAAATAGCCATGACCTTCCTGACTTCACTTCTAGACCTGCCATGGGTGCTGCCACCAGGAAAGTGCATGGATGTGGGGACTATGATGACTCCTGAAGGTAAGGGCATTCCCCTGCTAGTATCAGTACATAGCACAACATTTCCCCTGTTCATACTAGTGGCAGGAATCGCAAATTTTCTTCCATATTGTCCTCACTCTGCTGCTTCCAGTCCTAGGATCCTTGAGTAGTCCAGATCCTTGAGTAGTCCTGCCAGAGGAGTGAGACTAAATTTTCATACTTTCTGAGAAGAAATAATCCAGTTTCTGCCCTCTTCCATGCTTCTTATATTGACTGTGGGAAAATGCTACCCAGTCTGGGAGAGGAACCTTCTGTGAGCAGAGAAGCTGCCTTTATGATTAGTTCATGTCGTTGAAGTGGCACAGACAGAAGGAGCTGAGCTAGTTCAAAGGGGCTATCACCAACAGGGTCCATGATTTTGTAGTTGCCAGCAATTTCTTTTCTGCTGTCTAGAAGTCAAAGGCAGATAATTTTGGATGTGAGAGAAGATGACACTGCCAGTATTGTGTATATATTTATACTTTTAATGTATATGTTGGGTCTGGCAATGAGGAGTACGAACTGGTGACGCCAGCTCCAGCCTTGGTTTGCATTGTGAGTTTGCATTCATCTTTGAAGTCTGGTCTTTAAGAATGGAGTGTATGCAAACTGAAGCACCTTGGGGGGGCTAATTTGGCATAAAAATAGGGTAACAGCTGACCAGAAATACATGGATCTGGTTGGCTTCAAGCTAACTTGTACTTACAATTCCATCAGCTACACACTTGTCAGGTCTAAGGTTCCATTTTCTGTAAGTGGGAGGCATGATTTTCAAAACAGGATGCTTAATACTGCAAATTAAAAGTAATGAGAAGGTAACAGCTAATTTTCTGCAATGGTGGGCTTTGACGGTAAAACAATTCTTATTCATAAAATATTTTAGACTTTTGCATAGAAGTGTAAATTTTACAGAGCAAAGACATATATATGTGTATATATATATATATATACACACACATATATATGTAATTGGTGAAGTGCAGTATTTTTGAACACAGAGTATTTTATTGAGCTCTCTAATGTACTAGGTAAATGGATTGCCCCATAAAGAGTTTACCAAGGCAATAAAAAGATCAAAGACATTTTTCACATTGCATCTCCAAACATCTAAACCACTGAAGTTTAAGAGTTGTTATGTGACCTTCCAGCCTTGGAAAACTTGTTACAATGACTAATTGTCCTGCTTTGCACTTTCAAAAGGTGATGACTGTATATAGAAGTTGAGATCTAAAGGAGAAGAGAGTGTAGTGTGTGTGTGAGAGAGAAACAGAAAACCAATTCTGTAAACAGCCAAAGGCAGAAAGTTATAGTCACAGGCTATAATTAAGGTCTAATGAAAGAAAAATAGGCATGACATAAACAAAGGACAGAAGAGTTGATTATAACAGGAGGGTGGAGAACATAACAATGAAAGTCAATGTCCTAATACAAATAGAATAAAGAGAACTAATAGCACAAGAAGTGGAATCTTGTGAAGAAAACCAAATATGTGTGCAAATCATTTACATTGCAGGAACTGGCATCAGAAATCATGTATATATTTTTCTCCTTGATGATGAAGATTTTGTCATCTAGGAGATAAACAAATGTGCCATTTGCTAGCAAATAGAGTTTTTATCATGTAGATCAAAGCAGTATTTTGTTCTCCCCAGCACTGTTACGAGATCATGTAAAGTGAGTCTATGAGCTGGTGTTACATGCAGGGAAGGCTCAGCCTGAGCAACCATACAGAGGAGCAGAGCTTTGGGTGTCACACAGAGAGATTTCTTTCTTCTGACGTGCCTCAGGAGGGAAGCCTCCAACATCAGGATGCTCCATCTCCAGTCCACCTGCCTGGTCCTCAGCATGTTCCTGCACCGTGCACTGCCACAGGCTGTGGGACTTCTGGGAAGCAGCCCACAGGAACAAGCTGATGGGCTGGGGCTCAGTGGCAGAAAGGAGCAGATCACTGCACAGCACCAGCGGATGACCCTGCAGTGAGAGCTCTGAGCAGAGAGGGGCTCTTGGGATACTTCTTGCCAGGTTCTGGTTTTCCTCCACAGCAAATGGCCAAGCTGCAGCATGGACACAGAAGAATGTTAAAGCTGCCCCCAGGTAGCATGGGAAAAGTGAAACCATTTTTATTGAGGCTCCCAGGGAGTGAATGGCATTGCCCAAAGTTTGGTCCACATTTCTCAGAGCTCTTGAATGCTGAGCATCTTCTGCCATGCTCTGTACATCTTCTGCAAGCTCTGAGCCTCCTCAGCTTCCCAAGGTTTCAGTGAGAGCCGAAAATACTCAGTACCTCTTCACACAAAGCACCCTGAAAAGTCAGGCTCCTGGATGAAGTGCCTGCCTCTTGGGCAGTTGTAGGTGTTCCTTCTGTCTGTTGAAGCGTGCTTGTATGTTCAACAGATCATACATAATAATGTCAAATTATTAATAACTTGTGAAATTTCTGGAGTGCTTTGGGAATATTTTCCTAATGTTTTATGCAAACTACTTTGCTTGTTTCTTTGAGAGCCTTTATTTGCTTATTGAGCCACTGATAATTTCAAGGAACAAAATGAGCCTATTTAACATTAAAAAAATCTATTAGTCCATCCAATAGAAGTTGTAATTTTTTTCAAAAAACTGAGAGCATTTCTTTGTACTGGAGAAAAGACCACACAGGCTTTAACCAAGTGAAAACAGCTGTGTACAATCTCTGGTACTTGCTTTGCAGGATCACATCTGTGTGGTCAGCATGTGCTGCAATACTGTGAGCAGACTATTTATAGATCAGCTGTTTAGATGAGGTGATCTGTCTGAAAGTGTCAGTAGCTGCTCTGTTCGTTCACTTGATTTTCATATTATATTTGGTCTGATTGTTAAAAAGATTTTGAAATGCAGATATGGCTTTTGTTTATTCTTTGTCTCTCAGCGTTCACTAAATATTCAGCCAGAGTATTTTTTGAATATTTAGTCCTACTCTGGGAATGACGTGAAGGGTGCACACTCTGCTTTGCTTGTGAAATTCAGTATACACAAGGTCTGTATAATGCCTGTTTCCTACTTTATTTCCATTTAGACTGTGTCAGGCTTTTTGTGCTGTGCATGGGTTGTGTTCCTGCAAAGGATAATGCTTGGCATGTGTATCCAAGGTGAGTTTCCATTGTAGTCTATCAGATTGCATCAGACTTTCAAACAAATTCAGTCCTGGGACTGAGTATTTCCAGAGCCTTGGCTGCCTCCTCCTATCTAATGAGAATACCTCATGTATTTTATTAGATAACTGCCTTGAGAAATATATAATTTTGCAGGATCTCATTCTTTAATAGGCATTATACTGCTGAGGTTGTGCTATAAAAAGTTTTAAATGGATAATGGATAGCATAGGTTTGCAAAATTGCCCCTGAAAAAGCTTTATTTTTTCAGGACCATTCAGTGAAGAAATATTGGATGGAAAGACATCTGGTTTTTTGTCCTCATATTAACAAAGACATGAAAAGGCCAAGTAGAAGAGTTGCACCATTACTACAGTTTGCAAATGGCTGTGGTCACTCTGTTGTTTCCCACACTGGGGTTAGAAGGCAAACACATGGAGGAGTGTCACACAAGAAGGGTGGAGGCACAGGTCAAACACATGCATAGAAGTGCTGAGAAGTAACTTGAATGTTTCTTCATTAATTGAAAGACCAATATAACGTGAGGATGAAATTATGAAGGTATCCTAGCAACTGTGTTTTCAGAACAGCCATGGTCTGTAATATTGCAGTGAATGCCAGCCACATTTTATTAATTCAAGAGGGTGAGAGCAGATAATTTTAATTAATAAAACTTAATAGCAAGCTCCTAATGCAGAAATGTGATAAGCCCCCTATTGTGGGCACCATTGCTACAGTTCTGTAGGCCTTTTAGAGTTTCCTAAACCTGAAATTATTAACTAGTCCTAGACGTGTTAAGACAATCCTTACGCTATTTTTATTTTGGAACTTAAGCATGGTTGTAGACCAGGACAGGACCTCCTGCCCTTGCTATAACAACATGGAAAATACAAACAAGCAGGGGAAATGTTTCCTGTTCAAGGGGGCTCTGCAGTGATGCCTGAGCGTTGCCTCCTGAGCACGGCAGGAGAGGTTCTGGGGCAGGGCACCGGCTGGCGGGGAGCAGGCGGGGTGGAGCTGGGGGATTGAGCTGCTGTGCCAGCAGCACACACGGGTGTTGCACAGTGGCAGCCAAGTTTGTTCCTGGGCCAAGCAGCTGTCATTTAAAGAGCAACAAATGGTTTGCTGTAGAGCAGATGGAATAGAGAGTTGACCCTTTAATTTATTCGCATGCATGTGTATATAAAGACAAGATTCATACAAAAATCAAAAGTAAAAAAAACTCCCAAAAAACCAAAACAAGAAAGGCTATATTACCAAGGTTATATGCCCATGGCAGAAAAAAAAATAAACTAAGTCTTTCAGCTGGCGTAATTCAGGTTAGTTTTACAAAACTTATGTTGCTACAGTGGATTTCTGCCAACTTCTACCAGCTGATGATCTGGCTGATTATGTCTGGTAATTTGTTTGTAACGTCCATAATGCCTTCTTAGACATTTTAACTCTGGAGATGATTTGTTGGATTCCACATGCTCTGGGATGATTATGAATTTTTATGTTCTAAGTGAGCCAGGTCAAACCACTGCTGCTGGCTTTCCCTGTCAGTGTGTTCTATCAAGACGTTTTCATTTGCAGTTCAGCCAGGGTGTACAGGCATGCAAGTGCCAGCCAGATTTGGAGGAGGCACATCCCTCAGGTCTCTGGAAAACATCTTCCTGAGATTAAACCGAGCATTTTGTTCTGGTGTGAGTCCCTTGGATCCATTTATCAGCACAGACAAGGGGACTGATCTTGTGGGAGAGCAGGAGTAGAGGGCTCCCAGACCCATGCCAAAACCACATCTTTTTCACAAATTGTTCTGCACCGTTACTTACTTAAAACCAGGACCAAATTGGCATCACTCTGGACCAGATCATCAGATCACTGGCTGGATGTGGACTACAGTTTGGGAACTGCTGTTGTAAAGTTATTTATGAACCAGTGGAAAGTTGGGGAATTGCCTGCAGGGCTTGTTTTTTTTTTTCATTGGGCTCTCTCTAAATTGACATGTTTTGTAAATACTTAGCAAAATCATTTAATTGAGGGAGGTATAAATGGGCCACTATGTTTGAAACTGCTCTGTGAATGAGTGAGACATATGGAGATATCCCCCATAGTTGTGCTAAGGTTACAGATGAATTGTATGCACATCTCTGAGAGCCTATAGAAAGCATCACAACACACACAACGAACCAGTGGTAAGAAATACATGTCTCAGTCTATGCACAGTTGGCATAGTACTGCCACTGTCACAGGCTAGCCAGTTCAAGAGGTTTTGGTTGGGTTTTCTTTCAAAACATCCATGAGAGCTGTTTCTGTATGCTGCATGAACACTGGAGGCAGCTTTCTCACATGGCAGGGGGATTCACAGCCCTTCTTGTTTTGCTTTCCATGAATATTTTCTTAACATAAAACATAGTTCACATAGAAATGCACAAAGGGGAGGATTTGAACACAGCCTAAAGATGAGGTTCTGCCACATGCAGTAGGTGAGATGGGATTTCATCAAGTATGAAACTCTTACAATGCAATGATGCAATGCAAGGCATGGAGCTCCTCGTTTTTTATTGTGCAAATCAAGGGTTGTTGATTGGATCAGGCTCCACGTGGCATCCTATGAAAATGAACATTTTACAATTGGTGTCAGGGATTTCTGGTTAATTAAAAAGCCAAAGCAACATTTCCTTGAGTTAAGATAAATGTTGTCTGTATGGAAATTACTCATTCTCAACATGGAATGACCTTAAAATTTTGACAGACAAGATCAACAAACACACATAAATTTGAAAGTCTTGTAAGCTAAATCATGAGAAATCTTTTACACTTAAAAATGTGCCTTTACATCATTGTAATTTGATGTTACCTACTTTACTGATTTTATTTTTATATTCCTTGCTATAATGAAAAATTAATAATCATATGCATTTTAGGAGTTGAAACATATTTTAAGGGGTGCTTCTTTATTGCTATATTGCTATACATTTGAGGAAACAGCTTTTGCTTTAGCTGAACCCTATTATTCCTTAGAATATTTTGCTCATGAAACATTTTGTCCAACTCTTTTTTTTTTTTTACATCTTCTATCACTTCTGTAGGCAAACTGTGGAGTACAACTCTATTTTCTGCACTCTTTCAAGCTTGATGGAATCCAGTCTGCAGTGCTTAGACCATTGTCCAAGGCAATGGCTGAACCATTGGAGAGTATGACAGAGAATTTGTGGAGGATTAACATCTTCCAGGGGATGGAAGAGGGCCAGGGTTTACCCTGGGAAATAAGACCCATCAGCATAACTTCATATCCTAGGAAAAGCACTCAATACTGTATAAAAGAAAATGCAAGGGTTGATTTGCTACATTTTTCATTTTCATTTTTAAAGGCTGCAGTCATTTTATCTGAATCAATTCTCTTGAAGTATATTAGGGTTTTTTGTTTGTTTGTTTGGGTTTTTGGGGTTGTTTTTTTTTTGTTGTTTTTTTTTTTTTAATTGTTTGTATGTGTGTGTGTGGTGTTTTATTTCATGCTTTTCTCAGAGGGAAGGAAGGAATACTGGGTAGAATAGCTGACCTGTCTGCCTTCCTAAAGTAGACTTTTGGAGCTCTTGGCCTCGACTCAGATGCAATTGTTAAAAATTTACTGTTGTCCAGTAATATTTGTGTTTTATAATACAAAAATACTAATACAACAATCTCTATTTCAAACTGCTCCAAATAATTTCTGCTGTTCCAAAATAAGTAACTCTGCAGTTGATTTTACTGTCAGAAAGTTTTCAGCCCTAATTTTGTGGATAAACCCTGAGCCCTCCTTCTTCCCTTAGTATTTTTGATACTTTGTTTGTTAAAGAATGCAATTTATTATTTATTTTTATTATGTCCAATGTAATATTTCATTTGGAAATTAATTATAGCAGAAATATGCAACACTTATGCCTAATTCTCACAAGGTTGTGTTTTGTAGCTGTTAAATTGTTTCCTAAGCAAAATTGTTAATGCTAGATCAACCGACCAAATGTTTTTGTGAGGCTGAGCATCCTTATCTTTTAATCTGAAAGATTTTATAAGTCAGTTTTATTTTGTTGATTTTTAAAAAGAAAAAAAAGTTTATTAACACTTGAAAACTGTTAATGTAATAATAATGTTGATCTATTTGCAATACATTCATCACAAAGTGCTAAACCGAGAAAGAAAATACATTAAAGAGAAAGATTGTACATATTTTAGCAAGTGTAAATAATTCCTTCCTGTTTTATCAAATCTGCTTTTTAAAATTTCCACATATATTGGTATTTGCTAACATAATATAAATGTCTAACAGGTCTATTGCCTAAGAAATGTATAGATCTTGGCATGAAATTCTAGCCAACACCAATTTCTGGTAACATTTTAATCAGAAGTTGTGCTGTACTTGCTAAAAGACTGTCTCCCTAAAAACCAGGGACAGACAACCAGTCTGACCAGAAAAAGAAAATTTCTACAGATAAGAATAAAAGCACAGAGACTGAAATATTTGCTCACAGCTATGAAGGCACAAACTGAGTCAAAATGCAAAAGCTGATCTTTCCCCTGCATTTTAGCACAATGCCCTGTGGAATTTTTGTCTTTACAGCTCCTTTGGCACCTACTTAGAGGTGGCAGAGAAGCTGATGGGTTAATTCTTGCCACAGTGGTTCTTACCTCTGTGTGTCCCCCCTTTGAAGACAATTTCAAACAAGGACATGGACAGAGGGAGAGACAAGAGCCCTGTGAGACAGCTGCACTCAGAAACAGGCACTTGCCATAGCAACTATCTTTATTTCCTACGGAAACAATGGATCGTGGAATGAAATTGTGTCATCAGCAAGGAGTGAAGCATTTTGCCCTTGGATGGCTGCAGTCCAAGGTAGATGCCTTCTCCTGGGATGGGTGGCAGGCCTCCAGCCCCAGAAAGCACCAGGGAACCTGAGACCCCCCATTGCTGCCTTGAATCATCAGCCTGAGAGGCCACACCAGAGCTGGTTCTGACTCTCTAATGCTGATAAAGATCCTTGTGAAACAAACGGACATTATTAGTGATAAAGTCATTAAAAACCAAGACAAAATGCTGGTATGTTTTCTCTGCTTCCCAAATCTCCCATCTCTGTCTGGCCTAGGTTTTATGATTATTTCTTCTGAAGAGGCACCTGGTTTGTTCGGACACTGGAACTGTAATAATTATGACGTGAAGCCTTGACATCCCCGTGTAACTAAGCTGCCAGTGGATGTCTCTTTGCCAATTGTCCAGGTCATGAGAACTTGAAATTAATTTATATTTTGAGCTGTAACTACTATGTAACAAAATACACTTCAGCTTGCAGATGAAGTAAATGCTGGTGTGCTTCTAAGTAGTATCTGAATAGAAAGGCCAAGCTGGATTGTCATAATTTCATTGTTCATGAGTCTCTGGTCTTTTGCGTTTTAATGTTGTTTTTAAAAACACAAGCTATATATCTCAGAGTTATACTTTTCCCTCCCTCCTTACATGATCTCCCTGTGTGATCTAGGGCACGTTTCTGGGTGGCTGGGATTATCTTTCTTTCACTTTGTTCTTTGCAATTACAATGTTTTGCAATGTTTTATGTTGAAAGGAAAGGAGGGGGAAAAAAAGCACAGCCAAACTGGAAATGTCTGATCAGCTTCCAGAATGATCTGGCAGCTGGTATTTTTTTTCCCCCTCACACTTTTCTGTAGTCTTTGCTTTAGATACAGTATTAATAATAAAAATAACAGGGGAAAACCTCTGGAGTTTTTGCTTGTATTCACCTTTTTTCAGTGCCCACTGGCATTATAAACATATTTTGATTTCTGACTTGGAAACAAACTTTTTGGGATATAACATCTTTTCAGTCTGTATTTGAAACTACACCATACTATAAAGCCTTTCAGAAGGCAGTAAGACATAAGGTTTTACTGATTTATTGGTCTTTTTTTCAACTGTGTATGATATTGCAAACTGTAGTGTACTGTCTGAATGCTCACTAGGAATAAATATTTGAGTAAGTGCCACTTCCTTCCAAAATACTAAGTCCATTTGCTCCTAATGCAAAGAATACTGACTAGGATTTCCAAACATTTTGGGAACCCAAATCCCACTAAAAGTCATTGACCTTAAAACACTTTTGTAATCCTGTCCCAGCTTGTGGCTTGTGACAGAATTGTGATAAACTGAATTTTAAAAATGCAAATTTCTGAAGCAATCTTGTAAGAATTATTGGAACTGCAAGCACGTTTAATACTCATTTTTAACTTTCAACAATTTCTTATATGATGCTAAAAACCAGCAGTGGAACCACTTGCCTTAGCCCAAAATGCCATGGATGGATTTCTGCTGTCTGTGGGTTTTGAAGTAAACTCTATCTGAAACTTTTGTTTCTGAGTCTGCTGCAGTGCCAAAAGAAGCAGGGGTGAGTTTCCTGCATGAAGGAGACCTTCCTTCTGTCCTGCACCAAGCAAAATTTGTGTTTTGTGACTTCAGTGAGAATACTCATACCTGGGACCCTGCGACTGAATCTGTGGAGAACTGAAATGTGTCTGAAAATAATGGAGTGAAAAAAAATCAAGTCCTAATAAGAAGCCCAACCAAGTTTGCTTCTGGAGTGTACTGAAAACAATATAAAAAGCTCCTGTTTGTTTCAGACTGCTTTTTCCTCAAGGTTGGCAGGTTTTTTCTCTTGACTGGTTTTAAAACAGTAAGAAACTCAGTTACTAACCCAAAGAAGCAATAACAGATTTTCTTGCATTATAACAGTGTGTAACATAATGACAATACTGACAACCGACTTTATATTTGTACAAAGTTTGTTTTTAGAATTTCTTGAGAGGAAATAAAAAATCCACCAATTTCCATTATTTTCATTTTACAAATATTTAAAAGTATTTATTTTTTTTTCCTTTTCAATACTACTGTTTAAAAGTTGCTCTATTCATACCTTCCATTCACTACGTATAATTTTTTCCCTCTAATAATTTCTTGACAGACTATATTTACTCTTATTCAATCAACTGTATTCTTTCAGCAGTGCTGCTGTAAATCACTCTGTCCTTGTGACCGTTTCCTACAAGATCATCAAATACTTACAGCTCAGAGTTATGACACTCTTGAGGGATTTGCAACCATCTCAAGACTGCAGAGAATCAAAAAGAGTCAAAGATGACAGTCCTGCTTAGGTGATGAAGCGTAAAGAAGTTTCTCAATGCTGTAGACTTATTAATCACAAAAAACCCACTTTCTAAATCAGATATATTTGAAGATAGAAAATAAATGGCTCCTAATAATTTCTTTCTTCTCTCATGGTGCCCAGCACAGGCAAATAGTAATACTCAATAAAAAAGGTATTTTGAATGCTCTTTTGTGTACTTGTGTAGCTCTTTTGTGTAGAATTATAAGTCTTGTCCAATGTAACATGAACAAATCATGTGTAAAGATTGTCATATGGCAAATACTGTCAGTCTCTATCTTCCAAAAGAATAAATATATTTAAAGAACATGGATGTTAAATGTGTGCTATGTTCTAATTCTACTTAAATAATATATGTACTTTACTTAAATAATATATGTACACACATATTAAATTCTTCCCAGCAGCAACAAAAAACCCAAATGAAAATATAAATCTTATTTTTACTTCTACATAAAATGCTATAGTACTAAAATGATACAATAAAGTATTGCCAGTTAATGAAATTGAACACCTTACTATAATTATCATTTTTTAAAAAGTCTGAAATGTAAATTCGCACACCTTGTCTTTATCTAGTATCTTTTCTGCTTGTGCATTTAGTTTCTTTTATTTGTTTTACATTATTGTCAAGAAGGTAAATAGCATGACCTGGAAAATGTTGATCCAGGCAATCCAGCTAAAAAAAAAAAAAAAAAAAAAAAAAAAAAAAAAAAAAAAAAAAAAAAAACAA
>VWZN01009768.1:241625-267539 GCA_013396955.1 Regulus satrapa | reverse complement strand
AAGTCTTTGTTCTTTGACCTGGTTTTGTTGGTTTTTCTTAAAATTCAGTGAGACTGACAAAAGCCTGATTTATTTTCATGCTGTATGAAACACAGAGCTCCAAACCAGGTACAGTAAAATCTTGGGACAGCAGTGATAAGAAAGAAAACTTTTTTTACTGGTAAATTGGGTGACTGTACATGAAGTCATGGAAATAAAATCAAGTAACATATGTATGTATGCACTTAAGTCCCTAAGTGTTTTCACAACAAGACCATTCTATAAAAGCCTTTTAAAATATGTTTGTTTGTGATTCTGTCTTAAATGCCATCTGACCTTAATACAACTGTCCTGGCTGCTTTACAAGGCACAACATACTGTTCCTACTGGTCTCCTGCAAACAGCAGCATTCTTATCGTGTTCTCTAATGATCTTTCAGAGCTGAGCCCAGTTCCTAATAAATTTGTGTTATTCTCCCAGGTTAATTGTGAGCAGTTATTAAACAGGTAACATGGTGTAAAACATGCCCAGAAGTTTATGTGTGGAAGTTTATGTGGGGAATTTTAGACAAAGTTTGAAAAACTATATTTGAGTAGAGAAAAATTACTCTTCATGTGTTGTTTTTTTTTATAGAAGCCACTAATAGGAGGATAAAATGTTGTGTGTATTCAAAATATTCTGCTCTCCATCTGCACAGATTATAGCAAATATTTGCATTAGTGATTTTATACATTTTTGCAATAAATTAAAATATTGTTTTGCACTATTTTTCTCTGATTCCTGGGCTTTTTTTTTATTATTTAGCATTTTCTGTTGTGTTGTTTCTTTTAGAAGGTGTTGTCCTCTACATAATAAAATTCTGTATAAAGTTTCATTGTATTGCTGCATATTTTCCCAAGAAGTTGCATTTAAAATAATACTCAAACTCCACCACCAAATACTGCAGTTTGGTAGTGTTCATTTACAAGGATACTGTTTTAGCCCAATATAGATGCTCAAATAAAAATTAGTAATTAGCTCAGCCCATGCTGTGCTGTCCACAGAACAGACTGTATCTGTGATGTTTTTATTTGTATGCAGCTCAGCATTTTTCTCTTCCATTTTTACTTATGGTTAAATTCTGCAGTGAAGTAGGGAGGCTATTGTGCAAAAATTTAACCTCAGACTCTTGGTACCTTCTGCAGAGTTCACGTTTGTGCTCATAGAGGTATCTGAGGCAAGGCTTGCATAGGTAGCTGAAAATTTTTCTGCCAAGATGCTGCAGAACCTAATAGTCAGCAAGAGTCGGCAACCTCTGACTAGGTTGTACAAAACTCTGCTCACACACTTCACAGATCATCTCCTTTCTCTAAATGTCTTACTGCTGCCAATTCATATGGAAAAGTTTTACTAATTCCACAGTTGTGAGCTAAGGCCTGTGAAAGCATAACAGCTCATCTGGCCTTTGTTGTTGTTGTCTTTCTCTGTTGCAAGCCTATGTCTAATATCCTGCTCAACTTCAGCCCTTGCATTATTGCTTTTTCCTTACACTAAATCTCACTTTAGAGTGTTTTCTCCCAGGTATATCTTGCATTTTTCCACTCCTAATCTTATTTTCTTGCTCCTCTTCCTAACCCCTGATGTCATATTAAATTTTTTCTCCTCTCTAACATTAGCAGTTCCTCTCACCTTAGTGTAATCTTTGATTTTCATTTATATGCTACCTCATGAATGATAACATCAAATATTCCTAGACTGAGTACTTACCCCTGCAGTACCCCAGATGAAACCTCTCCCTCCCCTGAACTGATACATGGCCATTTATCATTCGCCTTTGTAATTCTCCTGGAAAGGTTAGATCTAATGGGTTTCTAAGCAAACACATAAAACCTTAACTTCCCTATCAGAAGTGAAGTGGTGGAAGACAGAGTTAGGACTGTCTTTCATCAACGTAATATTTATAGCCAAGCAAATGAACACTTCAGCTCTGCAAATCCTAAATTTGTTCCCAGACAGTATCTGGAGATTGTTTTGTATGTTTTGATTAAATGCAGATTCTTTAAACTTTTTTTTTCTTTTTTAAGTAATTCTATGTACCAAAAATGTCTAGACAGAAAANTTTTTTTTTTTTTTTGGCATAGCCAGGGTCCTGTTTTTGTTCTTGTTCTTTGTTTTTTCTGGTAAGGGTCTGTGATGAATGAGATGTCCAATTAATGAGCCACGTCACTGAGTGTAAAAAGTCTCTTTGTTCACGAATATAGCAGTTCACTTAAATTAACTTTTTACAACAGTTCTGAGGCAAAATCTAAACCTCTGCTCAATCCAGGCACCTGGGGAGGCATGAAAAAATAATAATTCTCAAGCTTTAAAACAACTTGTCTTTTTTTAGATTTATGATTTTTTGAAAAATCTTTCAGTCTGCTAGAAGCTGGACACAGAGAAAAGAGATCATTTCTGAATAAATAAGATTTACCCTTTAATAGGTCCAGATTGTTTTACTGATGTCTACTTCCATGCTACTTGAAAAGAAGATGCTTGATTTATAACCATGTGAGAAAGAAGGAGCTGGCCATTTGCAATCCTTGTGCCAATTGTATTATCAAAATTTCAATGGAAAACTAAGCACTCCATTGCTCTCAGAAGTGTGTGGAGGTTTTGTGGATTTGTGCTGAATATAAGAATGAAAAGAAACTTGCATCAGGAAAAGTGACCAAACTGAAAAATACTTTTTCCTTTTCAAGTTGAAACTTCTTCCTGTATGGGAATCACCCTTTGGTGCTCCTCAGAGAGTCCCTAGAAATACACCTGGCTCACAGGGAAGTGCCTTGAGTCCCCAAAAAATAGCTCTTGACCCATGCAAGGGAGCCAGAAATGAAACTTTGAATGAAGCTACAGGTTTTATCAGGCTTCAAAAGACAAAATAATTTTACAATTCAATAGCTCTCACCACTGTAGCCTGCTGTGTTTCCAGTAACCCTTTCATATGACTCTTGCAGTCAAATGTTGAGAATGAGGTATTTGCCCTGAAATATTGGAGCTTTATGAGCTCTATCAGTGTCTTTTGGTGTTGTAATGTTCAATTAAAACCAAATTACCATAATTTTTTAATTGTAAATTGCTACCAAAAAGGCCTTATGTTAAAGAAAAAAATAGAAATTATAGTTTTTGTTGGAGGGTGCCATGGATGAGACTAGTGCTGCAGAACAAAGCAGCTCAGCTGCCTCTGGAAGTGTTTGTGCCTATGTTGGTTGTGTTCAGCTGTGAAGGGCTATGCTGTTTTGTGCCTAAATTGGACCCCAATTGTCCCCACCAGGCCACAGCAGGGCCTGGTCTGGCTGCAGGGGGAGTAGCTTAATGCTGCATGGGTGTGGCCAAGTGGTATTCTATAACAGATATAACCCCTGGGAGCGTGGCCTCAGGGACAAAATGAGCCTGGCCCCAGAGCGAGCACCATTTTGGCTTTTTCTTTCTCCGGCAGGTGGGCTGTTGGGATTTGCTCCTGTGGCTCTGGTCTCTCTGCGCTTTACTGCGTAAGGCAGGTAGAGGATGTGGTGCTGAAGGGAGAGCGGTGAAACGCGAATCGATGGATGTTGGAGGGCAGCACCAGCAGGGAATGCTAACTCCCAATCAGTCCAGCTGATGGGAGTCCAGCCCACAGGAGCTGAGCTGAAGCAAATCCAGCCAAGCTGAGCTGAAAGGAGCGCAGTGGAGCAGTAGGAAAGGAGTGGAGGCCTGTGGGACTGGCCTCCACCACGGGGAAACTATAAAACTGTGGTGCAGATACCGCTGCAAGACTGAGCCCAGCAGAGCAGCGACAGGGCTTGACTTGGGAGCTGTCGCTTTTGGGGGTTTGCCATTGTTTTTTGCTGGTTTGGGCTGGGAGGGGCAGGACACTAACCGTGGCCCCTCACCATCTGGCCTTTGCTCCTGATGGCCATGTGCCAGGGTGCACAGGAGCTGTGCTTAAAGGGGCTCTGCTCCTGGCTGCCACGTGCCACGGTGTGCAGGGATGGTCCCCATCGTATCTTTGTCTGGGGAAGCCAACCCACCACCTACGGGGAGTGTCCATCCTCTTGTTTTTATTCCTGGCGGTGGACACCTTTTTTCAGGATAAAAAAAACCTTCTCTTTTTGTATACTTTTTAAATTAATATTGCTGGTGATACTGTGAATTTCTTATTCCATTGGTCTTTGTACTCAGGAAATTCTTTCAACCCAGAGCCTCTGCCGCTGTCCCTTCCTTACTGGAAGGGGTGGGGAGAAGAGGAGTGGCTTATTTGGAGGTTAAATTCCTTCTAGCCTTAAACTGCCACATCTCCATCCTGCTTTCTGCAAAGCTAGTCCTGCACTGCCTTCTGTGCTCCAGCCAAGAGGCACTGGGCCCCCAGCCAGCTCCTGCCATCCTCACCATGGAGGGCACGTGATGGGTGCCTTCATCACTCCCAGAGGGGTCAGATAAGGCCATGCTGAGGCACTGATGATTCTCAAGACAGCTTCTCCTTTGTATAGCAGCAGACTATAGAAGAAAATGCATAACATAAGACCCCAGAAACAGACTAAGGTCAGGTGTGACACCTGAATTTGAAAGGATTTAATGATTCAATTTGGACACTTAGAGGACAAAATCTGATTCTTACTGTTGATTGATGATTTCATCTTCCCAAATGCATCGACATGCATGAGACCTATTACAAGTAATAGGTATTAATTATACTCCCTTATGATAATTCCTTAATAATTACTTAAGATCCATTACAATTTTAACACTAATCAGTGCAGGGATTGTATCACAGTTGTCCTTCTTGTAGCTGAGTGGTGTAATCAGTCTGATGAAGTGACATTTTTATTCTTCCCTCTTCTGTTTCAGAAAAAGTGTTTTCTGAACGGTCACTCCTGAAAAAATCCTGGAGCTGCACAACCTTGCTTGTCTGACCACAGTCCTTTAAGGAGATAATAGGCTGAACCTTGATTTCCAACATTCTGTTCCTGTTTTTTTTTCTTTCCAGACCAGTTTGAATCCTTTGTACTAGATAACAAGACAATTGAAACTCATATGCCATCATGCTCAGTGATAGAGCTCAAATAATTTGATCAGTCATGCTTTTTCCTGCTAAAACTCTTATGGGTGTTCTGAAAAAAACTCTAAAAGAGTTTATAACCCTGCATTTCTCCTGTGTTGCGTATTTTGGTTTTGCAGTTGCACTAGAAGGAGATGAGCTGCTATGAAATATTTGCTACACAATACCTGTTATGTCTAAACAAAAGCTGAGAGGCAATATGCAAAACAACAGCAAAAACATACCCATGGTTGCATTTTCTCAAACGGCAGTGCAGAGAGAGGAAGATCAAGCTTAATAAAAGTGTACAAGCTTAGAGTGAAAATGGCTGAATTGAAGAACAAATGCTTATATTCTGGATATTGGCCCTGCCTTCCACTCTGGTGTAATATTACACTCCAGGTTGCAGAACAATAGATGAGCATAAAGTGGAACTGAATGGAGGATGAAGATACTCCAGAGGAGAATGTTGCAAATGCTTCTACATACTGCTGTCACAGGAAGCAACAATACAAACCATTTTGATACCTCACCAAGCCACGCACAGATTCTGAATGTCTGTGTCTTCATTTGCAAGACTTTATTTAACCCATTGCCCCAGACTGCAAACAACAGATATGCATTTAAATGTGAATCTCACTAGCAAATACCTGGCTGTGGCTTTCTAGTTCATGTAGGCAGGCATGGGCGATATTATAAAGCACTCTTAACAAATAATATAATACTTCTCTAATAGGCTCTATATTAGCCAAGGGAAAATTTTTTGTAACTTGAGAATCCTGTTAGCTAATAGTGCTTGAAATGATGACGATTGCTCTAAAAGTTGCTTTATTCTGCTTACCATAAGACATTTCCTGTCCATGGGGGTCACTGATAGGTTGAAATAGCAAAATATTCATGAGAACTTTCATCAAATGTCAAAAGCTCCATATTTCCCTAAAGAGGTTATTTTCCCTATCCAAAAACGTGAGAAATTATCCAGAATCAATGTTGCCAGAGTAGACCCTCCTGCTTCCTCCTCTCTGCCTCCCCTCCTCCTTCAGCTCCTTCCGAGGCTGCAGCTTCCAGCAGCTCTTTCTCCATCCAAACGGAAGAGTCAGGGTGAAAAACAACAAATCATCATAACCCAGCCAGGTCTATCTTCCCCTGTCACCATGTTACACCAGCACCTTTAAAACCTTGCTGCTCTTTTGTTTACTTTGCCCCTTTTCATGTACCTTTCTCTGAGGGTGAAGATGGGGTAGTTTGTCAACTCACAGCTGCCAGGAGGGAGGTCCTTCTTTCTGCCTGCTCCTCTCTCAGTCAGGCTCTTCCTCTTCCTTTTTTTGGGCCACATCAGATGCTCATCAGGCATTCATTGGTTCATCTTGTGAAGCCAGCAGGAAAATTGTCAGGTTTTTTGGTCACCTTAGCTGTCTTGCCAGGGAACTTACCCAGCCCAGCACAGGGCTCAATTTCAGAGCTTGTGCAAGGAAAAGGAGTGAAGATGAGGGCAGGTGTGAGACTACCATTCAACACTGGTCTGCTGCTAACTTCTTTTTGGTGGTGAGGTGTCGCTTTATCCTAAAATTCATTATTATCCTGAGTGAAATTAAAAAACAGCAAATGTAAAACCCAGCATAATAGAGCCACTTGTCAATTTGTTTTCCATGCACTGAGCTAGTCCTCATAAGAAAGAAACAGAATTTTGTGCATTAAGTTCTGTGATCCTGAAGAGAGTAGTTTTTCAAGTGGACACCCACGTGTTGTAGCTCCTTAAGTTCCTGAAAAATCCTTTTTTCTCCATTCTGTTTAATTTTGCCACTTCTTTTGCCTTAGATGTCTCAGGATTTGACCCCCAAAAAGAAGTTTTGAACTTCCCGTGCTTATCTGTTATTGGTATTAAACCATTGTAGAAGAATAAGAATATAGGCTTTTAGGCTTGGAAAATCCTAGCTCTTTCCTTCACTGTTGAAAAAACTTCCTGTTTCCCAGCTCCCATCCAGTGCCTTTGAAGCAGTTTAAATTGGTGTGACTGCATTCACCATCACATTAAAACAATGTGACTGAGAGATGAGTTTTCCCCTGTAGAGGTGTGTAGCAACATTAATTTCTCCTGTCTGGAGAAATCCAAGTGCTAAGCTGTGCTGCAGAAGTGCTGGCTTGTGTTACAAGTCATATGGTCATTAATTCCTGAGGAAAAAAGGTAGCCTATCCTGAACACTCTGCTACTAAAAATATGTGGGAGACACATCCCTTATGAGAAATGTTCTTGAGAACAATTTTTGATTGTTGCATGTCTTGTGCCAGCAGTTCTATAGAGCACACTCATTACCTCTAAACTGAAAAAAAGTACATACCTGCTTTTTTCCTTCTTTTTAATGATAATAATTGTCTTTTTGAGACTGGAAAGCTTTCCAAACTGTACCATAGAATGTTCTTTTTTTTCCAGTTGCTTTACTTGAAGGCACAACCCTTTTTTTACAAAATCATCCATAGGTCTCTGCTAATCCTAGGTTTTTACATTTGCTCATTCCTAGTTTATGTTAGGTTTAGATCCTCCAGGTACACCTTCAGCCTCCTGGATCACATCCTGAAACCACAGGTCCTACTGAGAGGTAGGCAAAAGAGAAAGAAAATCAAATGTCCCACCAAACTCAGTTGAGGACAGACGAGGTTGAACAGAGAGCAATAAGCAGCTTTGTCCCACAGCAGAACCTACCACAGACAAATTATATACACATAGGTAAAAGAACATATTTACACATTCATCTGTATATGAAAGCCAAAGGCATCCAAAGTCCAAAGCCATTTTGGCAAATCAAGTCTCTGTAACTGGTGTCACTGAGGTCACATTGAGGCACGTGAAGAGAGGGGGACATTCTTGGAGTACTGAACAGCATTTCTTGTTTGTTGCTGCTTCCCCCATGATCAGATTACTTCTGCGTTTCATATAACAAAGTCTTCAAATGAAAATCCACAGGCAAAAACTCTAGGACGTTGGATAAAAGCTGAAACAGAGCTGTTACTTGGTGGTGGCACATCACTTCATCTTGTCCCCAGTCTTTTCCTCCCCTGAACATTATCCATACAGGAGAAATTACTCCAGAAGGTATTGTTTGGGTGTTAAACAGCTTTGATCATGCCTGAAATGTTATTAAAAGCTGTGTGGAAAAACAGAGTTCTTCACCAGTGTCCAGAGCTCCTTGCTCTCTGAGTGCCCTTCTCTGGGGCTGTGTGCCACTCTGCTGTGGGTGTCACAAGCCTGGTTTGCTAAACTCCCTTGAAGTCCTCCTGCAGAGAAATCATTTGATCTTCCCAATGAAGAGGATGGTCCTTGATGGGAGATATAAGGGCTGAGAAGCTGGAAGGAGAGGCTGTTTCACACTGCAGGAGGGACACAGTGTCAGGGAAGGAGGCACCACAGCTGCCCCTGAAGGGTTTTTAGTAAAAGGTAATAGCATTTCAGGTGCTAAGTGAAATGAAGGAAAATGCTCAAATTTAATTGCAGAGCTAGCTTGAATGGAGATTAAATAAAATTAGCTTTCTGCAGGCCTTCCAAGCCATGGGACAACAATAAATCCACAGTCAGACACCACAGAGAAGATCTTTACTTGTGTTCTCTTTAGCTGTGTTTTAGTGTATCCTTCTCAGATCTTGCTTAGCAGGAATTTGGAATGGTGCAGTATTTTGGCTGCTTTACTGTTATGTTGCTTTGATAGAGATATTTTCTTAAGCTGTAAAAATAGCCTGTATTTCACAGTAGTGCTAAAGCAGCAGATAAAGGCAGATACCCATATCTAGATGGGACTGACTACTATTTTTCTGTACCTCATTTCATCCCTAGAGACCAAATATGTCTATAAAACATTGGAAACTGTGAAAGCAATGTGAGCTCCTAGGGGTGATAATGCTATATAAACTAAACAGGATGAAAGACATCCTGGTAAGTATACAGGCTTGCCTGTATCAGTCACAATTGTACAGATATAATTGCTTACAGTTCTAGCCTCAAAAATGAAGAAGGCCTGCCATTTGGCCATTTCACATTAAATAAACTAGAGATAATGCTTTGATGTACTGATCTTCTTTTCCTTTGAGGATACCTATTTAAATCTGGTAACACCTTGCCTGTAACGATGAACAGTGAAGGTCTGAGTCTGCTTTCAGATTGGTGAGCAAGGTCAGATAGTAATCCCAGCACTAATGAAGTTGCATGAAGCCTTAGCACTCCTTGCTTCACAGAGAAAAAACACACAGCTCTGCCTAGCACCAGGTCACAGCTCTTGAAGTCTGCTTAGTTTCACCTGAAGTTATCTCAAAGGCTTCTCCTGCCCCTGCCC
This sequence comes from Regulus satrapa, assembly GCA_013396955.1. Taxonomy (NCBI): domain Eukaryota; kingdom Metazoa; phylum Chordata; class Aves; order Passeriformes; family Regulidae; genus Regulus; species Regulus satrapa. The sequence continues at coordinate 258,203 of VWZN01009768.1, read as the reverse complement.
AGATGATCCTTTGCTCTGCATAAGCCAGACCTTCTCTTAACGACTTTTGCTAATACGGTTGTGCAAGCTGCTAGTGTAATTTACTTTTTATGACACTTTTACTAGGACAGATTCCCTAGCATACTCTTAGTTGAAACATCAAATCCTCCTGCCAGCAGAATTTGTTTCATCCAAGGGATGGGTGAGGCATTCCTGTCGATAAGCATCACATCTGTACCGGAAGGATCTCTAAGGAGAAGGAGCTTCACCAGAAAATCTTTTCATTTCCTAAGAGTGGGTCTTAAGTCAGGTTTGCATTTGGCTCTGTCAGGATTCTAGCAAGTCCTTTTGACAGTTCAAGAGATACAATAGATATCTGCGAAAGTCGGCTTTCAAGTTGGTAAAAATTCTTTATCTGAAAGTGAGTGTCCATAAACTGAATGTAAAGGACCTGCCTGTTCAGAAGTTTTGGCATCACTTCACTGCAGTACTTCAGAAAAATTTACTGGTAAGAGTTTACTTCAGACAGGGCATTTGCAAGTGCCTTGATGCCTTAAGAATGAAGACTTCAAATTAGTGAAAAATTATTTTCATAGTGTACAAATTTTTTTGAAAAATTTGCCCTTACCTATGAATTACTAACTAGGGATAAGAAAAAATGTTTTGGGGTTTCAAGATTCTATTTTTTTTACTTTGATAATAGATTTGAAAATTTAGGGATGGAACTTTCATTTAGATCAAATAAAAAAAAAACTTTAGGCACTTCAGGAAACAAAAATATCCATAAAACCTATTACGAATAAAATAATGTTGCCATATATCAAGAGAGATGAACTGAAAAATTTAGTTATTTCTAAATACTAGCCAGACCCATAAAATTGGTACGGGGTATTTTAAATTAATTTTATTTTTGTCATAATGTTCTTTTTCAGAATGATATTTAAATTAGAAGTTATTCCAGTCTCTTCTTATGGTGAGTATATTACTTGTCAATAAATCAGTTCAGTACAGTCAGCCTGTTCTTGTTTTTTTCATCTGGTTTTCAAAACAGAAATAGAATTAATGTAAACCCAGAAATACTGCTAGAGTTTTTTGCTTTGTGTGTGGTTGTTTGTTGGTTTCTTAAAATGAAGGTGTTTTTATTGTGATATGTATGTAATTAACAAAGAGAATAACAATAGCAGTGACACTTTCATTCTTTTGACCTTTTAAGGTCTTATGTAGAAATATTTTGCTGTTGATTTTCCTTACAGCAAAGCTTCAGTTGCCATTTTACTCCTCCATGTAAGAGAGCTGTATTGTTATTTGGTCTAGGTTTAAACTTATATAACAAATAATTTATTAAGAATAACTATTTGACATGGCAGCAGTGTGATTTACTTTAGCCATATGCCTGGCACTAAGCAGTCCAACACTTTTTTCTCAATGCATGCAAGCAGAATATTCCAAGTACATCTGAAAGGCAGAGAGCAGTGAACTTTTATAAATACTCTGTATTATTTTATTTAACAATCATTGGCATAACAGACTTGGCACAGGGTTCAACCCTATTGCATTTAGCCATTGGAAAGGTTGCCTGTCACTGTGAAATAACATTTGAGTATTGACTGAGTATTGATTTCAGTGGGACTGACTTCAGTCCCATTGATTTAAGTAGTGTTTGGGCATTTCTGAAAATCCCACTCGACATCTACGTACAATGTTAAATGCCAAATTGCCTAAGAAAACCCTGTCTCTTGGACAGTAATACCATATTTTTAAAATGCAGTGTAAGTTCCTGTGTGATTTAAGCAGCTTTGATAGTTGAGTCCATCTGACAGCTCATTTAGGGGGAGTGTACATATATTTGTGTACTACTTTCTTGGACCCTGAACCCATGTAGGGTGGGGCAATATTTGATCCATCTTCATTACCAGAAATTATCTTGTTCTTTGCTCTGTTTTATTATTTATATGCATACTTTAAAAATTGGCTTTGGAAAACAGAGTTGGTATCATGGCAGAAGTACCTACAGACCAGGAGAAAAGAATAAACTCTATGTGAATAGAGTCCATGTACATAGGCCGCAAGGAGTGCAAAGCTACAGGGATTATTTCAAGCCTCTTCAAACTGCTCCACATTTGGTGAAGAATGAAAGCACATGTATAACTTGGCTCAGTTAATATGCAGTGATTTGGTATCTCACAGTTACCTGAGGATTTCTCAGCTCTTAAGATGCACTCGCAAACTTATATCTGGTTTCCAAATACTTCCAAAAGGTGTGCTGTCAGATAAAGAGTCTGACCCAATAATGATTTATGGATATTTGGAGAAGTTCAGTGCAATTTGTGCTTTCCAAAGTCTAACATATTCTAGAATCTGAGAATGTCTTACTGTTTTGCCTTTAATTGTTTGCAGGTTTCCTTTTTAGGCTGCAGTATTTAATTAATTAATTATTTTTGTTGCATAAATCCACAGGTCTGAAGAAAAATAGACAAGAGTGGGATGGCTGATTACTTTCTATGTTTTTACCTGTTGTTCTAATTAATGTTATAACAATAATATTTGTGTGCAGTGGATTTTGGATGTTAGGCATGTATGTGCACTATCCTGCAATGGAATAGAGTTTTACTGCTTTTCACAGCTTTTGTTGTGTAAAATATGCAGCACAGTATTGACAGATGATCTAGTATTAGCCTTAGTCTGTGCATCAGTTCAGTAGGAAGGATGAGAAATCACTAGTACTCCAGCTGGATTGGACTCTACCCTTTTAAACTGTCTATATTTGATCAAACACCATGAAAGAATGCACATCATATATACAGCTCTTACTCCTGAGGTATCTCAGAAAGAAATTTCTGTTAATCTTTTCATTCTTGAGGAGTCAACTACAAGGGTCCAGTACATACAATATTTTCCTGGAAGGAAAAAAAAAAAAAAAAAAAAAGAGAGAGGGAACAAGGCTGGTAAAAAATAGAAAACAAGGTGTGGTCAGGGAAGGAGTTTGTGTTCCTGTGTTTCCTTTGGTAACACACAATAACAACCATTCCACCTGTGCCCTGGCTTCTTACAACCACAGCAGCCAACTGCTTGCAAAAACAACCAAATAATAAACTTCTTACAAAGAAATTAGCACTTTTTTTTTTTCCTCTTCTTCTTTTGCTGCCACTCAATCCAACTTTCCTTTCCACTTGCCTGGAAGCAGCTGTGCTTCCACTTTTTAATTGGAGAAGCAGTACTGCTTCATATGAGTAGCATTGGCTTTTGGCAGCTTGAGATGTGTTAAATTCAATCAAAATACCCATGAGCAGCAGAGAAATCAGACATTTTTTCCTTCCCACTCATTACTTGTGAAACCTGAATCTTTTCCCAGGTAGCAAGCCTTTCAATTTTTAATTCACTTTTTAATATTTTTTGCATTTAGCTAGGTTAAGTTGAAGAAAGATAATATGTTATATATATATATATATGTATATGTATATATAGATACATATGAATTTGTGTGGATGAATGAGATTATTCTAAGCAAACCAGTTATTTCCCACCACTCATTTCCCAGGCTGGTATGTCATTGTTATGAAATGTCATGTCTCTTTGCAGACTGCCTGAAACTGATTGACATAACTGGAGAGGATGCCTTGGAACTATTTCATGGGAGTTGAGGGCATTTGGAAAAAACCTCACTTGTCTAAAAAAATCACAGTTTGAAAGAAGGGAGGGAATTAAATGTCTCGGCATAAAAAAAAAAATAAAATAAAAAAATCATGAGTTTGAGGCATGTAAGGTTTTTTAAAAACTGTTTCATTTCCAATTCAAGATGATATTTCAAATTAGGGGAGGAAGCAGAATGCCCTTATTTCGCATTTTGACACTGTTTTCATGAATAAAATAGAGGATAAGTCTAGTCATTGGCTAAATTGGAAAATATTTTAACTGCCTGGAGAAAACAGGTTGCATGATTTTGTCAAGGCCTTGTGCATACTTTTATGAGCAACATCTCTATACATCAATCTAAATATTCTACTCTGCACACATTTAAGTTAACAAGTCTAATCTCTCTAACTAATGTTGAATAATGGAGAAGGGACTGGCAGAAAAAAGCAAAATCTGTGTCATGGATTTGTATGTTAAAAAAAAAAAAGTTGAAAAGCAAAGTTAAATCATAAAGCCTGTCTTGTTCATCTGATGTCAGAAGAACACAAGACTGAGATAGATCATGGAAGGGATGTGGTTAAAAGATGCATGGCTTATTAATTATTATTTAAGTGTTGTCAGCTGCAACATCCTGCACTCAGTTTGGATAGCTCTTCTGTAATCTATATCATATCTGTGCCATCCTCCCTATGGAAAGTGTTGACATGCAGAATAGTTTAATTCTTAGAAAAGTAATCCTTAGTGATAGCGGGGAGAGTGGGGGCACATGAGTGGAAGGGAGCACTTGAGTACCACCAAGTGCAGTGAGAAGGCGTGCAATGATGCAGGCAGCTGGGCAAGGAGGATGCAGACAGACACCCTGGCACAAAGAGAAGGGGAAGTGGAGATACTGGCTGCTCTGCAAGGAGTGTCCTGGCAGCACACAGGGCAGCCTCAGTCCTTCAGTTGCTTTGAAGCTAACTGTCCTTGGGAGAGGGTGTGGAGTGATGACACTTGCAGCCCCAGTCTACTAGAATATTACTTAGTGCAATCAGTTTTGTTTTCTCCTCCAGACTAGAACACCCATCCATGCGTCAGAAAGATGCTCTTAGTGCTGTTTAGATTGTCTACATACATACAGACTTAAATAATTTATTGAAATATATATTATGTAGCTGTTATACAGGAACACTTTGGTTTGTCATTGAATATGTATAAGGCAAACATTTTCCCTTAAATGATTGCCTGTGGATCTGCTTGGGTTTGTTGTACCAATTTGTATATAGAACATGCTCTCCTGGAGACAAATACAATAAAATAAAATTAAAAATCTAAGCTACAAAAAACTAACAACCAAAAAACTTTTATGAAAATGTATAAGAAATTGAAAGTAATTTCCTAGTACAACATAAATTTTTACATTTTTAATTTTGGTTTTGTTTTTTTCTTTCTAATTTGCAATGCTAACATTAATTAGATGAACAGAACAATCCCCATGCAATTTTCATGTGTATATATTCAAAGCATCTCGAAATAGAATGCAGGAAAAGGTGGAAGAGGGAGAAGGCAGAAGGAAAGAGATGCAGATGTGGTCTTTATGACTCAATGTTTTAAAATCTTTTCTATTATAGCTGTAAAATCTCAAGGGACCCAGCATGTCTGCCAAGGGTGTAAAGGAGGTGTGAACTTGATCCACATGCTTTTCAAACTGATGAAGGAATCTTCTGGGATTGTACGCATCAGTGTTTCTGTTCTAGAGGACAATGATTGATTTAGATTTCTTCCCTAGACTAACAGAGCCTGGCTCCCTCTAGAATCAATGGAAGTAGTAAGACTGCCATAATTATTTAACTCAAATGTTGTGTCTACCTCTCTTTAAATGTTTAAGGGGTCATAGGCTAACTGGTCTGGCAGACCTTGAATTAATTGCTCTGACTCATTCAATGCTTTCTTGAATTTCAAATTAAGTACCCACTATTCATTCATCTTAGATGTCACAGATGTCACAGGAGATAATCTCTCTACATATATGTTTAGTCCCCTTAAGCATATTCTTTAAAGGGAAGAACATTCACCTACAAGACAAGACAGCTGGATTGAGGTGCTTGGACATATTTGTTCTTAGTGTAGCTGTGTCTTCAGTAAAACCTGTAAAATTCACTTTTGCTTCAGTGGGAATAGAGGCTGCCAAGCCAGAATGCTTGTCTTAAAAGTGTTCTCTATGCCTGCCTTCAAGTGTCTCAGCTGAACTGTAAAACAAAAACACCTTGATGCCCAAGAGAAACTAGCATAAAACGAGGAGACTAACTCTGCAAGCCAAGGTCTGGTACCTGTGAAGATGTCTTTGGTCAGGACAGTGTGTGCTAGAGGAGATGAGGTTACTGCTAAACTGATAAGATTGATGAGCACTTTGGCACCAATTTTCCTGCCCAAGATGGAAATGGCCTCATGGGGATGGGGGAGGGGGGGGTGGAGGGAAGGTGGGGAAGCAAGTGGACTGGGGGAATTCAACTCTCTAAGCTAAGGCAGACTCAATCTCTGCAGATCTGACAGAAATATATTGGCTTTTAGCAACTAAAATCTCAGTAGTTTCTCAGGCACAGTATTTTAAAATGTTGGCAACTGCATCTTTGCCTAGAAATTCTTAGGTGGTCAGTGTATGCTACTGAGTTCTCCAGTATTTTAAATCCTGCTGAAGCACAGAGAGAAAATACAGATGCCTGATGTGTTCAGGTACTTGGATGGTCTATAGTTTGCCTCACACAGACAGCTTAGCTGGCGTCAGTACTACAGAGATGAAATAGGTCCTGATGAAAATGGGGGGCTACAAAGCAGAAAACACAATGAAACTTGTAGCAAATATGAGAGGACTCTAGAAATATTAGTCCACTACTTGCCTACAGAACAAGAAAATAAGTAGGTGTGATAAATTTGATGGCTGTTCTGGAACTGGCACCTCCAACATTTTCCATCAGGTGAAAAATCTGACTGTGAGACATTTCTCAGGTGCCCAATAAAACTTTTAAGAATCTTGTTTTGGAATAATCTAAGCAGGAGTGAACTTGATTTTTTCCAGATGCTTGCTCTTTTCCTTGGTTTGGTTTTTTTTTTATATATTCATATGCAGCTCACTTTTTTCACTTTAATCTCAGAAGTTAATTTCTTATTCCAAAACAGTCCAATGGAGCAGAAGTTGTCTTAGGGTGGTGATGATCAAGAAGTAGACCTAATTCAAAAGTATTGTTTCCTCAGACTGAAAATACTAACTTATATTCTTACAGTGTGTATGAGATGTTAATGAACTGCCTTAACTACTGTACCCTAGACCAGAGGCAGGAATTCACACCTTGCTACAGATTCATTGAGAGGTTTCCTCCCTGTTGGTGTAGCTGTAACCAATATTTGACTGTATGGTTCAGGCTGAGGAACCATCAGACTATCAGGTCATCATCAGATGTTAGAACACACCTGTTTGTGCTCTTAGTTAGAGAAGTTAGTGTGCCTCAAGTACAATGGTTGCCAAAACATGTTCATGCCAGCCACATACTGTATCAAACTCTTCAAATTGTCACTTCTGCAGATTCTTGGCTTTCAAATAAATAATTCTTGTAATTTAGGTATGTATGGGAAAAAAACCCTAACTAGCCCAACAAAATATGTGAAAGGAGAGCGTGGACATGCCAGAGAGAGAGAAAGAACTCAGCTGAACAGTAAGATTTGAGAAAAAAGTGGCAGGCAGCTAAGTCTTCAGAGTGCCCTCTTTGCTGTCGGTTCATGCTATAAGTTGAGAGAAATTTGAACAACAATTGAACTGTGTGTGCACAAAGACACTGGAAATGAGCTGCATGCTCTGGAGAGTTCACAGTCATGCCCAATTATTGAAAATAGTGAATTTAGTGAGGGGTGGATTGTTGTCTTCTACAGCATGAAAAAGATTTCTGTATGATTTCTTTGGTGTAAGAGATGATATGACAAAAGCATTTAAAGTAGCCAGTCTCTGACCATACCCTTCCTAGCTAGAACTGCATATGCATGTACTACTTTGTGTGACTGTAATGACAGAAAATTACACTTCAACACTGCATGCAGCCTATATATTCTAGGAATGATACTGTAGGCAGAACAAGGATAGCCCAGGAGGGAAGAAAGAAATTATTTCTAAAATTCCATAATCCTTTTTATCTCCTACCCTAAAGTGACACATTACCTCCCTACAGGAGATAATATTACTCTTTTCTACTTCTTTATGTGAATTCACCCATCCAGAAGAGAATAGAATTCATTCCTTCAGAGTTTATTCCAGATAGTAGTGGTTGAAGATAAAAATCCTTCATTTTTCTTTGCAGTAAGGTCTTCACTACAATAAGGAGTCAAATGCATCTCTTCATTGACATCTGGTAAATATCACAGCCATAATCATAAACAATGGTATCAGTAACTGGTGACGGAAGAAATAAGGCACTAAGTTCAGCAAATACATGTTTGACACAATGCAAAGGGTCAAAGTAGATTTCAGAACTAGAAGGGCTCCAGAAACTGTTCTTCATTTACTGTTACTAATCTGGAGCAAATAGAGATGACTGTTCTATATGGGCAGCCATCAAAATCTGCCTCAGGAGCCCAGCTCTTGCCTGATGGTGTTATTGAAGGTTTGAGGTAGCCTTAAATAATAGCAGATAAAATATCATTTAAATATGTTTCTTAGAAGCATATTGAAAGCTGCAATATGTCCACATCAAAATGGTGTGATGTTATTATATCATGTGCTGAAAGGGCTGCTGACTGGATTCCTGACTGAAAATTGATGATAGCACTGTCTGGCTATAGAAGTGTCCCCTTAGGAAACCACACAGTCCAGCTTTCCTTCTCTGCTAGCAAGAAACCCTGAACACATGGGTTAAGACATAGTTATGATGTGGTCTGTGGAGCAGGTGAGACCACAGGTAGCAAAGCCCAGTCCTTTGTAAAGTGCAGGGCTTTCCCAGAGAGGATATGAGGTGTAAGGCTGGTAAGAAACAGAGCAAGACAAGTTTGAAGGCAGATTTCTGTCCAAGTAGACATGCCTGGATGCTGTTGAAGTACTGTATTAATATTTTAGCCTGTATATAGGAGCTAGCAGTATGTCATATTATGGTTTGAAAGTTTTCCTGGCTTCCTGAGTGTCCTAAACGTGTAACTTGGACTCAACAGAGGATCTTTGAAAAGCTCCCACAACAGTCTGATGCAAGCTTTTGAGATGAAATACAGGCTTATGTTCCATCCAGACCCAAACTACCAGGAAATAACTTCACAGCTTCCTCTTGAGGTGTTTTTCCATGTCAGGATTTTCCACACTGCTCATTGCCACCGTGCATGATCTTAACCTAAAGCTGCTCACTGAGACAAGGAGGCACAAATACATGGCTTGCTCAAGAAGTTTAAAGCACCACTTTGAATCAAGCTCAGTCTCAAGACTCTCATGTATTACCCATTGGGTTTTCCTTCCTCACCTTACCTCTGGTAATGGAAACAGACCACAAACCCCACACTTCTTAGAGAAAATTACTTGCTTTGCTGTTCCATCTTTCAACATTTACCATAAATTCCACTTCATTAACATTGGCTGAAACACCTCACTGAGTTGCACTCCTTGGGCTATAAAATGTGTCTGGTGAGTAGGCCGGGGAATATCTTTAGCCTCGACCATGTAAAAGAGCAGGATTGGGAGGCTCTGTTTGTTCTGTTATAAATTGTCTGTGAATACTAGCAAGTACAGATTATTTATTTTCTTAGTTGTTTACCAGTGTGTTGCAGTGTCAATGTGTCTCACCACACACAATGTAAAATGTTTTTTTCACTCTATGCTAGTGGGCAATCATTTTGAATGGACAGCCTGTGCAACACACTGCAGGTTAAATCCCATCTGGATTAAGTCTTTCCTCCCTGAGTCAAGCCTTGGAGCGATGAACTAACCAGCAATTCAGCCCATCTGCAGATCATTAATGGTACATGTGACAAAGAAAACACCTGAGCAAGGAAGCAGAGTTCACAAACAGGTGTTGCTGTCTAGGGAGTAGACTGAGTTCTGTAAGGCACCTGGAAAGCCTCAGACCACCAATGATTTTAGCAGAGTATGGCAGTGCACCTCCTGTGCAGTGCTCTGATAACCTAAGGTCAGGTGCAACAGGGGAAAGACACTGACCTTTTGTGAAGAGTGTAGGAAAATGGATTAATCTTTCTCCTGTTTTGAAAGGTATGTGATTGCTGAATCCTGAAGTATCTGGGCTCAAGCGGGAGATACTCTCATGGAGAATGTTTTTTCTCACTTCAGTGCCCCAAAAGCAGTGTGAGGTACTACAGCAGTGTTCCAGTGATGCTTGCTCTGTTCTGTTGGTGAGCCAGTTCCACGTAACTGGAGATAGAAGGGATTTACTGGATTTCCATTAGCTTTAAAGAAAGTCCATAGCAGACCAGCATAACAAGTAGACCAAGTTAATAAAGGTGGTGTGGTTGTGGGATTTTTATGTAAATACTTGCTTTATATAAGTACTAGCTTTCCATAAGAATATGTTGAAATGAACATTCACCAACTACACACAGCTGTTATTTACGAAAGTAGAAAAACACTTTCCTTCAGTGAGTAGTTGCATTTGCTGCTTTATTTATCAAGGCACTTAGGAGATAAAAAAAAGGTAGTTTATGTCTGAAAGCACCAAAGAGAGCTGGAAGGACAGATGTGAGAGCAGAGACTGGGAAGGTGGTGGGTAACTGGCGTAGCTGGAGAACCAGCTCTTGGCTTGTGCTTGTGCTGAGGTGAGCTAAGCAAGAGCCCTGGCAAGGTGTGTGCTTTCTTTGCAGCTGATTCAGGCATCTTCTGCTGCTATTGTTTCAAGAAAGTCTCAGCTTCTCAGAAATCCCTATATAAAATGGATGCAATGAAATACAGAGTCACAGGCTTGGAGTAATAGTATCAGTTCAAAAGCACCTTCAAGCAAGTGGGAAATTGTAAGTTATTGTTTGCCTTATAATTTCAAATTTTTATTTTGCTTGCTTTGTTTATTCAGGGTGGAGGCCATCTAAAATCCAATGCCATGAAACCACCCTTCCAAAACACTATGGTTTTGCAGAGGTCAAAACAGGTCTCTGCTTTTTCTTTCATTCCTCTCTGTACACTGTAATAATAATACATCTGGTTTTTTATTCCTCAGCAAGTGAGACATGGGAAATGAGGCGAGTAAAGACATTATCAAGGGCAATAGACAATGGAAGTTTGACCTAGGTATATGTTTAGCTAAATTAGGGAAGGAGAATGTGAAAGAGATAAACAAGAATCCAGGAAGACAGCTACTGAATTTTGCCACTAGTAACATCTCTTGAATGCTCCCATCAGCACCACTCAAATCTCTTTGATCTGAGAGAAGACAAGGCAGAGTGCACTGCTTTTTTATGCTCCGAAACAGCTTTCCCCTCAGAGACAACCATGTGATCTACTGTTCATAAGGATATTTGAATGTGAAAATCAGGAATTAGGTGAATTAACCTTTGTACTAATGCACCTCAAATACTTTGAGTTCAAAAGCTTAAATTGTACTTGAATGTTGTTGAACTGTGGTTCCATTTATCAGTCAGAAAAGGGACAGCAAGGAAGAACTGAAGGAGAAAATAGGCTGGGATGGAGCAAGTACCATGAGGAAAGAGATAAACAAATAAATTGTGACAGGAGACCCAAGCAGGAAGGGGAAGATATAACACAAAGAGAATACAGTCTTCAAAACTATATGGAGCAGTCTATTGCTTTAAAATATTCTGCTACTCCTAGAAACATAATCTTCATTATTTTCTTTTTTAAAAAGGAAAAATAAAAATGAAAACAGTGTATGAAAAATGATTTCCACTTTAAAAAAAAAAATAAAATTGAACTAACAGAATTAAAATCAGTAAGACTAATTTCCTCTGCAGAAAAAATGCAAATATCTAATGAGACTCCTACAAGATAGCAGAGCAATAAATTACCAAGTGGAAGGAAACAAAATATGCCACATAACACTACAGAAGGAATTAAGGTTTATAGGACTTCTGGATAAAGAAAGGGGTAGGTGTAACGCATCTGGACTTCATTAAGTTTTTTGACACTGTCTCACATGATATTTAATAAAAATAATGAAGGATACATTGTCGGAATGTAACTGTGTGGGAAACAGTACACAAAAAGTAGTTGCCACCAGTTCACTGTCTGCACAGAAGGGTGTATTCTTCAAGGTTTTTCTTGGGCCCAGTCTATTGTTTAGTTTAATTAAGAGCCTAGGCAGTAGACTGCACATGATATTAAGTCAGGATGGACTGCAAAGGCCTTGGAGGATGAAAATGATCTTGAAAAAGTGGGGCAATGGACTAAAGCAGATAGGGTGCAATGCAGTGTGGAAGAGCAGGCAGTGTGCTTGGGCTTCGATGGGGCTGCCAGGGGGTGGAGTGAAAGACATATTAGTTTTTGTTCATTGAAGGAGCTGGGGGCCAGAGCAGACACAAAAGGAGCATGAATGAGAAAGGTCATGCTGTTACCAAACCCCCAAACATCATACTGGGTTGTATAAACAATGTTGGCATATGTAAGAAACATGAAATAGTCCTCTGCTTTCTCACCTCATCTGGAGCACTGGGTCCAGGTTGGGGCACTGCATCTCAAGAAAGATGAAAATCAGTTGGAAAGAGTCCAAGGAGATGAGCATGAGTGATTGAGGGTCTGGAAAACAAGACCTGTGAGGAAAGACTCAAGGCAGTGAGGTTGTTTAGTCTAGAAAGAGGCAAACTGAAGGGATATATGATAAGTCTTCAAATGTTTAAAAGGTAGCTGCAAAGAGGAGAGTAATAAACTGTTGGGAATGTCCAAAAGAAGTAATGGGCTTAACTTTCAGGAAAAGAGATTAAGGCTAGACACGAGGAAATGTTTTCTGTGATAGTATCAAAATTGATTGGGTAAGAAGCCTGTACAGACTTCACTGTATGAGGACTGATAAACAGGTTGGACAAACGTCTGTCAAGAATAATTTAGGAACAGCTGATCCTGACTTGGTGGTGGGGATGGCCTAAATGATCCCTTGAGATGCCTTCCAGGCTTATTTCTGCAACATTGTAGTGAATGGGCAGAAGAAAGCTATGGGTTTATATTCATTAGGATAGGTAATGCATGAAAGAGTCTGGGAAAGATACTCATAGCACTTACAAAATTTCAAGTTACATGTGCATGATCTCCCCTTCTTAAAACCAAGATGTTCTCATGGCGATAGGGGCCAATCTCTGACCCAATTAATATTTCAAGCACAGTAGAATTTGGGGATGTAGCCTCTCTCTTGGACTGTACCAGCTAAGCTTTCTGCAAAATTAATATATCTTGGACCTCCTGTATAAAATACTGATACTTGTTTGGGTTTCTTGTTTGGTGGGTTGATTGTTTTTTTCCCTTGGCAGTGAGATAGTTGTGTTTGGTCAAATATGCTTCTGGATAGGTCAGGATTGCTAGAAGTAAGCTTACTTAGCAGTATATATATGTTCAAAATCTGGTTCCAAAGCAGGACTCATTTTAAATTGTCTAAAAATACTTTGAAAAATTTTCCCTTCTTTTAGTGCAATAATTTTATTTTCATAAAAGGGAAATAATGTAGACATGACTGTTTTGTCATCTTGTCTTACCTAAGATAATTTGTAGCAGACACTTTATTAAAAGAAAATCTTCATTATATGTGACCATCATTCTGGATCTTTACCTGTCCTTATGATTTGTGTTTTGCTTGCTGTGTCCTGAAATCTCTAAAGAAGCTCCTCAGTGTGCACACTGGCTTTCATCTAATCAATTAAAAACGGGTTTTGTGAAAATAATGCAAGCTTTTTCAGAATTTATATAGGCCTACTGGTTGGCATTACCTCAAAGTTGTTTGATCTTTAGGAAAAAAAATTCCTGGTTCCATACATTTCCTGAAAATCGTAGAAATGCAATGTATGTAAGACCTTCTGATTCAGACCGCTGCAAATGACTGCATGCTATAGATCTCATAGCATAGCTCATGTTGGATGCTTGTGAAATACTTCTATCAGCTACAGACAGTTACCTTAAAAGGGATCTGCATCCAGGTAGATGGTTTATAGACTGTCAGGCCACACTGCTGGTTTAGATTTGAGGAATTGCTTTGGAAGAACAAGGCGGGTTCTATTTTTGACATTTCAGCAATGAGACCACTTGTACATTATGACCCAATTTGATTTACTGTAAGAAAATAAGAGTGCAGTAATTTGTAAAAGACATTTATTACATGAGTCAAAAAAAGTTAAAAAAAAGGGGAGGGAAGGGGGAGAGAAAGCAGCTTAACGTCTCTGTCCATCCCCATCTGGTTTTATTTTAATCTCACTCTAGTCACATATGAAATTTTGCTTAGCTGTCTTCATTTTCTTAGTCAATCTTGATTAATGGCCTTCAAAGTAAAAATAATTGGACTGCATCAGGCTTGTTTTATAACTCTTGTTCACAAAGAATGTGAAAGGCTGGAAAATGAGCCTAAACAGAAGGAATGCATTACGTTAGCCTTTGAGAAAGAGCAGTCCTCCAGTTGTGTTTCACTGTGTATTTTTATAACAGGCGCCTCCTTGACTGTCCATGATATTGCAGATACACAGTGCCAAAAGCTTTTGTGTACTTCATCAGGCTGACCATGTCACCTCGCAGTCTCCCCGCGGCCGCGGGCGCGCAGGGGCGGGAGGCAGAGCCAGCCCTGCCAGGCACCCCTGGACCTGAGGGGCTGCTCCTAGGCAAGGGCTCTCTAACAGCTCTGCTCCCACTCCTCAACAGGCTTGCTGTGTGACGTAGGGAGCACAGGAGAGGAGTCATATGTTGATTTTAGCTGAGGTGAATGTAGCCTTGTGGCTTTATAATTATCGTTATCCCCCTCCAGTCAGTCTTGGTGGAACAATACACTAAACTGATTAAAAATTTGATATTTTAAAAAAAAAACCTGCTGCATTACGAAAGATTGCAGCAATTTACTAAGCTCAATTAACTTTTAAATAAACAGAACATACACTTATATTTAAGGAAACAAAAACCAAAAAAATCCAACCACCACCACCAACAACAAAAACCTCACACAAAACAAACAAACAAAAGCCTGTTTCTTTGGTGTAATAGGAAAGGACCTGATACAGGAAGCTCTTTTCTGTTGGGACAAGCATTGCTTCAAACTTGCACTCTTGCTGTCAGAAAGTTCAGGAGATTGAGTGTAGTCCTTCCTTTGTGTAATGCACAAAACAGATATTATGCTTGCATGCTTATGGCAAGATTCAGTATTATGTCCTGCTCACTGAAAAGGAAGTCAGCTTTCTGTTGCATAGCTCAGGGGTGAAAACTATTACTTTGATATTAACCAAAGAGAAAGAAAATTTCTTCTTTTGAATTATGTATGTTAAGTTAGGAATATTTGAGTAACTCATGACAGCCCTGTGAAGTTATACCATATACTATTTCCCTGTACAGTTTTGAAATAGGAACAGTTTATGCTTTTCCTGATGCTTTTCATGTAACAGCCTCAACATATGAACTGAACTTCCATTAAGCTTCCTAAGATTTCTCTGGAGTATGCATGTGATATAGTTATAATACTTTTGCCAGATATGGCTGGATCCAAACTTGGTCTGGAGACGAACATTTTCCCAGAGTAGCTGAGACCAGCTGCTGAGTCCTGTATCTTCTCTTCTCCCAGTAAGGCAAGCCGGGGTTATGCAGATGGTATTTTCATGTCAGTGCAGATCAAGCTGTGCATTAACCTCATGGCATGGACCAAAATCAATCTGCAGGGCTGCCTGTATTCAGTGGGAGAGGAATGCATATTTTCTTCTTTTCACAGAGTGGTATGCAAAATACTGATATCAAGAGATCCCCTTCTCTGCACCACAATGTTTTATGTGCTGTTCTTTAAAAAAGTTAACCCAGGCATAGGACCTTCAACAAAGTACAGTTCCACCATGATGCTCCTCCTGCATAATGTGCCACCAACTTTTGGAAAGTTGGTCTTATAGCAACTTCTTTTGTGCCCAGGGCAAGTAACCAAGATCCATGAAAGGCAGAAAAAAACCTCCACCATCTTTCCCCCTGCTACTGGCTGGAACGTGTTGGATTCTTCAGCTGTAAAATCTTCTCAGACCCTTACATCTTCTCTTCAACAGAATTCTTGACCTATCTGAAGAGAGGAGAGAGACCTTTGCCAGGCATGAAATTGAGAAAGTATCACCAGCTGGAGAAGCAGAAGTACTAACTCCAGAAACTTTAAAACTTCAGAATTATGGCAGTGCCCTCTTGTTCCATGGACGTATTTTTTGAGAATTAGTTGTTCCCACTATTTAAAGCTTTGTTTCAGTTTGGGCTTAGTCTACATTATATCAGTGTTCCATTAGACAGCTATAGAACGCATCTACCTACCTGAAACTTCTGTATCAATCTCTTAGGGTACCTGCATTTTTCACATGGAAGAAATGAGAAGCTTCAATGCTTCGACAGTTGCTGCCCACATTACAGCAACAGTCTGAGTAATTGATCTCTTCCTTTCACCCTGTTTGCTTTTTATGGAGTCCACCATGGTACCTCCTCTGCTGGTTTTTTGTCTTGGGAAGACTTGGCCACTTTTAGATACAACAGTTGGATACTGTTGTGTTTGTGGATGATGCCATGTTTGATGATTTTGCCCAAGTGCTACATTTAAATCTTACAGGTACAGGAAGTGGTCTGAGGTCCAACAGCACAGTAGCAGCCCAATCCTGGCTTTAATGACCTAGACTCCTAATGCTAAATGTCAGTGGAAATCTGCCAGGTACATCTCCTAATTGGCTGTATCAAAGCAACAAGAATAACAAATGTGTTGAATAGTGGTGCTTAGAGAGGAAAACCTAGAGCATTTTTGTCTGATTTATAAAATCCTGCTTATATCCATTTGCTCATATTGCTCCTTCTTTTCATGATTCACTCCAGCC
>VWZN01009768.1:215997-241587 GCA_013396955.1 Regulus satrapa | reverse complement strand
CCCCTTTTTTTCCTTAAATTAAAAAAAAAAAAAAAAAAAAAAAAAAAAAAGGCTTTTTGGGGTAACTTTTCCATAAGTTTACTTTAGAAACTGCTGAAGTCCTTAGAACAAAAAGTTTTTCTTCTGATCTAGAAATGATAGGATTTTTTAGAACTAGATTGTTTGCTTTTCAGAAATGTTATTTTTTGGTGTTGTTTGCTTCCCCTTGATGTCAAATGATTTTTTTCACTTGGATTACTTGTTTCCACTTGGCCAGCAACTCTCTCAGTCAATTATTTGCATAGTTCAAGCTGTGATTGCCTATGTGAAACTCAGTTCCACTTGTAGTGGAAAATGACTGAAAGTATCACTGGATTATCTTATAAATCAGCAGTATACCATGTCTTATATTGTGTGCAGAAGGTGTGGCAGAAGTCAGAAATGTATCCTAGACAAGAGTAGCAGATACCCATAAGTCGGCTATGGCTTTACCCATAAGTAGGCTATGGCTTTCATGTGCAAAGGGGCTGAACAGAGTATGACTTTTCAGCTTAGAAAAATGATCAAATTATATGAAAGAGGTATCTGAAGTCATGGATATTTCAGAGAATATAAACAGGGAGCTCACTGTTTCTCTCAGTAGAAGAATATGGGGAATCCAGTGGTGCTACTAAACAAATCTAAACAGGTCTAAATGACAGAGAAATGCTTCTCCTATAGCAGCCACAGTCTCATTTTGTAACACACACTTTGCTGAGGAGGCTTAAGTTTGGAGAGGATCAGTTGGAAATTAGACTTTCCCATGGTTTGATCAGTTTGAAGCAAAATTGAAACACACATCCAAGGGATATGGGAAATTCTTCCCTCCTGCTGCTGCTTCTTTCTCTCAACTGGTTTGGCTTCATGGGCACGACCTGTCAGGGAGCTGCTGATGAAGTGGACTGGCCAGGACATGTCCTGGTCCTGCCTGGCCAGAGACACGGGGCAGCCTGACACCAGCAGCTGTTTTCAGATGTCAGAGAAGAGAACCACTGACTCAGTGACAGCGCGTGCTTGCATCCTGTGCAGAAACACTTTACACATGTGGGTGGTGAATGCAAGTGTAACAGACACTTTGAAGTAAAAAGGGAAGAGAAATTCCAGAGAAAAGTAGTTTATAGTTTTTTATGCTTCCACAATATTTGCCTGAGGATGCAAAACAATTATCTAATTATTGGCATTGGGAAAGGAGAAATCAACATGCACAATCTCTGTGAGAATCCTCAAAGGCTGTCTTTCTTATCTATTTTTTTTTTCCCCAGGAAAAGGTTTCTGAAGGGAGTTGGTGCATAATGAAGAATGCTGAGAGTCATATGCACATTTTCATGCAATATTTTCACAATTCCAATGTGGCGTGTGATAGAAGTGGGCAGCTGAACAGTGGGAATGTGGCCATTATATATTTTATGATTTATAAATTAGTTTCCTTTCTTCTGTTTTGTTTGGTTTGGGTTTTCTTAATTCTAATTGGCATATCTTCCTTTCTGAAAATTGATTTTTCAGTTCAAAGCAGCATTCAAAGGAATTAGAAGAAACTGAAGACATTATGAATGCATTTACATACTTCTAAATAACTAATCCACTTTTTCAGGCAAAATGAGAGACATGTATTTACATTTACTCACCTCAAAAGAGGCTGTGAAAGTATTAACACTTTCATCCAATTTTACTTATGCCTTTATACTTAAAAACAATTCTGGTGTTTTTTGGTTTTTTTTGTTTTTGTTTTTTTTTTTTAATTTGGGTTTTTTTTTGGGGGGGGGTGGTTTGTTTTTTTTTTTTTTTTTTTTTTTTTGTTTGTTGGTTTTGGTTTTGTTTTTTTGGGTTTTTTTTCTGTGAGAAGTCAGCACTTATTTTACCTCAGTCTAGGACACACATATCTTGAATTCTCAGGAAACAACATGGGGTATGTAGGTATGTACAAGTATCTTGCAGCTGCTGGACTTAGGAGGTGTCCTTGCCTTGCTCTTTGATCACGACAACTTTTTGAATTATTAAAACCTAAGGATTTGGGTTTTGCAGTGCTGATATACTTACCTACGCTTGAGCAATGGACTTCATGTAAACACTGTTAACAGTGCCAGCAGCCTGTGACATGCAGTCATTTCAAGTTCATTTAAGGTTCAGAAGTGAAGTCACCTTCATGCTTACGGTAGATCATTCACCTCATACAATTTAAAATGTTATTGCTCATGGTGTTGTTGGTATAAAATGTCAATATGATGCTCACCTTGGATGTGGGAATGGATATTAGTCTGAAAATGCTTTTTGTTGTTTACTGAGGCTGAACACTACCATGTTAAATGGTATTTGTTTGTTTGTCCAAAAAGATTTAGGATTGAGCATCATCTTTATCCATGGTAAACATTTTGTTATATACAGTATACTAATTATTGTTGAACTAAGTGTTTTTCAGCCCCAGTGGCATAATGGAAATTATACTTCAAACTACATAATATTCTTGGAAAGGGAATATAGACTTAGTAAAGAACATCATCATTTTACTATAATGATAACATACCTATTTACATAATGATAATGTACATATTTACTGCCAAGAATGTTTGTTCTGCATTAGTGTTCATAGCATGGTAGGGAGAATTGCAAAATGGAACTTCAATTTCTGCCTGGTGGCTGTTGTCTTTCAGGGGAGCAGAGAAGGGAGAACAGGCAAAGGCATGTTTCTCAAAAAGAGAAAGAAAAAGAAGTAAGACTACGTTCTAGGCTTGCATTGTGTACAAAATCTGATCCGCACGTGTCCTTTTGCTTTCCTTTCTTTTTTTTTTCTAAGGGACCTTGTCTGTTAAGTAAGTGAAAACCCTTTGTGAGTTTCCTGGCAGCAGGCATCAAAAAGATGCTAAAAATCTATGTTAGCTATGTGCTCTTTCTTTAAACACATTCTCTAGTAAGCCACTGTTGGAATCATTTAATCTGATAGATTTTAAAAAAAAAAAATCTACATTTTTTGTATCCTTTCAAAACCTGTAAATCTTTGTATACATCTAAAGAAGCAGGAAATCTTAGTCTTGGAGGAAACAGGAAAAAAAGTTAGGAGACACTGTTTGGTGAGCTGTCATATGTTTTCTGAACTTTTTGTAATAGGAAGAAGTCTCTAAAGAGCCCTTTTCTTCACTCCTCTAACAAAGGCATGTCCCAGTTTATTAAAAAATCATACACAACAATGCTGCCTGCCAGGTTTTATAGCCCTAATGAAAATTTGGTCGAGAGCACAAAAAAATATCTGGAAAAATGCCTGAAATTTCCCTGTCGCAGATGTTTCAACAGAAGGTGCTTGCATGCCATTCGTTAATGTAACGCCATACGGGACTCGGTATGACCACTGCAATAACCAGTAAGTAACACACGCAGTGTGCGCATCGCTGCGCCAAATTTTCCGTCTGTTGTGTGGGGCTTGTATCCTGTGGATTGAGACGTACCTTGATGAAACTGTATTGTCATTGAATGATAATATTTGTGGATCGCTCTGCTAGAAAACATCCTATCAAGAATGTGGGAGGTCTGTGTAAAGTCGGTGCAGCTCATTGGTATTGCAGTCGGTTAGGAAGGATGGGAATGTTCGTGTTTATGCCCCTTTTTTAGCCTATCTTTCAGATGCCAATTTACAGGAGCGGCACTTCAGATATTAAAGCACTTTCTCTTTGAGAGAGGCTGTTGAATTTTAATCTCAGACATTAAGTAATTAAAAGGGGCATGTGAAATACAGTAATTATCGATACAGTGGAAAAATTACAGATATAACATTCTCCTGGGATAATTTTTCTTTTCTTTAAATTTTGTAAGTTTAAAAGAGGAATGGACTAAAAGGAAAAAGAAAACAAATCTGGAGTACACTCTGCTTTATCAGCTCTGGTTGTGTATCCAGAAAGGCAGAGGAGCATCTAAATAACCATATGTATACCTTTTTTCCTGTGCACATAGATGAATATTATCTTCTGTCTTGGAGAGGAAGATAATGCAGATATGAAGATAGTGCAGTATACTGCTTTGATTTTTTTTTTATGTTTGAGGGAGGTGATGTGGATTTATGCAACAAGCAGAAGTGCGAGGTGTGTGTCCATGAGTGCTTTTCATGGATCAAACCAACATCCTTAGGAACACTTCTGCAAGAGTTAAATCTTCTAATGACAAGGGGCTTGAGGTGCTTCTGTGATCTTTCATAGTTTTCCCCTCCATTTAACAGTAGGATTTCTAGGACTGTTTGCTGGCTCTTTTGTGCCACAATGATCAAAACAGGAAAAAGTGCTGAGTCAAACTTACCTCGAAACTGGGTTTGGGCTCAAGATTGAGGAAAGGCTGAGATTCAACAGAAATCAGACTTTTCCTCTCAGCTAGGAGAATCCTGACGGTGCCATCATATTTGATTAAACATGCCCATAGGAGATTTCATTCACATTTTAAATTAATCTGGAAAATATTTAAGGGCTTGACACAGAAGTAAAATCACTGAAACATATTCAGATCATAGGGTAGTGAATCTACGTTCAGAGAACTTGAGCTTATACTTTGTATAAAAGGCAAGTGCTCTGTAGTGGTCCTACTAGACTAATATCCCACTCCAGTAAAACCAGTTAAGCTATTTATGCTCTTACTTTACTGCAAATGTCACTTCTTTTCTTGGATAGAACTAAATATAGGAATATAGGTGTTTCTAAGAACTTTTAACCATAATATCTGGAAGTCATATCTCCAGACAAATGGGGACTACTATATCATAATAGATTGTATTTTTTGTTTGCCAGACACTATTTATAGTGCTACTGAGTTGGGGGGTTTTTTTGTTTTGTTTTGATTTGGTTTGGTTTGGTTTTTTTTGTTATTGTTATTTATTTTTTCGGGTTTTTTTGTTGTCGTTGTTTTTTGTTTTGTTTTCATTTTATTTACTATGTGCTTTCATGTATAACTTTTCATTCATAGTTCAAATGAACGGCTTAGAGCTTCAAACTAGGTTTTGGTCAGTGGCTTTTCATGGCATTAGGGTTTCAGAAGAATGTCCAGAACATTCCTATTCAGGAGAATAATCTATCTTTAACTGTCCCATAGCCAAGTTCACAGTCAAGTTTGCTGCTGTTGCCAGAGAAGGAAGAGTTGGGGTCTCCAGTTTTGGCTCCTTGAGGCATCGGCACCTGCCCCTGCTGTGATCTTCACAGCAAAAAGGACCAGGCAGCCCAACTTTCTGATAGATGTGTCTCCATCCCAGTTCACCTTTGGACCATTCTTCCTGTGGCAGGAGTATCTTGATCATTCTCAAGTTTCTGCCATGCCAATGTTGAAAGACCTTGAGTCTTCTCCACCATCAAAGATGAGGTTTATAGAGTGTAGGCATACTGAATGTTTGGAGGGTTCCTGGGACTTCTGCATGAAAATTACATAGAAGCCAATATAATCTTGTCATGTGGAAAATTTGCTTAATGTTGTCTCAGAAAGAGTGGGCAAGTAAGGCACACAGAACTGCCTTTAAAGCCTTTGCAAACTGAACCTCAAGAAACTTGCTAAAAAAATGTAATTGTATGACTAGAAAATATTGTAATTATCCAAGCTTTCCTTTGATCTGGGAAGAGATCAGCATTATTAGAATGGATTAATTTCAGTAAGTCAATGGTATCTGTTGATTCTACAATCATTATTATCTATTTTTCCTGGATATAGAATTGATTGAATTTGCAAATCAAATTTCCCTGCACTCTATAAACCTTTTTTCTGGAAGTTAAAGTAAGTGGCTTTTATAGAATTGTTCTAAGGAAAATAAAAGTATGGGGAGGTGGAGCAGGAGAAAGAAAATAAAAGAATAGGAAGCACTTTGATTAATGCCCACCAGGCTAAAACATGCTGTGAGGGTTGTGTTCTAGCCTGGTGTCTCAGAAAAGAGGTGTGCTGTTTTATTTCTCTAACCATATATTTATTTGTAATTTGTTTTGCCTTTTGTAAGATTTCTCTTTGCTTTTGTAAGCACTCACCTGCTCTATTTTCTCAATGGCTTCAGCAGGTAGATTCCTTTTTATATTGCCTCTGGAAGTATGTAGTTTTCTTCAGGTCTTTTTTAATGAACTTGGGCAACATTAAGGGGTCGGAGAAATCAGAGTTGAAAATTACATACACGATCCACTCCCATTCCCCAGGAATTTCTTGACAAGCAGGGTTATATCTTATAACCCTGCCCAAAACCAAAGAGCTACTACCTATGTCTTTATCTCCCAACATTGTTTGCAACTAAAGTGTTTCAGGAACTGAGAATGATCCTTTCTGGGATTAAGTCCCCTTTATGGCAGAATACACACACTTAAAGGTGATGAATCTGCAACTACAACAGTGAAAATTTGCAGAGCAGTTGCAGGAGCCCTGCCATTTTTCACAGGAGCATAAACAAGGGCAGTGCAGGAAAGAAAACCAAGAAGAATCATCACATAAAGTATGAAAATTCCAGCCTGAATAAAAAGAGAATTTTTTAATCCATCTGGTAAAAAGAGGAGCTAGACACCTGCAAAAGGAGTTTGACCTTACAAGATTTCAAGTAAAATCTTTCTATGAGCAGAGATATTAAGGCCATACACCAAAGCAAGGGCCTTTCCCTCCTATCAAGTGCCAGGTTATAGAGCTTAGGAACATTTCTTATTCATTGATTTCCATTTAGTCTTCCCCCCCAATGTATCTTCCATTCATTTGCATTTTTTGGTTATCATGCACAACTTTTAATAGTGATAAGGCAGGCTATTAATTGTGATTTGGAAGTGTAGTTCACTAGAATGTGTTTTTTTGGAAGGAATGAGTCTTCTAAACCTCTGTACTTTTCTTTGGTACCTGTGTAGTGAAGGTACGTTGTCTTGCTTGGATGTTTCTCATTAGCACCAACATAAGTGAAATCTTTTGTACAAACTTGGTGAGCATTTGTGCGTGTGAGAAAGTGAAACAAGGAGAGAGCAAGAAAGGATTAGTTTCATTCATTAACCCTGAAATTTCCATTAAATTTGCAAAGTCAGAGGCCAGCTGCGTTAATGTTAATAAACATAAAAAATATTTACTCTGTGGCAGCAATTTTCTCAAACACACTGCACTGTGGCAAAATCCCTATGAGTCATTTTGACACATCATAATTCATTTGCTGAAAGACCATTTTCTATATAAGAACGACCATATACACACTGCAAATTTCCAGTTTTATGGGACACTCATCTTCAAGAGCATATAAAGAACCTCATCTATCTCTTTGCTAGCACAAGGCTGTTCCTTTTACAGTAATCAATACTGTTTCATACCTTTCTGCAGAACTCAAGATATGATGCTTTCGCTATTTATTATGAAACTGGAGATGAAAACATTTATAGATTTTTATTCATTTTCATCTACCCTACACTCAAAAATGTCTGCAGAGAGTTTTTTTTGTGTCTGTATTTTGCCTACTTCCCTCTCTTCACCCAACAAGATTTCTTTTAGAACTCCTTATCATTCTTCCATCTGCAAGAATGTCTTGTTTTTCTACAAACAGGTGGTCAACTTCTCTAATTTAGCCAAACTAAGCATCCAAAGCTGTTATTCTTGGAAAATAATATGGAATGTAAAGGGTTTACTTTTTGGACTAGAAATGACTGGCAAGCAAATTTAAAAATCAAATTTGTTTTACCTTGCCAACCCTCCAAAACCAATATTGGTTGGTACTTCTCATCCTTGCCTTGATTCTGCACAGGACAGTGGTACAATCCTATTGGTATTGGTCATTATGAAACAGCCTTAACAGAACAAGCAGATCTTTCAGACTAGCTCATAATTATCTCTTAACAAATCACATAATTACTTGTCATTAGTATCTATGTGTATTTTCCTTCCACTGTCTCATTTTATTCACTTTTTATTTCATAACTGTACTTTGGAGCATATTATTGTAGGTAGAAACTATCTGGGAACCATAGTATTATTTGTTTGCTGTAGATCCAATGCCTTGGAAAGCATAATTTTTAAAGCATTTTCCTAAAATCCTTTTGAAATATCTTCTTTACTATTCAAATGCTGTCATTACAAAATTGGTAACTGAAAGGTAAAATATGAAAAAGTATGAGGGAAGAAGCAATGGAAAAATGATCTCTTCAAATACAGTGTGTATGTATTTTTATGGTAGAAATATGAACAAGTTCTTTCTATAGAATAGGAAAGAAGAATAGTAAAATTTTTTTTTAAGAACAAGAAAATTTTTGAAGGTTATGTGTACTGTCTGAACAGTCAAAAGTTTTTATTTGCAATTTTTCAGATGATATTGCCTATCTGATCTAGCAGTGCTGGCATATTCCCTGAGTGTTTCATTGCTGAAAGGGAGCAGTTCAGAACTTCTCTGTTCATTTGGCTTCTCAAACATAAGGTAATACAACATGCACAACTGCTCAGCAGATTTACCCCATCTGTATATTGTATTCCAGCTTGCTAGTAACCACATGGGATGCCATAGAATCACAGAACAAGCTGAGCTGGAATGCACCCACAAGGATCATCAAGTCCAAGTTCCGGCCTACCCAGAACACCCCAAGAGTGGCACCATGTGCCCAAGAACATTGTGCAGATGTTTCTTGAGCTCTGTCAGGCTGGTGCGGTGATCACTTCCCTGGGGAGCTGTTCCAGGGCTGCCCAACCATCCTCTGGGTTATGAACCTTTTCCTGATATCCAGCCTAAACCCCCATGGCACAACTTTGGGCCATTTCCTCAGGTCCTGTCACTGGTGACAATTACATACCGTTTCATTCCACAGAGGAAAAGTTACACTTCTTAAAGAAATTTATGCAGAATGTTAAGGTACAACCTACTGGTATTTCTGTATCTGTGGTAAGGTTGTACAGCTCTGTAAGCAATTAAAACTTTTTGAAAAGTTTAAAACTGTTTGATTGATGGAACTGTAACTTATGCAGCCTTAATTTCTCTGGGAAAGGTATTCTTTGCTAATGGGACTGTTTATATTTCATAGAGATGTGAGTTGTGTTGCACTGGAAGGAAACCTTAAAGCTATGAAATCCATGTTCTTTGTGCTGCAGTACAACTATGGACCACATAGGCAAGTCTTTTTACACTTCTTATTTGTCTTTTTGTGGTACGCACCAACACACTAGAGAGATATTCTTTCTGCTGTTTTATGCATGATAATACCCTCATACAATATTTGCCTCTTCTTTTATGTTGTTTTTCTTCAGGATCATATTGATAGCTCACAGTCGTCTGTGGCTGACTGACACTGCCAAGTCCATTTCTTCTGTCATCTCCTGCTGGTGACTTTACATGTCCTAGCAAGCTGTTGTCAGAAGCAGATGAACTGCTGTGGATTCAGACCTGTGCAAACATGTTGGTTATTGCTATGTGCATGCCTCCTTCTATCCAGCATCAGAGCTCACTGGTCTTATGCCACAAATTAGCTTTATGTCTGCAACCTAAAGGAGCCCTAAGTGAGACACCATGAAATATCATCTTGCCCTCATTTCCTCAAAAATGGAGATGAACCTGTCTTGAAGAGGTGGACAAGGTGTGCTTCGCTTACTCCTCAGAAGTTCTGTACCATAAGTGACAATGTTTACCAGTGGAAACCAGCCACCCAGCCCTGGCAGTGTCCCAAACTGTTCCTATTCCAACCAGCCACACGCCTTACTTGTCACTGACGGATTCACGGTGTGTGTGCAGTGGATGACTAGTGGTGGCTTTGTGTTGCCAGGGCACGATGCCACAGAGCTGCATTTCCCCTCCGCATGGCCTCCATTTGCCTTTTTCCGCATGATTATCACCCATCTGTTGCCCTCTGCCATGTGTGGGAGGGCAGCAGATGGGCCAGAAAACTGGAACACAGGAAAGCAAGTTCTGAGAGGAAAGGAGAGAAAGCCTAAGGTCAGAAAAGAAATCCTTAGACTAGCTCCAGGAAAAGGAGCACTCCATAGAGGGTACTTATCATCGATGGAAACCCCAGAAAGGGAAATTAGGCAAAGAAGGTGCCACTCAGAGGGAAACAATGAGGATTTAATGCCTTTTGCTTCTCACCTACAGAACCATCAATTTCATTCAGTTTGTTCACTTACCTTATGGTAAAGGCCATAGTGTTTATTTACCCACATAATACATCATTGCAAACCCATGGTTGTTAGACAATACAGCTATTTGCAGGCTCTGGCTGTGGCAATTTAGCTTAAAGGCTACATCATGTGAGTAAGAGACCAAGATGATCTCTACAGAGCTATCACAGTGCCCCCAGCATTTGCAGCCTCTCTAAGAGATTGGTAAGAAAAATAACAGTCAAGGTAAATATTTCCTAACTAATGTTTTCTTTACCTGCAGGAAAAATAAAATTTCATAAATGCATGTCACTAATGTAACAGAGATCCTACAGGTAGTAAAGTAAGTCGTATTTCTTCAGCACTAATTCTACTAGGTCCTCATCAACAGATGCTTGTTGGTGTTCCCATTGGTTGTAAACACACCCATTAGGCTTTCTATCTTAATTTATTTATTTTTCACTGACAAGAATACCAAACAACACTTTGAAGCAATTGATGTTTTTAGCAGGGGCAGCTTGTGACTCTGTATCTCTTTTCTTTTGGGTTGTCAGTGTCATTCCATTTGATTCCAGTGAGAAATTAAAGTTTATGCTCTCAAATCCACTGATGTTAGATGCTGATTAAATTAATATTTCAATGTCCCTCCAGCATCAGGTAGAAATAATATATGCAACTCCCATATCCCCTCAGAAAAAAACTCCCAGGAAGTTTTTCTCAGAATGTGCAAACACTATGCTCATCTTTGCCACCTCTTCCACTTGCCCAGCCGCAATGGAAATAGAAGTGTACAAAAGCGTGCCTTAAACAGTATTTCTGAGTTTTCTCCCTAATTATCATGATTTCCCAAATACCATAATATTCGATACTCTGTGAAGCTGAGCACCACTGAATTGTGGAGAGCTGAGTATTCAGCAAGTGCTCAGCACAGATACAGCATTGCAGAGATTCAAGTCCTCACTCAAAAGAAAGTAAATGCAAGGGAAATTATGGATTACACAGGAGGGGAACTTAAGATACAGGTGGCAGGAATCTAATGGGGAGAAATAAAGTAGTGATCAATGAAAGAAAAGAAGACCCAATTCTAATATTTTTGTAAGAATCCAATTAAAATTAGTGATATTTTTCTTGAATGGCTATATGTGTATGAGTATGATATTTGCAATTAGCATTGATTAATGCTTAACACTTTTTTATGATTAAGGGCTGAGGATCTGAGGCCTTCAGCATTGCACAAGATCATGCATCTTCAGCTGCAAATTAACTGCATGCTACCTTGAAATATCAGATGCTAAACTCAAAGTATGCCCTGATTTATTCCTAAAAAAAGCTTGTCACCAAGCTTTATTCTTTCATCATGCGCAATAACCAGTGGTACAGCACTAAGCTACAGCAGAGATCTGGGTAATTTGGGGAGAAGAGAACAAAGGGAAGTCCTAGTAATGTCTCAGGAGGGTAGAGTAATGGCTCATATTTCATACTCTGAATCTGGCAGAACAGGAATTTGAATTTAGGTCTTCCTTGTTCACGGCTAACCAGTTCTCTATGTCCTCTCAGGTAAGAGCCAAAATGAACATTTTCAGTGAGGTGTCACTACCAAACATGTTGGAATTGGACTTAGAGTCTCCAGGCGTAAAAGGTGAAGAAAGACATGAAGCAAATGTTGGCAGTCAGCTGGGCAGGGGCCCCATTTCTGGTTTAGGGTCACTACAGTTTGTTGACACAAGCCATTTTCATGTTACTGAAAAATTTATTTTTCCACTGCATAAAAGAGAAAAAAAAATTGAAAGTCTGAAGGCTGTGAGAAAGTGGAACTGCTCTCCTTTCCTCAGCTCATTGAGTGATTTCTGGTTCACACAGAAAGTTGACCATCCTTTGAGTTATTGTGCCATGTAAGCCTCTGCAGTAACAAATGCTCTGCTTATAATCAGTACTAAGATACAAAAGAGAAATCTCTGGCTCCTTCCCATGCTCTGTAGTTAACAAAAATCTATTCAGAGGTTTGAATTTCCATGTAAATAATCCTCTCATCTGCAATAGTCAAAGGAGTGGAAAATACAGGAGAGTCTTTGGAGAGTTAACACCCAGACCCTGTGAACATGAAGATGATTATTTTCCTCTACAAGGCTTTTTCACATGTGATAAGCTTGGCATGTTGCCTTGGTTAAGTGTCAAGCCCTGAATGTTTTTGGTTTTGCCCTGGTGGTCCTGAGGAGTTACTGGAATACTTGTTGGACCTGTTTTATATCACTGTGTGCACTGATAGTGACATTGAGAAGAAACAGGTAGAGGAGTGGAAGGGGGATCTGGATTTTCTCTTGTTCAATTCTGATAGCAGTCTCCCTGTCTGCCCAGGCAGCCCTACAGCTTCCTTCAGTCTTTCTTTGGCTCTTTGACTGTGCTTTTTATATTATTACATTGTAATCTCTGCTTGGTTTTTTGGGGTTGGTTTTTTTTTTGTTCTTTTTTTTTTTTTTTTTCCCTCTCTTGCTCCCAAGGGATAGTTGTCAAAACTCCTTATCTGTTGATGAATGAAAGGAATTTTTGTCTCCGCTGCCTGGAACTAGTTAATGCAATTCTGGACAATACCACTGGGTCACTGAGTCAAGTGAACAGCAGAAGTTTAAATACATAGAATGATTTTGTTTGGTGCCAGTTTGTATCGTCATTTGAAGATATTTTCTGCCATGCAAGGAAATGAAAGAGACAAGACTGAAGGCAGTCACAAGGAGTTTCTAGAGCTGAAGAATAAACATTACCAAATTCTGCAACTTAAATGTTGGCAGTAGAAATCAGAAGAGAGATGCTTTAACATTTGTACTAAAAGGCATTTTCATTCTGTTGTTGGAACACTTTTACTCATTACTGTTCATTAGAGTCTGATGCCAATCATGTTGTTGTGTGTCTGGTGTGAGAAATGGTACTTCTGGCCAAAACCTGCTTATCTGGGTATAGACAATAGTCATTGTCTGTGAATACAAGAGCAAACAAGAACAGCTATGCTCTCTGGCAGTGACCCAAACCAAATTCTGTAAGGTTCTCTGAGTTTAACATCCATCGAAATAACACCTTGCAGAACTGAAATTTAAAGTAGTAAGAAAATACCTAAAAACTCTGAAACCTAAGCCCAAGTTAATTTCTATTTTCAGCATTTTTCTTAAGTTACAGTGCTGAGGACAATCTTGAACTTGCCTCTGTTGAAGTCAAATGTGCTATTGCTTTCAGGCACCATGAGACCAAGCTCTACCTGTTTGTTCCAGACACAACACCACTGTTTCCCAGTCTTGGATTTACAGCTCTGTTTGGGACAGAGAAATCTTTATTTGAAAAACCACATAAAATGCATGTGTCTGTGACTCCTGAATTCTCCACAGTTCATTGAAATCATTATTAAAAATGATTACTCATAGATTCTTGTGTTGATAACACTTCCATATGACCATATGTAGTCATAGAGAAAATTCATGTATTTGTACAGAAATGTGCGTTACCCCAAGTAGAAGCTTCGTCCCAGTATTTGCACAAACAAAGCTCTGCCTGGATAAACATGAACAACAGACAATCAGCAAGCAAATATTCCTTTTAATGGAAAGTCTTGGCTTGGAGCTTAAGCCAGACTCCTAGAAGCCAACAGGAGTCATCCCGTGGATTGCAATGAGCTTTGTATCATGCCCTTTATTCATAGCAGTGTTTGCAAATCATCTTTTGCAGTATTCACCCAGCTGAAATCATACTGCAAGCATATTCATATGGTATATTCACATAAATATGTGCTGTGATTCATAAACAAATTACATTTGCATCTGTCGACTATGGCTGAGGAGCAACAATAAAGAAAATAACAACAGAGGGGAAAGGGAGAAAAAAGTGATAATTGTGTGACAGTGAGAGGAAGAAACTCAAGTACATTTCCATATCATCCTAGGTATTAGGTAGCAAGGTATTTAAAGGTTCCCTTAGAACTTTTAAGAGATTTCTATGCAGAAAAACACTATTTAATTCCTGTAGACTAAAAATGCTGTTTCTTATTTCAGACCATATCAGGAAAATGTTTATACAGCGACTTTTGCGTTTTCAATCCCATTTCTTGCACTTCAAATCCTTTCTTGACCTTTCATGAACGTCCTTTTTATGCAACTGAATTTTGGGTTGAAAAGGCAGTATGAATGACAGAAGGATTCAACACCAAATTTAAGGTTCTCTGGGGACAGCTGTTGCATTGCAGTGAAAAATTGCATATGAGGGAAAATAAAAAAAGGCTTTCTTTGGTGTGTGTATGTACATATATGCTCACACTCTAAAAAAGGCAGTTTTAACCTGAAAACAATAATTTTTACTTCTGTTTCCTTAGGAGAGTGTCAGCATTTGTTGTTATTAATTCTTTTTGTAACATTTTCTTCTAAACTGAGAAAATTACCTCTCAGCTGATTCTACCACCTCTGGTTTATGAAAAAGTGTCAGTACATATGATTAAAGAAACGCCTACTTAATCATCCTCCTAGGTATGCCAGGACTTGAAGGGAACCAGGCAAGGTCCTCGCCACCCCCTCACCCAGATGAGTGTCTGTGCACTCCACTGAGCTGGCTTATGTGCAGTGTTATGGTGCTGTTTCTTCCCAAGGCTTGAGCCAGGCTTTGAAATGCATTACGTGTTTTCCCTTGTTCTTGTTCTGAATCCCATCTCCTCTGTAAAGACTATCTATAAAAGAAGGAATCAGTGTTCTCAAAGCAGACTAATTGTGTCAGATGCCCAATTAAAGACAAATTAAATGGGCCTGATTTCCTTTCAGAAGGTGTGGAGCCACAACATGATAAAACATCTTTGTTTAGATTTCCAAAACTAATCTTATCTTCTGAAAATTTTGTTCCAGATTTTTATAAGTCCTTGGCTATAAGGATGGAAGAAACCTTCACCATTAGACAGATTCTCATGACACAGTGAGAGTCTGTGCGAAACCTCATGTTGCCTGTCTTTGGTTTAAGAAATAAATGAGTTAATCATGAAAGCACATATCTGGGGAGTTTCAAACTATAGAATCATGCAGGCTTTGTACAGCTGGGCACTCGTAATCAGTTATAGCACAAAAAGCAGAAAGGTCCTTATTACTTTCCATATAATTTTTTATTTCTCTCCAAATATCAATGTTATATTGACTGTTAATCTGAAAAACCTCATTTAATGTCAGCTTGCTCGCAGTTATGAAAATTCAGGTAATGTATTCCTGCTACTAATTGTATTTGAGAAAGTGTTATTAATTTCATATATCAAGTTCGTAGTGGCCATCTGTTCCCTCCGAACTGCTGCGTCTCCCTCCATCTGCCCTGTTTTTCTTCTGCTAATCGGGTGGCAAGGGCTCAGATGATTGGGAAGTTTCACTCTGACTTTTGATTTGTCACTCATCATCAAGCCAGCTGTGCATTTTTAAACAGACTCTTGCAACGGGTGGTGCAGAATTTAAATCTTACTGTCTGATTTTTTTTTAATAAAACTTTTTTTATTAAAAAAAATCAAAAAGAAGACAGATTGTATTTTCTACTGAGTCAAAATGTGCTTTGCTGCCACTAATTTGGCTGCATCTGCACTCTCATGAATAAAGATGACGGTACATGTCCAGGATATTATTAGGGACTGTGGAGAGTGGGGAAGAATTTCAAGTGTGGAAAGACACCACAAGTTTCTAGCACTCAGAGTAGTGAGCAAGCACATGTCAAGGTTCTGGCTTCAGCTGGCACTGACTGAAGTTAGTGCAGATCTTTGCATATACAAACAGTAGAAAATGTTCATGTTTTAATTAGAGAAAAATATTGAAGAAAGGTAGAATGGTCTTTAAATGTTTTTCCCTCCTTTATTCCCCATTAACCCAGACACAAGAAATAAGAGTGGCTGGGGATCACTGAAAAACTTTTAGGATCTATGTTTCATATTGCTGTGAAATTCACATTTTCCTGTTTTAAGAAAGAGGAAATTATTAGACATTCACAGGCTTTGAAGTTCTTGTGAACCCCAAGTTCCCAGACTACTCTAAGCACTCCATCCCCAAGGAGGGCCTATAGCAGGTGCTGTGAACAGGGAGACTGATAGAAGATGAGAATAGCCAGACAACATGAACTCTGCACTCAAGAAAATAATTTTATAATTTCTGATAGTAAAAAGGTGGTCAAAATTCTCAAACAAATGTTTTATCTCGTTTTCAAAATCCATATTGTTTTTAGCTATAATGATTCTAGATATTTCTGTTATTCATGCAAATGCTCAATTCCTTTTGACTGTTTTGCAATGATTCAAACCTCAAGTGAAAGATTAAATATTTATGCCTAGCACAGAGGGGTTATTGCAAGAAGTGATTGGCTGAAATTAAAGAAGACAAACTTCAAGCTGTACAAGAGGAGGAAATTCCCAGACAATGAGATGTATTAAAGTATGGAATAAAATTGTAAGGGATATTATGAAAGCCTTGCCACTTGGCCTGTTTGAAATAAGGGCTGACAAAACAGCCTAAAATATCCGGCAGTGGAAATGAGGTGAACAGGATGGTTTATCAGGCTCCTTCTACATCAAATTTCTGTTGTTCGGCAATCTGATTTATGAAACCCGGACAGCACAAGGACATTTGCAAGTGGGATTTTATCATAGTACCTAAAGCATATGATACTGTTTTACAACTCAGAGGTGAAGTTTGATCGCTTCTCTTTGCAGGGGTTCATGAGAACATTTCCTCTGCTTTGTATTTATGAGAGGTCTGAAAAAAAGATCACATGTGGAATCCTGTTTGAATTAGGCAGAGACAAAAAAGAGAGACTTTGCCAAATCTATCACATACTCTTTGCAGTGTATTCTCCACAAAGAGATATGCATACCTTGGCTCTTTGGGGCAGTTCTGTTAGGGAATAGGAATATTTTCTGTTCTGAGAAGTATTTCTGTTAAATCTACTTTTGAATAAAACTACATGCAAATTTTATGTGTGTCTATTGGAGTATTGCAAGCATCTATGTTTTGTTTGATTTTCCCATTTCAGAAGTCCCCAGCAGTCTGATAAAAAGAAATATTTAAAATTGCCATATTTCACACAGATCATATCTGCTGCCAAGGAATGCCACAAATATTACCCGTTCTTGTTGTGAAAATGTAAGTGTAGGCAGACCTGTTCTGAGGTTTTGTGAACCTAATCAAACATCTCACTTATCTTGCTAGCACAATCCAATAGGTAAAATGTTCTACCCCTTTCACTGGGTGGGAGCAAAAGGGGGCAGGAGTGAGAGGGCTGTCACAATGTCCCTTGTCTGACAGTGCTACCAGGATTTTTACAATTCTGTATGCATCCTGTAATCTCATTTTATTCTCAGCAAACATAGTTTTTGTACATCATTATAATGCATTGTATTCACAGGTCACAGCATTTGAATGCACAGGGGACCAGTTAAGCTTGTGTTGATCATTTCCAGGTAGACTTGATACACTTGTGGGTGTAACCGTGGTAACTGAGTGTCACTTTTTTGGAACTTTTCCAAATACATGTACCCAAATACTAGATTGGCAGTGTGGAATGAATCTCTAATTAGTTTAAAAATAAACCAAGTTATAGTCCAAGTTTTGCAAGGTAGCAAAAACTCATTTTGGATTTCAATTCTTGGCAAAAGGGCTCTGTAAACTAAAGCTGAAACTTGACTCTCTTTTATCACTGAGCATTTTTATGTTACCAGGTTTTTGTTTTTCTATAAAAATACATTATTTAGAAAGTAAAATCAGAAGTCAAAGCACAATAAAGCAATCCAATTTTAGCAAGGATCATAATGTAACTCCTTTAATTGCTTTGTACTTGTCTGTTTCTTCCACTGTACAGCATTTTAATGCATCCCATTAAAAGAAGCATTTCACTCTTGATACAAAATCATGGAAAAAGGTCACATCATGTTGCTGTTTCCTGGCTCTTCTGCAATATGAGGTTGAACTTGCTCTTATTCTTGAATTTTTCAAGTTGCAAATGTTCCTTTTTTAAGGTCTTACATGTGTTTGCTTTTGCTGAAGTGAAAGGAACTCCATAATTGCCATTATTAATAGTAGTGACAAAATATTTACCTGGCATCATTACTTTGACTACAGTCCACATGTGTTATCTCATTCTTCTGTTTATCAGGTAAACAATCCTAAGACAATTAGTGCCATAACAAGTAAAAAGCTGGAGTAAGATCAATATCTCCCGTAACAGCTCCCTGCTCATTACACTTCAGCACAGCTTTACCTTGTTGTGCAAAAGGAGTCCATCTGTCTTTCCAAAAATCCAGTTAGAAGTCACAAATGCAATGATTACACAACATATTAATACAACTACTGACATGCAAAAGTAGCTAGAAGCAGCAGATGAAAAACATTGGGTAAGAACGCTCGTAATAAAATTAGCCTTGTAGAGCACACTAAGTCATATCTTGTGGAAATTTTCAGAGCAGGGAAGATGCACAACAAAACTACCCACATATAAACCAGTCACAGGAAAAGTAGCTTTGCTCTTCATACTTGACTTGGAATCCAGAAAGGAAGAGTTTGCAGCACTCATCAGGTACCTGGCTTGTCTCAAGGTGATTTGATAGTGCCCGGAAAAATAAGTTTAAATAAAATCAATATATTTACTTTATTTATGGGTCACATACCAACATCAGAACTGGTGTAATTGCCCTAAATAATCTAAGTGGCACAATGTTCTGGACTGGATGAGGCCAGTACATCGCTGGTCTGCCCTGAGGAGTCCCCCTTGCAAGAGAAGAGGCATGGCAATGTGTTGTGATGTTCTGCTGTCTTGGGGGCACTGGCAAACACCCAGCTCAGCAGGATTCAGAGCTTTTCACCAGGAGAAAAAGAAAACTCCTCTGAATTAACTAAACACTTCTAATCCATCTGTGACTTTTCATTGGTTTTATCTGGGATTTGTCATTGTTGTATCCCTGAATAGGTGACCAAATAGGAATCGAGACCAGATAAAAGCAAGCCATGCCCAAACAAAGATAAGAGTCAGAATCTTAAAGGAATGTTTCTAAGTTCATTGATGCCAATGAATATTAAATGTCTAAACACCTTTAAATATCCAGTTTCAAAGGACTAGCCTAGAGGTCATTTGTCTGTAAAGAATATGTTTGCCACAGGAATAAGCTGATACATCCTCTAAGATATCTTGATTTATCCAATTCCATGCTTCCCAAAGGAGCACAGCACTATTTTCCTTTCTAGTATCTCTGGCTGAGGACAACTGACAAATGTGGCACCATCAATAATGTGGCATACAATCTGTAAAATTCCTATGTAGAAGAAATCCATGCTCAAAATGGCTCTTTCACTGCTTTCTTACCAATATACAGCCCATAGATTATCATAGACTGCTATAAAAAAATCACTATAGAACACTGAGCCTGAGAGACAGCCCAATCAAGGCAAGAGGCCTGTAGCTTTTAGTTGCCAGAACATTAAGATTCCCCTTCTTGAAGTCCACCTGTGGGAAATAGAATGTGCAATGTCTACAGAGACAAGACAGAAATGTACAAAGCCTTTATATAAACTTCTTTACTTCTATTTTACAAGAAAATAGTCCCTGAGGAAGAGTTCTTCATTTTCCATACAGGAATGGTGAAGTACAGTATATACTAGGTTAAATTACAGACCAAAGTAATTCTACAGCTTTTGTAATGCCAAAAATTGGAAGAGAAGTTGGACTCTGGCCATGTGCATACCAGCACAGTAATAATTTCTTTTCCAAGTCTAGTCTTATGCCTTTTCAAATCAATTGTTAAGCTGCTAGATCAGATAATTGATGACTAACAATAAAACATGTTTCCCTCTTCTGATTTCTTTCCTGTCCTTGTGACTAGTGGAAAAAAAAAAATAGTTATGCTATGTTTTGGGAATTTATACGTACATTTGTCAATAAAAGCAGACCTAAGTAAAAAGTCATGTCCCCAAGCTAAAGTACCACTATCCCCTCTCTGCATGGGTAATGGAACAGATTCACCTTCACCGTAACATTGGACTGAATTACATGTTATAATCCTTGACATGCTTTGACATGACTAATGTGACCCAGCTGGTCTCTGTGGTAGAAAAATGTGAACATAGAATGTGTGTTTTATGAGACACACATATAAGTTGACAACAAAAAACACCAGTTTTTGTTTGTGTGATTCAACCAAAAATAAAAATGAAAGGAGAGAAATCCATGAGCTTATAAGGCTCTGCAAATACACAAGCTGTCATATTTCAGTATTTACAAGTATTGAAAGGTAGTGGGTAATGGCGTGTTTGTCGACAGTGGGCTTCCAAGTGTACGTGTGTAAGCTGTTCCCTCTGTCGTGTAGAGGATGACCATATAGCCAGCTTTTTCTTACTGCGGTTTTTAAGCAGGAACCATATGATACTATGTTTTATTTAAAATTGGGCTTGTACTACTGAGGCTGGAAACTTGTATCTTTAGAACAATTTCATATTGCACAGTGCCACCATATGTTGCCTACTTTAGTGTTTTTAAAGAGATTGCTTACTGCCTAAAGGTAGCATGTCTCAAATTTACAAATCACATATTGCTTAAGGGCACAAGTGAAACCATTGATTTAAGAGAATGCAATATGCTTAGTTTAAAGGTGTTAATTCAACTCTATCATCTTCCAGCTTTCTTTACATTCAAATATAAGTATGGGGCTGGGGAAATTAAAAATTGGGACTACGGGTTCTATAATTGTGTTTCAGTTGTTAAAGGAAAGAAGAAACTGGCTGATTAGGTAGACAGACACATTTAGCATAAGTGTTCTTGGAACCTCTTGAAGTGAACACCCTGAATTATGAAGCTGGCCTTTTACATTTCTCATCATTAGTGTAAATGGAAAAGTAGCCACCAGTATCTTGCAACTAATTTAGCAGATGGGCTTGTTCTAACATTTTCTCTGAATTACCTTGTGCATATTTTAAAGGGGAAACTTGTCATTTATTTTTATATTTTAATATTTAACTTCCTTAAAAATTTGGATTGCTCACAGTAATTTAATATATTTCTATTCAGTGTTTGCCTTCAGATAGCTGCTGCAAATTTGAAGATAGAAAAGTCCTAATCCCTCTGGAGGTAAAATCATTACCTTATTCTCTACTGCTATAGCAATTCTAAATTAAAACATTTCAAGTGATGAAACTTCAAATATTTTCCTTAAATATATACTATAATGAAATAATTCTCTCTGGCTTCATAGCCTAAGGGTGATGAACAGCTCTCACAGTACTGTCATTATTATTTTATTTTGCTATATTTCTATTAATGTACCTGATGGNAAATTAGTCCCACTGTAGTGCAGTGACCCATAACAAAAATGAGTCTGTCTCTGGGAGCT
This sequence comes from Regulus satrapa, assembly GCA_013396955.1. NCBI lineage: Eukaryota > Metazoa > Chordata > Aves > Passeriformes > Regulidae > Regulus > Regulus satrapa. Next base: position 220,181 of record VWZN01009768.1, on the reverse strand, counting down.
TACTGTGTAGCCCTCAGGCATAAATACACAGGTGGACAAAAAAACAAACAAGCAGTACGGAGTGCTGATGGAGCACAGAATGTATCTGTGCTCAAGGGTTGAGACACAGGGAATCTTGCTTGCAAGGAAGGAAATTGGGTGAAAACCAGTCTTGTCCTCCATTTCTAGCATCACCTGTGCAGATCTGGTCAGAGATCCTGTCCAGCACAATGTGAGCCAGTGCAGTAGCAGCGTGGAAGGTTGGAGGGTTTAGCTATTACAGAATGAAATCCCAGAATACTGTGGAACCAGGGGGTTCTCCAAGAGAGAGTAAGGTGCCAACTTTCTACATTTAAATGGGGAAGGACACCCAGAAAAAGCTCAGATATACTTCGTAAAGAAGCCAATGTCTGATGCTGCTGCTGTTGTGGCTTAATGGAAATAAGGGCACTCTGCAAGAAAGGATCAGGACAAGGGTCAGTGTTGGCAGATTGTCTTTCATCACCCCAGTGTTAAATGTAATGCTGGTAAATACATCAAAAATGAATGCTGAAACAGAGCCTGAATAGGTCATGCAATTATATGTGCTGGGTTCTGCAGTATTTCATCGTGGTTAAGAGATTGAAATGTGAAGTTTCAGAAATTTTTTTTTTTTTTTTAATAAATCCTGTCCATGTTTCACATATTTCTTGGTTTCTTATAAATTTGATAATAAAGGCATTTTTAAGCACTTTGGTGACAGGTTTCAGATAGAGTGTATTTTTGGGAAGTGCTGACAGCAGCTGCTGGGACTCACACAAGCAAGTCAGGTAATTCTTTACAGGAGCCGGCTGTGGCGTGTGCTGAACAGAGTCTCCAGTTTCCAAAGCAAGCGTTCAGTCTATGCAGCTCACAAGTCATCCCCATTAGGAAGGACCAGCACCGGCGGCGTCTTTACAATGCTTACACATCACTAAATAGTCTTCAAAAATACCACTGTGGCTTAATTTACTTAATATTAGTATACATGTTAACTTAATACCTTTCTTTCTTTTTTTAAAAAAGGGCAGTTTACAGGACGCTTTCTTGTCAGGTAATAGCTCTCTGGATTAATTTAGAGAGCCCTTTCTTGTCAGCACAGGCGGCAGCCCCCCGCCACGGCCAGAGATTAGGTGCCCCCCAAGGCTGAGCTGAGCCGGTTGGCGCCTTTATGCAGGCGACCTTTGTGTGGCCCATGCTGTGGCTGCCGGTTTGAAGGCTGCGAGGAGGAGATTAGGCTGTCCCCAGCCGGCCAGCCGGCGCTGGGTGTGGCTCATTCCCATTTTGGCGAGCAGATGGTGGCAGCCCAACAGGTGCACCCTGATGGCGGCAGCGGGCCCGGCGCATCTGCTCGCCGGGCGAGGGGGAGGCTGCGCCCCAGCCCCACACCAGCTGCACTGTACAGGACAGGACACAGGCAAGGTGCTGAGAGATGAAGGCTGGTGACCTTCAACTATTAACCTTTTTACATTACACTCTGGAAAGGGATGGTATGGTAAGAATGCTTTGATCTGAATATTATGGGATGAAAAATGACCGGAGACTAGGAGGTGGTTGATTACCGGGTGTAGGAAGCAGTGGGCAGTTTGATTTTAGGCTCTCCAGAAAGTGGCAGGGTCTCTCAGCCCCTAAAACTTACCATCTCCTCCTTTGCAGCAGTTGTTTCTCAGGGCATCAATGAATGGAGACTGAATGCACTGGCTCCACATTATTTTGGTTTTCTACTCAGGAATGGAACAATCAGACTGGGACTTTTGAAGTCCTTAATGCTCAATCCCCTTCCTCTCCCCATCAAGAAATCCAGTCTCTTTTATGCAAAGAACACAGTCCCTGCACTTGGGGTGACATCATATATGAATCTGTTAGTTTTCTTACAAGCAGCACAAGAGCTGACTCAAAATGAAAATAATAGTCCATTTGTAAGAAGTGTTTGTCTTAGCTTCTAAAGTTTATGCTCTGTGTTACCTTCTCACTTTGTACATGTGTTCAAACCTTTCCTTCCCAACTTGACCAGATCTATGCTCTTCTGCCTCACACTTACTTTAGTCCAGCCCTAGATCACCTCACCTATCACCCTGACACAAACAAATATCTCTCCAGCTGATCTTCTTCACTCAGATTTAGACTTTTTAGCTATTCTCACTTTAACTCTTCTCCCCTTCCTGTTTCCTCTTTTGTTCTGCTTTTGGTCTGATTTGAGGTAAGGTCTGCTCTTCCCCCAGGGCCCTTTAATCCTGCTGATGTTCTGGGTCCCTTGCAAGGTCCTCGCAAACCTGGCAGTTTCTGCTAGACTAACAGCTGTCTCCATCCCTTGTAGCTCTGGGGCTTTCCAGGGTCAGAACCACATCATGAAGCAATGAATTTCACGACTCTCATGTGGAAAAAATACTGGCTCATATAAGCTTAGAAGAAGCCTTCTTTTCCAGAGGATACAAGACAACGTGATGGAGTCCCACAAAAAGGAGCTGCCAAAATGTGGCCAGTGATGAGAAAGTGCACTGGATGTGTTTGAGGTGGGGTAGAAGGGTGGGTTATTGTTCTACACCTTCACATCTTCAGAAAGTCTTCATGGCTGGGCTGGGCTGAGCTGCAAACAGCTTATTCTGTTGGTCAGCCTCAGTTCCTCCCATGGATGGAGAAGGGAGACACAGAAGCAGCAAGAAGCATTTCCATCAAAGCAAAAGTTGAACTACATCATGTCTGGAAAGATGACTGGTGGCGTCCAGACTTGTCTGGGTGCCTAGCTGGGGAGCTGGAGAACAGCTCTAGTTGCAGTTAACATGAATCCTGAGTGTCCTTTAGAGGGCTCATTTGGAAGACAATATAACTAATATTAAGCAGATTGCAGTCTCACAGCAGAATTGCCAGGAAAGGGTACAACAGCCTTCCAAAGAGGAAATTCTTTGGTGGGAGCAGGAGCTGGCTACAGTGATGGAGAAATAACTTCATTAATTGAAACCAACCTGAAGGAATGGGAGACAACAGGTTACAGTATCTATAATTAGAGTAAATTCTTAAGTTCATGGGTCTCAATTCTTGAAACTCCATTATCCTTTTTTCATCTTTACAAGGTATTGGTAGTTAATGTTATCAAAAATCACTTTATTTTGAGATAAGGAAGGCTTCTGCCCAAATATATTTTATTCAAAGACCTTTACTCCTAATTTCAAATGATTATTCAGAAGTTTAGATTGATGAAAAAATAGTCACTGTAAAATTTTTAAAGAAATTCTTGCTGCAAATACAGCTAAATTCGTACATAGAAATTTTCAACAGAACTACTCATGTTTAATTTTTGTGATTTTCTCCAGTGGGTAATAAATGCTTCAGCCATCACAAATACCTGTATAATATTAACCTCATGTTTCTGAGGATTTCACAAGCTCTAAGAATAAACCCTTATGAATATGGGCTCTGTCAAAATGCTTTTTAACCACTACGCACCATGCTTGAAAAGTGATAGCATACCAGTAGATTATTTTAGAAAATCATCAAGGTAGTTATAGGGAAGAGATCATTCCACACCAAACTCAACAAATTATAAATAATATCCATAAATCCTTAACACACTTGTGTATGACATTATTGTTTTCAAGGCTACTTAATTCTCTCACACCCTTCTCTCTAAGCTGTATAACGAGTTAGGCTTACTACACTATATAAAGTCTTTTCAGACCATGGCAAGCTTTTCTCCCCAGCTTAAAGCCTGTACAGTCTTTGCTGGTAGGGATACTCCTATTGCAAGCCCTGGGAGAGTCCTGAAAAGCTGACAATGCTGTTTTCCTTGGCAGGCTTGTGTAACTAGCCCAGAAGGGGTTAAGTGGCTGGAGACCAGCTGGGCTCTGTTAATCTGCAGGGACCAGCTGCTTTGTATAAAAAGGAAGACAAGAAACAGAGTGGCTAGTGCTGAGGGAAAGCTGAGGGTATTGAATTGCTAAGTTTGAGAAAGGGGGAGTGAGCACTTGTGTATCAGCCTTTTGGTGTGCTGCAAAAGGAAGAAGAGCTCTGTAGGTATTTTGGTTTGCCTGAGGAGCTGCTATTGCTGGTGGTGATTGGCAGCCCACCCAGGATACTGGCTTTTAGTTCCTAGACATTCCTAAAAAGATGGCCCTGTAGGGTAAAAGCTGGTAACTGAGCAAGCTGGTGGTTAATAAGTCCCACACTGTCCCTGATTTCAATTGAATTCT
>VWZN01009768.1:177359-214384 GCA_013396955.1 Regulus satrapa | reverse complement strand
TTTTTTTTTTTTTTTGACATATTCTCTCCAGCTCTGTGTGGCAGCTGTTGTCTTCTGAATCCCATCTGACTTCTGCAACCCAGCGGTTTCAGCTGACGTGTATCAGCAGGGAATTAAATTATGAATTTTTTTTTTTTTTTTTTTTTTTGAAAGAAACAGCTAACGTCTTTTGAAACGGAAATATTATCTCCTGGGTGGAACACACTATGCTGAGTACTGAAGGGCCTTATGAAGCTGCTCAGATAAAAGCTTCTGAAAATGTGTTTTTGAGGTATTAATCATAATGTGGTGAAGCAAAAATCCACCCCAAACTCAGAGAGGCTGTGCAGAGTAGTCCCTCTAATATTTTGGCCAGTCTATGGATGATTGCCTTTGGCTCATATGAAAGCAGCCTATCAGTTAGGCTGTGAAAGTAAGCTCTAATGAAAAAATAATACTCTGGGCCTGTGCCTGTGACAGTTGTAGCTCATTCCTGCACTTTTCAGCGTGGTGGGAAGTTCAGTGCTGCGGACCTGTGCTTGAGCAGTCCTTGCAGCACAGTGTGTGCACAGGTAGTGCTCAGCCAGGGTTGTGCCCACCGAGAGCTGACGATGCTGCAGTAGCGGCGAGCGTGTGGAGGAAGCTATGCTGGTTTCTGAATTTCATTAAAAATCTGAGATGTCTATGCACACAGCCTTATTCACAGTTTTTTCTGTATTGTGATTTTAGGATATAACAAGGTGTTAACAAGAAAAACATGTTTTCATTAAAGCTGTATACAAAATGTATCTTTGCCCTGAGCCCTTCTGTGTGTTTATTTTTCTGAAACAGTCTGTTACTTAAAGAAACAAACAAAAAATGGAAGCAGGAAAAGAAACTTTTTCCTTTCTGAGTGAAGGTCCATTTTCAACCACCTCTTTTATTTCCAGACACTGAGGGTTGTGAGCTGCTGGGTGGCCTGTACTGGCCCAGGTGAGTGCCACACCTCACCTGTTGAACTTATTTAGTTAAGCTGTTGTAAACATTTACTCTGTTTTCTTTCTCAAAGTGAAAACACCGTAAAAATAATGGCTGCCATAAAGACTGCATTAAACACTTTCTAAAAGGTTACAGTTTGCAGCTGTGAGGTCGCTGCCCTCTGATTACACTGCAGCACTGCCGTTCCCCCTGCACTCTGCAGAGCCTGGGAAAGCATTGCCCTGCTTTCCATGCTGGAGGCATTTGGCCTTCAGCGTGTTAAGCGTTTCCTGGGGGTCAGGGTGGGAATGAGAACCAGGTAGTGGAGGCCTGTTCGCAATCTGCTCTCACCTGCTGTGTGCTGTGGGTTTGTCCATACCTCCCACCAGTGCCCATCCATGAGATGAGGGTACCAGCAGTGAAGGGAATCTCACTGATAAGGACGGATTGAGATACAAGAGAAGACAGCAGAAGATGAGGTGAAAAGATGACATACAAAACTACAGAAATGGAAACTCCTATAAGAGACCAAGACAAGGAGAGTGTTCTGCTGATTCGTGGTAGGCAGAGCAGGAGATGAAAATTGGAAGCTTCAGTCATTTTAATAATTTTGATTAAAAGAGGTGTGGGCTACAGGTACAGACCTAGGAAAGGAAAACTTCCACTGTCCAAGCTGGAGTTCCTAGAGAGTCATCTAAACACCTGCCAGTGAGGCATGACGGGTTATGGGCAAGCCCTTAAGCCTACTTCTCCCATGTCTCCCTGTCTGCCTTTCTCATCTGCCTCCCTCCTCATCTGTACAGGTAATGCTGCAACAAAACCAGGCTCCTGATTCAGGTCTTTTGGAACTTGAGGAGCCATGGGCTTGTGAAAAGAGATGAATAAGCTTGGACCTGAGAGTGTGCTGTTTGCTGCTTTTCATATTTGTATGTTCTGCACTTACAACTGTGCAAAATTCACTTTTATGATGTGACAGAAGACAAAACAGCCTGTTTTGTCCCATACTCCCAAAGCATTAAGGATCCTTCTGGCATATGTGCTGCGCTAAGTCTGCTACAGGAAGGATTTTCCATTTTTGAGTTAATTTGTAAAAGTAGGGATACCAGATTTAGGCAGAACTTCCCTTTTTTTCCTTAGCCTTAGAGTCCTTTTACTGTTGCTGTTGTTTTGCACTGTGGTATTCCTCACATTTTAGAAGCAGGCAGCTAAAATCATGCCAAGTTTTAAAAAATAAACCTCAAATCTCTCTCAATTAAGGCACGCAGATTGACTAGAGAAACCAAACAACTATTCTGGGGCAGATCCTTTGCTAGGTGTGCTGTCATGTCAGACCCAGTGGAGCTATGGCCTCATTGGGAGGCCTGCATATCATTTGGATAGCACAGGTAGCTGTGTGCTTTTCAAATTCAGTGGGCCTGTAGGTTCTCATTCCAACAAGATAAAGTCCAGTCCACCAGCAATAAGGGGCATAACAGAAAGCTGCATGCTGGGATTAGTCAGTTGAAGACTAGAGATATTGGATTGATTCTCTTAAGTTAACATGCCCTCATGTTTGCTCCTGATCACTTATCCCTCTACGTTCCTGTTGTTATTATTTTCTTCTCCCATACCATAGACTTGGAGCTTGGGAGAAGTAAAGACTTTTGGGCCAGTATAGTCACTGAATGAATGGAACTGGGGGAGCTGCACTCTCCATCCCAGGCAAGAAATGCATCCTGGGAGGAATATTACTTAAATTGGAAATTAGTTTAGCATTCATATTTTTGCCTACAGTTTAGGGAGAGAAGGAAAAGGAATACTTGTTGGCAAGTAACTATTGTGGTAGGGCACATGAAAAGCAGTTTTAATCGACACTTAGTTTCGCTGGCAGCTGTCTTTGTCATCTGCTTGGAAGGTGCTTAATGAATGCAAGGAAAAGAGCAGCCCCTTGTACCTGCTGCTACAAGGAAATGCAGAACTGAAGGGTACGTTACTGCTCTCATCTGAAATATGTGGGGTGAAGCCACATAAAATTTAAACCAGTCAATGATGTTCTCTGCACTTGAGGACACACGGTGCTACATTGCTACTTTGTGTTTATTTTTTCAAATCCATTAGTGCTGCACTTTCTTGGAATGTTTTATTCAAGAATTGAGGGAATAGTTTCTCTCTGCCTTGTATTTATTACTTAACCTTTATATCCAGAACCTTTATTGCTTAGCCTGAGGAAACCAGATTGGTTATACCTTCTACAAGTAGGTAACCACAATGTGGGAGGCACACAGCTGTCGTCAGTCTGTCTGTCTGCACAGGGCTCTAGCACTATTAAGGCTCTCAGACCTTTCTCCCCTGTGCCACCTTGGAAAGGAGATGTGGGATGATGCTCTGATTTCTCCCAGCACCAGAAACAGCAGAATGATTTAGCTTTGCTCAGGACAACAGAAGAAGAGTTTTAGCCTTTGGCATTTTGTCCCCCAATTGGATGTGTATTAGTAAGTCTTTACAGAAGGAAAAAAATATTGGTGCTGTTTGAGCCCATATATTGCATTACTATTATTTATAAAACTGCAGATGTATTTTTGCATCTGACAGTAATCATTCAAATACCAAGAGAAGGGTGTGCTCTTGCCAGCATCAGTTAGATCTCTACCATGACGTCAGAAGAAGCTGGTTTAGTCTGACAGGAGCAGACTTTTTACCTAGCTTTGCTTATTTGTGCCCAAAGGATTTGTTGCCTTTCTCTCACCATGCTCAATTTTGTGCTGCACAAATGATGTCAGGCAGAGAGTGGAAGAACCAGCTCATGGTACAATGAACCCTGAGCACTATCAGCTGGTGCTGGCTCTGGGAAGTGCTGGCAGCCAGTACATTGTGCAGCAACATGGAATCTGTCATCAGCTCTGTCTGCACAATGTCCCACAGAGGAGCACCTATTTCAGAGGAATGGAAAGGAAGTATGGCCTATGGTTCTTGAATCACTAGATAAAAAGACTAATGTAAAGCTTTACAGCAAATGAGAGGATCCATTTTCTTCTGCAGTATATTTTCTGTCTGGAGGAAACTTCAGCCTAACAATGTAGTTACCCTGATATCAGCCAGGTAAAATGACAGTGTTAGGCATGTGGCTACCTAATCTGTCTCCTACTTATACTCTTTCCATATATGTCAGAGAGACACAGACACCTCCAGCAGTAAGGGATTCCTTAAAATGGAGTAGATCTTGGAAGGTATCTGAAAGAGAGCCCATTCAGTGGACTGGGGTGGGTGGGCCATGCCTTTGGACAGCTGGTCCAAGGCAAGCTCTTAGACCTTATCTCATCAGAAGATACATTCACTGCAGTTACAATCTCTTCTCCTGGTTTACCTATTTACTATTTTTTCTTAGAATATTTTGAGAAAAAAAAAGTGAAAAAAAGCCCAGAAAATATTGGGAGTGAGACCACAGGAGCTGGACAAGAGGTTCTGTGGATATAAACCCAATAAGTCACATGCTCATACAAGTATCTCTTCTGAGCTTGGGCTGTCAGCATCTATTAGTGTTATTCCAAACAATGGTGTCTGTTTTGAACTGGCTGGGAAGAATTCCTTCTCCATGAGAGTTTTTAATCTGAATGCCTGAAAGTGGGGACCTTTATATATCCCCTCTTGCAATACACCTTGTTTATATGAAATGCCTGCAGTTTGTATTGCAAAGGCCAGACATTTCAAACAATCTTCTTTAATGGGCATAATTTTTTCAGTAGATTTTTTTATGAGATTACCCCACTTTTTAGAATTCAAAATAAAACATAAATCCTTCCTGTGGGCTGGTTTTTTTTTCATTGTCTTTGGCAATCTTTTGGTCATATATATATATATACACATATATATATATATCCTTTCATTAGATAGAGAACTAATGACAAATAACATTCAATAAATGTCTAAAAAGAAAACATTTTATTGTTCTTTTCTTCAAGTACAATCAACATTTCTTTGTAATCAGCTAAATAAATTACATTTGTTGCAGGAGTCATTACTGGGGCAATTTCCGCACACTGCTTGTTACAAATAGACTAACCCGATGCCTACAATTAGAATAAATCAAGCCAGCTGAGAAGGTTCAAACACATGACACAAACTTGACTAAATAACAACATGACATAAAGGGATGCTGTAATGCCTCCATGATAATAGTATGCAAAATGTAAAAGACCGCTTTTCTGTATGCTGCCATATGTCCAGTGCAGTTTGTGGACATATGGACGTAGGACTCTCTCATGTGTAATGTATATCACACGGACAAAAATAAAACAGGAGTAAAGGGCTGATATCATGAACACTGTTTAGAGGACAAATTAAAATGTTTGTTGTGGCAAAAACATGGGTGTACTAATTAATAGCTCTAGATTGCTTACTAGCACTGGCTGTGGCAGCCTCAGGTTTTTGATAGGTTTCAATAAAAGACAAAGCTGAATAAAACTAAGTCTCTGAATATAAATGTAATTGCTTGGATAAGGTCTCCTTCCTGGGGAGACACATTGCTTGATCTTGCAAATTGCACTTTACAGTATGAATTAATATATTTGAAAATTTTCTTATAGTGGTAATGAATTTATTGCTTTCTATTGTTTCTTACTGGATGCAAAAGTGGAGTTTGAAACAAGCAAGGAATAAGAAAGCTCACAAGAAGTTTTCACATTGATGAAAACATTTGGAACATAAATTTTAGTTTTTAGCCAACAAGAAAGTGATACGAGTACATCAAGTGATACGTGCATGTTGTGCTTTCATTCCTCTCAAAGACAGAAGCTGCCTGTTAAATATTTTCTTGCCAGCACTCAAAATGGTATAAGCTTAAACCTTGTCTATTTGAGAATCTAGGAAGATGGTCTAAATCAAAATTATTCCCTCTTCACTTAATAAAGCCAGCTATTTTCATCCTCTTGTTAAGAGCTACAGCCTAAAGAAAAGTGTAAGACTACCTGGCACCTGGAATGATTGGCAAACAGAATTACAAGTTAAAAAGTATTAGTATGTTATTTCACTGTACTATTTTAATGGTTAACTTTAAATTTTTCCTTTTGTTTTGCAAGCAAAGCTGGAAAAGCACATCAAATTGTGGAAAGACAAAAGAACTTTTATGGCAGATAGAAGCTGTACCCTGAATATTAAGAACATGAGTGAGATCAGCAGCTAATGTGCACATAGCAACTTGCTTCCATAGAAGAGACACCAATTTCTCCCCAAGAGAGATTAATCTCCTCATACATGAGTCATTCAAGCATGAAGAAATATTCTTTGGACATGGTGCACCAAATGGAAGCCCATACATCAGACAATGATGGTGTGTTATATTGAGATGTTTATAGGACTGGGACATGCCAGCTGGGATGTGCAGCTTTAAGGGAATAAAAAAAATTGCATTTTAAGGTGGATCTGCAGAGAAACTCAAGCAGCCAACATTGTAAATGAGTGTACATTTACTTCTCCCTTTAAAAGTATTTACAGAATGAGGGGAGTCCCTTATCATGGAAAATTTTTACTCACATTTTTATCTTGGCTTTTTTCAGCCACATGTCCCAATCTCCATGACAAAATTATTGGATTCTTGCCCCTTGTGAGAGCTGTGCTCTTGCCTGGCCTCATATCCATACTATAATTCAGGTTCTTTCTAAGTTATAGTCATACTAAAGGGTTTGATATATCCTGAAAGGCCCTGAACAATGGCAATCTGAGGTTTCCTGAATAAGTTTTAGAGTGTGGGTTGCAAAGTGCTCAGAAATACGAATTGTTAGCTTCTGAACTAGAGATAGCAAGGCAAATGCGGGTTTTCCTACTTTTACCAAGGAAGAGCTTTGGTCAGTGTTTGGCTGCTGCGCTCCCTGCAATGCAGAACCTGCCTTACTTCTGTCAAGCAAAGTAAACCTGCATGTTTATCATTAAAACACAATTGACCCATAAATCTTCACCTACAAGTCAGTGTAGGCAAATACTGCTCAATGACCGTGTTTTTTCATCTGAGAAGATTCCCATCTTCAAAATCTTCCCTGGATTGACAGCCCAGGACAGAAAAAGCAATGGTTAAAGCAGGCACCTTCAAACCAATAGGAACACTTCAAATGCAATTTCTATTTTTGCAAGTATAGAGATGAACTAAGCAAATTGCTATTAATTATTCTGTACATAATTAACTTTCTCTACTTAGGCAGCACTCTTTCTTAGGCAGACACACACAAATCCTGGTAAATCAACCAATGTATTTCACAAAATATGATACTTGAAGGCTTTCCCAAACTGATAGAGGACAAATGTGCTTGGGTTGTTGATACTCATCATCAAAGGGTTCACTCCAAGAAGGGGCAGGCAAGTGGCTGTGTGCTTACCCATCTAAAGCAATACTGAGGGGGGCTCAGACTTGCAAGTAACCCCAGAAATACACATGCACTGTGGACTGGGAGAAGAGATCTGTAGGATTGCTATGGTAAACACTTCATGTTTAGAAGAACTTGGTAGAAATATCTGATATTGTTCATATGGTTCAACCTTTTCTCAGAATTCAAAGAGCATCTGGATGATGCTCTTAACCATATGGTTTAGTTTTAGATAATCCTGTGAGGAGCAGGGAGTTGGACTTGATGATCCTCATGGGTCCCTTCCAACTTGAGATACTCTGTGATTCAGTGACTGGAAGGGGCAGATATGAGAAAATGCACTTTTCTATTCCTAGTTTCTGCCATTCACTTGTGGCCACTTTAATTATTCCTGCTTCTACTTGTCTCAGACTAGTTTCTGATTATTTCTTTTCTGTATGCTTCTGCACAACAGAGATGGATGGTAGAGCCTGCTCATAAGAAATATCTTTCAGACCACATTTACACATGCTTTTTGGGATAAGGATTTTCCTAGGGCAACTGATCTGTCTTCTCTGGCTAAGATTTTTAATTCCAGCTTTACACAGGAGGCACAGATCTTCCTTTGCTGCACTTGTATCTGTTTGTAGTGAGTGCCAGTGTGGCTCTGGGGATAAAATACTGCAGCTGAGGCATTACCTGTGCTCACTCATGGCTCTGTCAGCTCCCTGCAGCCCAGCTTGCAGTTTGATTTCTGCCTGAAAGTGCAGCCTGAAATTTGCATCCTATAATCCTGCACCCGGTGTGAATGACTGCTCTCCCTACTCCCAGACTGCCAGAATGGGAAGCAAAACAAAACCAGATCAGCCCTCTAAAAAGTTTAACTTTAATAAAAACAAAACAAACAAACAAAAAACCCTCACAAATCAAAATCAAAAAATCTAAATCAATCAAAATATATTGATCAAACTTTTCCAAGTCTGTGTCCTTTTCATTTCCCATCATCCTCTCTTACAGACTTGTATTTCCATTAAAAAAAAAAAAACAAAACAAAACCAAAAAAACTCACAAAACCAAAAAAATAAATTTGAAAGTTTTTACAGACTATCTGCTCTCTTTGAGAAGAGGTTGTGAGTGCTTACCTTGCAAAGTATCATCTTTTCATGTCATAAAAATTTATACTGGTAGATGGTGTCTATCAGGAAAGTTTCCTGCTTGGGATATTTAACTCTACCTCATTTCCCTGGCAGGAAATCTGGATTCTAAGAATGTTTCAAAATGTGCTTTAATGGATGGTTGTGAAACATTTTCAATTTTAAATTCCACTTACCTGTATCAGGAAAGCTGTGTGTTTTTTCAATAAAATATTTCATTTTAAATTCATTCGTGCCTCAGAAACACATTATATTTTGATACATGGTATACAGTAAAAAGAAATCATACATATTTTATGTGCAACACATTGAATTTGTAATATGTGCCTGATAATGACTTTACACTAAGTTCCTATTCCTCTACAGCTGTAGAGGAATAGCAATGTAATTGCTGTCCTGAGCTAGACAGAGTCTGCTTTAGTGCTTCTCACTTGCTTATACAGTTGTGGGAAACCTATAAATCTGATTTGAGTCTCTGATGAGACTTTCATGCACCAAGGAGAAAAATGATATATTGTGATAAAATAAAATCCAGAAATAGGTTTCTTCTAGGTGATTCTTCTCTTTTAGTGTTTGGAGACTTCATTCAGTCTTAAATACTTTCTGTGTATGTTTTGTTTTAGATATATTAGGAAAAGTTTTTCACTAAACATGGCTTCACTTGGCAGAGAGACTTTTTAAATGATTTTAGCAGACTGAGTTGGAACAAGTGCTCAAGCTGCCATAAGGGGAACTAATTATTAGATTTGAGGGTTTATGTATGTATATTTATACATATATCTGTAAAAACATAAGGGAATAAATGCAATGGATGCCTGATATCCTCTGCAAGTTCTGCATGAAATAAAAGCATAGCAAAAGCATGGAGGTAGGACAGCATCAGGAAAAATGAGACTGAGAGCTAGGAGTTATTCATTTTCCCACAAGATGGTTCTGACTTCCTGCCAGAAGGTCAGCATCTGATAAAGTATTTTACACTAGTGCCTTTCTTTTCCTCCATGATCCTTAAGAAAGTGAAGGATGTGGACTTAAGCCGATAGAAGACAGTCATAGATTTCAATTTCAGCATAACACCATTGAGAGAGTGATGGATAATAAATAATATTTTCAGTTGTGAAATAGGAGATGTAAAGTCTTTGTTAATGCTTTGCAGTAAATAGTGGTGGCATTTTTATGGCACATTTTTTAGAATTAAAAAGGGAATCCTCTTATTTCAAAATGCAACATCAAAATATGATCTTATTAACATCTTCAAAGGGAGAGCCAGTAGCTCCTCTTCCCCTTTCCCCTCTCCTCCTCCCCTCAATTCTCTGCTTTTTTCAAGAAAAAGAAGTTATATTTAGGAAATTTATCTCTTCCCTCTGTATCTCACAGAGATACACCACAGCTGGACTTCACTCCTGCCATGCAGGCCAGGACACCACTGCACGTTGGTGTTCTCTGTTTTACTGAAAACACCTATTGAAGCATTTCTCTCAGCCAGACCTTGTAGTCTGGAAAATAGGTGATTTTTTCTGATATCTCCTACTCCTGATACTTAGTAAGCTGTTCAGGGGCTGGTACAAGGATGGGACCTTCTCCAAGGCGCTTGCTCAGAAAATGAGAGAAAATGTCTGCTGGGTGGTCTGAGGGGAGTGCCTTCCAGAATGTCCCCAGTTGAGAGTTTCTGGCTCTAGCCTTGAAGATGTTCCAGTCAAATGCCGAGCATTCCTAGGCTACCCAATTAAAAGAGGCAATTAATTGGTGCAGAACAGGAGGTTGTCATGACTATTACCTAAATAATATATTTTGCCTTTAAATGGAGATGAAAGAGGGTGAAGATTATTCCTCATGTAAATTTGCACTGTTCCCAGAGTATCAGGGCTCTGATTACTGTAGGTATTGATGTTGCTCCAGTATTCCTGATTGTCAGCACTCCTTTACTTCCGTTCCTTTGCTGAAACTCATCACCTGCACCATTCCTGCACCATTTCTGGGAGGAAAAAAAAAAAAAAACAAATGGAAAATAAGGGTCTGTGCTTTTACTGCTTTTCAGTGATCAAATGAAGCAGACATGATCCTCTCTATAGACACAGGCAGCAGAAGAACATTTTTCCATGAATGTATCTATCAAAGCTGGGGTTTTCCTGGGGAAGTAAATGAATTCTTCCTGTCTGCTTTGTACCTAATGTTAGAGCAATGATCAGGTGAGATTGGAAGGGGAACCTCCAGGTCACTGTAATGATGCATTAACCTGAAGACTGTCATCTGCTACAGAGAGAGCTCCTATGTGAAACCATGGCTACAAACTCAACCAGCAGCTGTGGCAGAGGTGATGGTAATTGACATTATTCCAGGTCTGAGTGGAATCTTCACCCATAGGCATGGGGTTACCACGTGGGAACAGCACTGTGCAAACACCAGCTGATGTTCTTTCTTTTCTAAGGTGGGAACTACATGACTGTTATCTGAGAAGTAGCTTTTAAATAAGCCTGAGCTGTGTCAGTGATGAGCATATTAACTGCTTTGTTGGTACCCACATAATGTGGGAATTTCTTACCCAAAACAGGTTGATGTGTGTCAGAACTAGCAGAGCTTGGTTTCCTCCAGGTGTGCATCCCTCAGGCTTCTCTGTTGTTTAATCAGGTGCTGCTTTTTGCAAATCCTTGTCTGTCTTTTCCGTGTGAGCTTGGTGTGAATTGTGTGTGTGGAAAAGAAAGAGCTCATCCTGTCTCCTCTCCTGTAGTGGGCAATAAATAGGGTGTCTCTTTCCTACCTGTCCACCTAATTTTCTGGAAGCTGTTGTAAAACAAATTCTTTGAAACACAAATGCATTCATTTTGGTTGAAAATGGACAAACAGTTCAAAATTTACAGGCATGAGGAAGTACATCCGAACTAAATGAATAATCAAACCTTATTTTTTAACAGGATAAAAAGGACTTTGGTACCTGAAACCAGCAGGTACCAGTCAATCAAACAAAGTAGCAATAGAAAAATGACATAATGAAAAATAAAAATTATTAACAAAATATTTAAAACTTGATTCTTCCTCAGTTTGAAAAGGTGAATTAATGAATGCCTCAATCAAACTCCTGAAATTGCATAAACCTTCAATTTACTCTTACTGTCAATGCATGGCAGGAAAGTAGCCTTCACTCAGAGATATCCACTAAAATATAATTAACTTTTTGTTTGTGGAAGAACTTTCTTGGGGAATTTCAGATGCTTATTTGGAGCTCTCGAGGGATATAGCATCTTTAACAAAGACATCATTTCTCTTCAGTGTTCATTTGTTAGTGGAGCTAAATGAGTGTTAAGAAAAGTAAAGAATCTAGAGAATATAGCTAAAAACATCTGGTTTCTGAGTTGCTCAGATTTCTTCATTCTCTTGGGAGATAACTATCTGACTAGTTCTGTGGCTAACATGCTGTCCTCAAGGGTAGACAAGACATGGATTTTTACCATTAAACCTCTTTGAAATTGAAAAAAAAAAAACCAAAACCACCATTTCCTTGTTTTTTTTAAAGATGTGGTTTGGCCTCACAAAATTTTCAAGGCTTTCATATGTATCTGTCATAATCATGAACACAAATACACTGAAAAGATGAAGATAAACTCCTTATTTTCTTTGCTTTAGATGACCTTCAAAATTATTTAGCTTTGAAAATCCATACAGCTTGTACTGTGATCTGTTCTGTGTATCTGAGAAAAAAGGGAAATTCTGAGATAATTACATAGAAAACAACATGAATTCATTGAGCAATGAGCATTTATGAACTACCTACACTAATCTTCACAGATTTTTTTAACCTAGCATGAATTACATGAAAATCAATTAACTTGGGTTAAGAACTCTAATATTGATGAATCTTGGTAAGAAATTT
The DNA here is from genome assembly GCA_013396955.1 of Regulus satrapa. Lineage (NCBI taxonomy): Eukaryota > Metazoa > Chordata > Aves > Passeriformes > Regulidae > Regulus > Regulus satrapa. Next base: position 202,118 of record VWZN01009768.1, on the reverse strand, counting down.
GAGGGAGGTAAATCAGCAGAGCTCCAGTCTCCAATGTATTAGAACCATATTGCATGCACTAGGCGAGAAATGGTCCCATGCATACTAATGCAATTTGATTTTAGCTATGGGATTTATAAAAAGGTGATAATGACATGTACATATCTTTATAAAGAGATCTACAGGTGAATGCAAGAAACATGTTAATAGCTCCACTTTACAATGAGCAGTACTGATTCTTAGCTGAATGTCTTTGAGGATTCAGCAGAGACATACTTCGAATAATATACAGGAAGCCTAGCCCAGAGGTTTGAAAGCAATTGTGATTTGATTGTTATTTTAGTAATAATAATTCATATCAAGATTAAATTAGTTATAGATTTTTGGAAAATATTTTTTTATACCTGTGTTATACTGTCATATCATGCACTGTTAGTTTATACTTTGCTAGGACACAGCATTAAGTAAAGTTTTCCCATTTTAATGTAGAAACACAAACATTCATGTTTCTGGAATCAAGCTGTGACACTGATAGCTTGTAGGAAAGAATAGACGCTTTCTTAACATTACCCACTTGAGCTGGCTAACCCAGGGCATTTTCTGGACGTGAAGAAAAAAAGAACGGTATGCTGTAAAGCCACCGGGGAGTTTCACTCGTACTCCATCCCTGGTGCAAGCCAAGGGCACATGCAGAGCTGTGCTTCTCAGTACACAGCCTATGTCTACTTGGATAGCAGGGATAGGCCACTGCTGGTCTCTCCCAAACTCTCCACAGAGTGTTAGCAACCAGCCCCAACCTTGAGTCTGCCCAAATGATTCCTGAAAAATCTTGTCTTTGCATAAGATCATTGAATATACACAGGATTCCCACTGCCTTTTAATTTTTGAACACTGTGACCCACATACCATCATGCACTCAGTGACTGCTGGTTAGACCTAGAGCTTGGCTTCGCATTGCCTGAATTAGGGTGACATTTGACCTTGGCTGTCAGAGAAAAGCCCCACTGCTAGTAACAATTTAGGACCTAACTCTACCAAATTCCCCCTCATCCAAATGAAGGATGATTGCATAAGGGAAGATTACAGGACTGGTCCTCCATGATACAGCAATGCAAAAAATCCACTTGTCTCTAGAGTTCAATTGTTTGCCATAAACCTGTTAAACTGCACCTCTCAATTCATCTTGTTGACTCACTGTAATGCTCAGTATCTAAGCAATAGCCCCAAATGTGTGTCAATAATGTTGTAGCCAAAGTAGAACTTTGTTGTTCTACAGTGTTGTAGCACTAGTAGAACGGGGTAACACATAGCATGACAGCTTCAACTGGAAAGAGACCTACAATAGGGTAGTTGTGTTTTCTTGAATCTCTGGAAAAAGCATTTTTAACTCTTTATGACGCAGTCCTTGTATGCTGTTTTATGCATACCTAACACATCAAGCCCCATCTCTGTCTGCTCACACAGATCTCCCATTTTTGAAACAAGGCCTGCAATATTTGAGTAAGATGGAATTTTGTGGCTTTTATTTATAGTTCCAGGTTTCATACCAGAGTTTCACAGAATTAGCAAGGAGCCAACATAAATGAATAGAAAATTCTCTGCAGAGGCAACTTCATTTCTCAGTTAGAAGTTTTTTTCTCTTTCTGGGTGCCATTAGAGGTCTTCAAATAGTGCATTGTTCTGTTTAACTAATGTAATTCCTTCTGATGAAAGGAAAACTCATTTTCATTACTAGGTGAGCAGTGGGGTTGCATTAGTAGTCAAGTCTCATTCTCTTTTACACTGATGGAAATCCAGATAGTGATGCTGAAAGCAAAACTCAGCCTAATGTAGACAAGACAAAGTATGATTCTGTGAAACCACTTTTCCTTAAAATGCAGCACAATTCATGTGGTCCCCCTCTTTATCTTAAAACAGTATTTATGTGTCATTCAAATTCCCTTTTTTTCCTTCATCATTTTCTGTACTCAATGTAGCAAAAAGTAGCTGAGTGTATCTAACTTTGGGTAGATATGTATTTTTAGAGTGTTTTAAGTGACCTGCAGCTGTGAAATGCTTAACCTCTCACCTGTACTCCTGTTTTAGGGTCACTCTGTAGACATCGGAGGGGTTGCTCTGGGCTGTTTACGCCTCCCCCTGTTTTAGCCAACATGGGGAGCCCAGGTATTTTTGCTGACTCCCTGGTTTTACATGGCTGAAATGAGAAGCGATGAGAGCTCCCTCACCCTTATGTGAGTTAGAACCATTCCTAAACCACTGCTTCATCCCAGTGTGGCATTTCCATTTTTCCTTCTCAATAAACAAGCAGAATTCAGTCTGGCACTACAATTAGCTGCTCTTTTACTCACCTTCCCCTCAAGCATTTAAAGACAGATTTTTGTGCTGTGGAAAGAGAGGTTTAATAAATCACACAAAAACACTGTTTTCTGCTTCTATTTTTCAAATAAACTACAGAAAAATTCCCTAAACAAGTTTGGGGTTTTTTTTTGTTGTTTGCTTGTTTGTTTGTTTCCTGAATCAGATATTTGCTTACAGAAAAATGGAATTGTCTCCCCTAATTACTGATGATTAATAAATCATGTTCATTGCTCTAGGTGTATGACCTTGCAAAAATTCATTTCAGTTAGCTGCTTTAGTCTCATTTTACTTAGTTCTTTTACTTGGCAATGGAGAGGCTTTTCTTGCATTTTATACACATTTGAAAGAAAATATGTTTGTGTACATACTCAATAGAAATTTTCTGTCATTCTACCCAATATACAGTCAGATTTTACTAAGATGAAGTAGTTCAGAAATGCTATTCTTGACATGGCAAGCAATTTTTAGATTAGCATGTTGTATTTTTAACCTTCATAATTTTCTGGATACAAAAGTAAATCTTAAATTTTGTTATACCTATAATTGTTCTGACAAAAATGTTCACAGTGACATAGGTGGTGGCTTTGGCTACCAAGACAAATTTTCATAATAATGAGTTTTTTCCTGTAGGGGGCTGTGAACTGCTAATTAGCATCTATGACCCAATATTCTTAGCAAATAAGAGTAATAGCAGTAATTTCTAGCTTTATGCAGGGTGCAAGTCTAATATTACCAGCACTTCTGTTTCATTTGTAATTAACTGCAAGCAATTATTATAGAGTCAAGGAAGTATATCCTAATGCTCGTAGGTAATAAAAAAAATTGAAATTATGTTTGTAAAACTCATATGTTTCATGCTGGGTGCACTGATTTCCTTCAGAGCACTGAGATTATGTGCCCATCAATTAAAAATTCTTCTTTAATGTAGCTTTACATTTATATGCTTTTGAATGTTGCTGTATAAGTCTCATCCTCTATTTAATTTTCTTCCTTCTTTTTAAACCAATATCCTTGAAGTTTCAATTAATATTTTGACCACAAGATCTTACTGAATACTTAATTTGGCTGCTTGATCTCAACAGAAGATTTAGATGGTACTGGAAGGAGTTGTTTACACTTGATTTTGTGAGGTCTGTATCTTAGACCTATTAGAACCGTGCCCCCCAAGGCTGGTGACAGAAGGGCACGTGCTCACGCAGCACGGCTGACTTCCTCAAGCAGAAACAGATCTGCTCTTTCTTTTACTCAGCAAAATAATTCACCAGGCTTTCCACAAATTGACTTACTTTCCCCTGTTTATATTGGTTTCTATGACACTGGGAACAGCTATGAAATAATAGCTTCCAGTGGCAATTTTATAGTTACTGGGATGGCACCGTGACTTGTCACTGCCTTGAACATCTTTGCAGAACGGGCCTTGGTTGTTTACTAAGAAATATGATCTTATCTGAATCTGAGCTCTGCATAGAGGTGAATATATAATAACTTCTTTCCCGAGTTTTGACAAAGTTTCAGATAGTGAGGCATCTTTTCCTTTGCAAAATGTACTTCCCTTTTAGGAAGAACGGTGTTTAACCAACTTTGAACATGTGACAATCCAGCACATTCCTGAACTCTAGGTGCTGTGGTTCAGGTTCAGAAGGGTTGGGCATGGCATTTGCTGTGCTTTGGTCCAAGGGAATTTTCTCAGCATTTCTCAGACTGTCATTCAAGAGATTTTGAGGGCAAGAAGCTGATGTCTTTACATAAGCCATGAATTCCAAATAAAGTTTTTCAAACAATGATAGGCTTAAAAAACACCCTTTGATCATACATGGAGTGTGATAATGACTCTATTGTGCAGTTAGTTGAAAAGGAGGCTGAAGAGGCTGAGTGGAAAAAAAAGGGGGTTTTACTTTCATGTTATTTGTTTCTTTCTTCTAGGCTGTCTATGTCACTGCCCGTTATCAAAACTGTGTTAATCTATCTTCAGGCATTTACCTGGACATGAATATGAATTAATCCAAAATCTATTCTGCCAACTAACTCCAGAATCCCTAACTAACTCTTTTTCTGTTAATCACTGAAACAATTTACACCAGATTCATCAGGCAGATCAATTATTTGGTCAACATGGCAGACAGATAATATTACAAAATCTACTGATTTCATAACAGCCCAGGCTGACATCCATCTATCCAGCAGCTTAGCTCAAAAAAGCAGCTTTCCACCTTTCCTTAATATCCATTTGGACAGTTCCTTGTGTACAGTACCACACAATTTTCTACTGGTTATTGCCTTCTAGGTTATATGAATATTGTTTGGTTTTAATTTTATTTTTAATTGAGCAATTAATAATCCTATTGCCATAACATTAGCAATGGCTTGTTTGCTATAGATATTTATAACTGGTGTAATACTTAGAATTTTCTAGGAGTATATTTTCAGTATTTGATTGAATCCTTGTATATTTCCTTGCATAAATGTGATTTTGTTTTATTGTTAAGACCAGTATCAATCTCTTTCTCAGAAACTTTTTCTTACAGTGCCATTGCAAGAGAGATAAGGAATTTGTGGATCTGCAAGTATTTTGTTATACTTGTTCAACAGATATGTTTGTTTTGGTTTTTTTTTTTAATCAGAATTAATTTAAGGAATAGACTGTATGTATCTACTTATTCTTTGCAGTACAAATACAAAAAAAAAAAAGATTGACTCACAACAAAAATTGCACTAGGTAAAATCAAAGTTCTAACACAACAATATAAACATCCAAAAATTAAAAGGAAATTTTAATGTGATGTTTTCTCTTAGAGTGAGAATACAAACCTTAAAGTCTAAAAATGTATTCTTCAAAGGGTTCTCCCACAAATACATTAGATGGGGTATATTTAGAATAGTCGTGAGCTATTGAAATGTCTCCTTCTGCCTGATACATTATAGATCATGTTTATTATTGGTCCTTAATCTCTTGTTGAGTAGACTGAACTCTAGTGTTTTAGTTATATATAGGAATTATACAGCTTATTTCAAAGTGGGGTTTGGTTTTTTTTTTGTTTTTGTGGGGTTTTTTTTGTTTTGTTTTGTGGGTTGGTTTTTTTTTTTCTCTAGACTGGGGAATGCAATTCCCTTCTGTGCAGCTAGAACTGCACTAACTGCAGGACTTGGAACATTAGATTGTGTGGTCCAGGGCATTTACTGTGGTTGATGGAAAGAATAAACCTCTGAAGGGTGACCCATTTCATTGTTCTGAGATGGGTTTGGGGCAAAAGATGGTCCAGCACCTGGTAGATCCTTTTTGTCTATAAAGTACAAAGACATCCCAGACAATTAACCCAAATGTAACGCCTTAATGCTTAGGCGAGTGAGATGAAGAAAGATAAGTCCCATTCTAAAATATGCTTATATCTATTTCAGCTTTTAAGAAAAAAGGTATTAATTATACCCATTTTCAGCATTTGAAGGTATCCTACATTTTGTAATGTAGTCCCATTTGTGCATAGAACAGCTTCACCTCTAATCCAAAGTATTTTTTGGCAATATACTCATTTTATATTTTATACTTAGCAAATGCATTTGATCGTGGGTTGTTTTGGGGTTTTTTGGGTTTTTTTTGGTTTTTTAAGTTATATGAGAAAATATTACTTAGCTTCACTGTACAGTTCAGTGCTGTTATTTTCCATCTTCCCAAAATTTCTATAGTTAGAAGGGAAACACATTTCCATGCTTTTAGGCTTCCCAGAAATTTGATATCTAAATCTGTAGCAAAAGCTGTGCACAGAAAGAAGGAGAATATAAATACAGTTATTTATAAATAGCACTTGGAAAAGTCCACAAAAGTGCTGTAGTAGTGGTGCATCCAGTAGAAAACATTCACCATTAGCTCTACTTTGTCTGAGAAAATCTAAGTTGTTGCACTGGTGTTAATGCTAACCATTTAATCCATTTATGTACACAGATCAATGGGGAATCACTGAGAGGTAGGACATCATGCACACATAGGTGACCCAAAGAAGCAACATCAATTATGCCACTGAAAGATACAAAATGCTGCCTTTTTGTACAGTATGAAATTGGAGGGCTCAGTCTTCTTGTGTAATTGTAAGGGAATATAATTAACCCCAAATTAGTATGTCCAAAATATATTCTGGGTAAGAGTCACCAAGGAAGTCTTTCAGAGAATGTACTGCACCACAAAGCCTTCCTCTGACGCAGGGCAGGATGAGCAGTGCTGCATTCTGTTTGAACTGTCCCATTTCTCCAGGAGGAAAGCCTGCCTTACCTTTCACATCCACCAGCATAGATCATATGTGTGTCTACTGCAATGGGGTGAAAGCAGAATCTGCCCTACTGCCCTACTGCCGAGACATTTCCCAATTGTATATTCCTGCAGGTACCTTGGATGAGGCGGTCCTGTCTTCATGTCTCCAGCATACTTATTTGTAGGTTAGGTTTTTGAACAGTAATTCAAAGGGGAGTCTGATAGTTATAATTCTTTTTCGCCCCAACATTCTTGCTTGCATTTATCAAAGGGTGGTGAAATGTTTCTTAAGAACTGCTATTCTTCCTGGCCATGTCTTCTATTAATTTAGCAATGTGTGCATTTCCTCGTCACCTTTCCCCTGCTGTGGCCTCTTCCATCATCATTATACTCTGCCTTTGTGATTTTAAAGCTTCCTCTATTATGTCCATGCTTTCCTTTGCCCTTCCTTCTCCTTAGCTTTCTTTCATCCTTTCTTCCTTGGGAAACACATTTCTGATTCCATCTCTGGGCAACAGAGATTCCAACATTTAGCCTTTTGCATGTAACTCCTCAGGAGTCTGTTTAATGAAGGATAGGTACAGGGAGGGAAACTTTAAAACAAGACCCTTTCTGGAAGATTACATTAGGGTTACTAACAACCAGGTTCTATAAGCAGTTAAAGTAAATTCTAAAAATGTTATATTAACTAGAGTTTTATGGACTTCCCTAAAGACACCTTCTTTGAAGCAGCAGTGAGACCATTTTTCTTTCTGTGAGAAACGAGTTATGTTGAAACTCTGGCAACTAAGGAAGCTGCATATTCTACACTTGTCCTTTGCAAGAATAATTTCTGAAAATGCCATTATGTATTTATTTCTGTGCAATCTCTAAAAGTGCCTCCCCATTATTTCCATGGCAGTGCTTCATTTGATTGATCCATTTTGCACACGCCTGCCTCCCTCTACAGCACACGAAGGAGCAGCTGGTGCAGTAACTGAAGAGCATATTTCTGTTCCTAGAGTCAGGTTGATCTCAGAGTAAGAACACCTTGCACTGTCTTCACCTGACATAGATTTGGATGCTTGTGAATGAGGAAAGTACACTCCATTAGTGTGATCCAGCTCCCACAAGAGATAACAGGCAGTTCTCCATTGACTTTAATGGCAAGTAGGATCAGGATGTGCTTCGAAAAAAGCAAAGGTTTTGTTTAAAAAAGTATTCATTTCAAGAAGAGTGACACAACTGGGAAGTAACATTCCCTGTAACCTGTAAATGGCTCCTGCAAACATAGTCTTATTGTTTAGCTTCATAATAACCATGCTAATCAGGGTTTCTGTTTAATTTGAAATACATATTCACTTTCCAGACAGTACAGGAAAGAAGAGTGCATTTATTGTGCTTTTGGCAGGCTTGTAGGGATTCCTTTGAGTGGATAAGAACCTGTTTTTCTTCCAGGTAATTTGGACCATTTCCACTCATTTGATTTTCACTATCACCAAAAAGTGATCCATGTACGAGTTCCAGAAAGCTGCAAATTACAGTTCAGGTCAAATCCTTAAAGGCATTTCAAGTGCACATTGTAACAGAGTCATGGTAATCGAGTTGCAGAAAACTCTTATAACAGCTATCTCTCTCTCCTTCTGAATTGCTGAGGAACAGGCAGATGTGGAAACTATGAGTAATGTAATTGATGATCTTAAGGCTTTTAAATACCCAAGCTCTCAACAATCAAGATCTATTTGAGTTCAGAACATAATAAGTAGTAAATACAATATGTTTCAGAAAGATGTTTTATCAGGTTCTCTGCAGTGCTTCCCCCTCTCCTTCACTTTTATGGGCAGCATCACAATCTGATCAGCAGACAAGTTGGAAAATGTTATTGTGACAGATGATTTAGTCCATCATATTTCACTTTGTTTGATATGTAGTTACTGTGAGTTCACTTATAATGCACATTTTCAGAGGGTTTGTCCCCAGCTTTTTTAAGCAGGTGAAAAAGAACATAATGTTATCCCAGTCTGTTTATTGCCAACCTATTTATTGTGTACCAGGAAAGAAAAAATGCTTGTACAAAACTCCCACAAATAATAAATTAATGCTCTATAGATTTCCCTCGTGCTTTAATTTATAAATCTCTTTTTCAGTGTTGACAACTCCAAGATTTATTCTGATTATGTACTGAATAAATTCTAGAAGTACTCTTTCAACCAAGTGAACATACTGTGTACTGTGAAGAGTTAATTTCAAATTTTCTTCTGTTTTTCTTTTATCTGTAGACCAGACTGAAGAATCCTAAATTATGTTTCAGCTAAAAAAAATAAGAAAACATTTGCCAGAGAAGAATCCAGCTCATTCTATTAACATAGGTAAAGAGCCTAACACCCTTGCTTACGTGTTAATTTATCCACATAGAAAAAAAACCAAAAAAACCCATGTTAGTGTGAGGTGAGTAAAAAATATTTGCACCACTGGAAAAACTGCTAAATCACATTTCTTCAGATTCTCTGAAAAGCAAAATATGTTGCAGCTTTGCCTTTGATATTTCCTAGTTTGGTAGAATGAAAACAGAAGGCTTTTTTTCCAAGAAAGAATATATTTGCACTGCAAAAAAGGGACTTTTCTTTCAAAACAAGGGAATGAAAATGGCAAAAATTTGCATAGGCATGAAAAGGCACATTTTTTTCAAAGGGACACTTTTTTGTTTTGCTTCAATAATTAAACAATTTTAAATTTAAATTTTTAAAAATTTTCTTTTAGATATAAAATCAGAATATTTGCCATTGACTAGGGTTTTACAATTGTCCCACCTTCTTGACATATGGAGCAGTCTAATACTGTTGAACTGTTCTTCTGGCGTACGTTCTGTCTGCAATATATTTCTTGCCAAGTGTTGAACCAAATTCAGGTAATACAGTCAAACCTGTGGACACATGAAATTGTCCATGGGCCAGTTTGGACAGCAGTTAAAATCCAACACTCTGCTTTTGCTCAGGCTGGTGTTCCACTCAGTAATGAGGCACAAAGTAATGAGCACCCTTAGATGCTGTTAGTCTTCAGGTGCCAAGAGCTGGCTCCTCCTGCTGCAGGCACATCTGCCCTGGAAGTCCTAACAATGTGAATGGTACCTGGTAGGCACAGTGAATTGGGTTTTGCAATATGTCCCTGGCTGTCCCAATGCTACAGTGGAAGTATCAGAAGAAATACCCATGATCCTGCTGTCAGTGATCCTTGTCCAAAGCATTACCTGGATTAGCTCCACTGACAGTGCAATGCAGAGCATTGCAAAAGACAGCTCCTACCCAGCTCCAGCAATTTTCAGGGGGACTGCAGATCTACAGGAAGTTCTTTACAGGATCACTGCAGGCTGCTCCTGTACAGCCATTTAGGCAAACATGAAAACTTCTCCAAATTTTGAAACGTTGTGGAAAAAAAGACCAAGCCAGAATCTGTTAGACTTCTTAACATTCAAAATGCAAAAGCTGTTAATATTTCTCAGAAAAGCATTTGAGGTCCAGATGGGAGAAATTCCAGTCTAGTGGTCCTTGCTCAGCATGTGGGTTCAGATTTCTCTCCTGGAGAGGTGCAGTAAGGCCAGCACAGGCTCCAGCTGTTGACTTGATGGGCAGTTTTGATGGAGGAGCACGCCCTTTCCACCTGCACATGTCTGCAGTGAGGAGGGAGGGGAAGCTCACTATTAACCACCCCCCTAGACTAAAAAAAAGCTGTTGAGTCAATGCATTCTGTTTCCACGACCTTTGTTTCTGATGAATCAGCATCTTCTGTTGAAAAAAAAAAAAAAAATCTCTGTTTTAACATTTCCAGCTTATTCTACTATCAATTACTAAATTATGACTATTGCTATAAATGATTTACATTGGAAATAATCAGGAAAGTCAGCCTAAATTGAGTACCCCTTGTAATAGGGAAAGTGTATTATTTTAAACCTCCCAGAGTACATACAATTTCTCTGGGTTGCCTTGTTCTGAGTATTAGCCTTGCAATTTAGGACTGTGTTTGAAGCCTGGCAGGTTGGGAGGTATGATACTAATGCATACATTGATTATGAATGCCTGGGTTAAATGAACAATTATTAACTGGTAAATGAGAGAGTTAAAGAATTTCTTAGTTTGCTGTTTCTGTATTTCCCAGTGACAACAATGAAAGCAAGCAAAAGAATCTTTTGGATGCAAGATTGTTTTTCCATGGATGAGGGATTACAGATTGGCTTTTTAACTTCAGCTTTTCCAAATAGTTTTTCAGTTATTTAATTTACTCTACATGGAGTCTATTGATTATTCAAGTTGGCAGTCAATTTTATAGGGCACCCCGCTGTTTCTTTGCTTAATGTAGTCAATGATTGTAATTGCTTGATCAGTGCAGCCCATGAAATAGGTTTTGTGTCTTTTTTACAATGCATTGATGGCTTTATCTGATGCAGTCTTGGCAGGGTCTAGGTTTTACAGCACGATCCTGAACTCCCAGAGGTCTCTAGATTAATGGCTATGGCTTTCTGTTGGAGCTGCTGATACTGCTCTCCAGAATGTATTCACACATCTGGCATGCCACACTTGGCAGTTGTGCCAGCTTTTTGTTGCGCAGTTACAGAATATCTCACCAGTGCCTAGTTAACTGTTTTCACTAAGGGAATGAGATAAAAAGCCATCCACAGAGTTGTTGGCACACGCTCTGTGTCATTGTAATCACAAATTTTTAATTTTTCTATTACACTTTTTATACGGCCAATTGATGTTTAGAAACAACAAAATATGCATGATATTTGTTGTATGAACTCTGATTTGATTCTACAAAAGATTCCAAGCTCATTGTGATTTCCTGCAAACGTCCCATTAACACTTTATTTCCAAAAAGCGGAATGAGTTTTCTTTTGTATTGTCAGCAAAAAAAATTCATTAAATTTATATCTCTCTGGTTCAAATTTTTCTGCAAACAGAAAGAAAGAAAATGTGGGTGGAAGAGCAACAAGAGGAACCTCATGACCTTGCCTATGAGTGAAGTAATTCTTTTGTCTTTCATTGGTTCATGTTAAATTACTTAAGCTTCATTTAGCTCTGCTTGAAAGTCAGTGTTTCATATTTGGTAGAATTTGAATCGTATTATTAGAAATGTAAAATGTAGTCCTAATAAGCAGGCCAAGAAAATGTAATGAAATACGCAACACAGGTGCTTAAATCCATGGACAATATAATTATATAGCACACATACACCATTTACAGTGCCTAAGGTGACATCCTGCCAAAAATGTAAAAGTGTGATAGATTTTGGACCAGCTGTGGTATGAACTGATTTCCTTAGCTGAGCTTGACATAGAAACTGGACATGTGCAACCCCTATATTATTTCTTTTCTCTCCAGGTAGTAAACTGTTAGTGCATAATGCATCTTTGTGTAGAAAAAGTCTACTGAGAAGACATCTGGAATTCAATATTTAAAATTCCAAGTCTGTCTTTCCACTGAAATCTTAGCTATGTTGGGCAACAACACAGGAGTCATATACATATATATGCACAATATTAATAACTCACAAACCATGTGTTAACAATAAATAGCCTTAATAAAATCTGTCACAAGGAAAAATAATGAGAATAACATGGAAAAAACTTTCAGTATAATGGTCATTGTCTTGACATCACTACTGAAATATTTTATGATTTTATGATTTCTATTGATTCTCATGCAATGGAATCTAGTCACATTCTAGAGACCCATCCCAACAACTTTTTAAGCATATAAGTAGCAACTCATGTGACTGTTCCACAGAATTTGTTTCTCCCCACTTTATCAGTGTCAAGGCATTAAACACATGCCTCCTCTCCTTCAAATACTACAAATGAAATGCTTCCTTGGATGTCCTTTTCTATAAGGAAAAACTTATTATTTTAATTTAATATTGCCTTGAATCATTGGCTTGAAGGATTATGGATCTTTAACAGGGACTATGTAAACTCACAGGAAGGAAAAACCAAATGTCAGCATCAAAAATTTTACCAGAAGACTATCAAACATAGCTCTATAATTTCCCTTCAGTCTTGGAAAAAAGATACAAGCACCTTTCCATGTTTCCAGATTTTCTGAGCAGTTGTCATGTTTTTAAGCGTAAAAAACAAAAACAAAAAAAAACTGTATAGAAGTCCACACTGAAATTCAATCTTTTTCTGAACACTAAAAGTATATGGCTTCTGGAGTTGGAATTATTTTCTTTTTACTCTTGATGAAACAATAAATGAGTAGCATCGTTTCTTTACCAAATGGCAAGCCAATCAAGAGGAATCTGAGGAATAGATGGTGCTAAAAGGAAAAATAAAACACCATAAACTCATTTTTATACCTTTCAGAACAGTACATTCTGCCTTTTCTTTTACACACTCTATTTTGCCACTGAAAATGAAAGTGAAGGAGTAGGATGGCAAACTCTGGCAGATGAAAACATTGAAACAGGTACGTGAAAATTTTCTACAACATTTTTCCCTCAAAATTCACTTACAAAAATACTCTTTGTGTTTCAATTCCTTACTTTTCCAAGAGTGATTAACTAGATGCTGGTATTAATACTCAAGATAACCTGATGGTTAACATCTCAGTGGAAAGCACCATGCCTGTTGTGGGCTAAACTTTGCATGTTCACTCAGGCAATAATTGGACTTCTCCCAAAGCAGGCAGTACCTACAGCACAGCAGAAATCAACTCAGTACTTGTATGAAGTCTCTTACACAAGGTATCTGTGAATATGATGGATACCACGTTCAGTCAGTCCTGCCCCACAAACCCAGTGGACATTTTGCTGTGGCTTTTAAAGGAGGGAGAGTGTAATCTGTACTTCTTTATTGCATGCTGTATTTGTTGAATTATCTTGGAACATTGAACTGACATTGAATTTTGGAAACCTGATGCAAAATAGTATGCCCTGCTCACATTCTCTTTCAAATTCTCACAAGTAATTCTTCACATGACATCTGGCTCTTTCAATGTTATCTCTGCATTTGAAATAGAAGGTAACTATCTCTCTTTCTCCTCATTAAATAATTTCTGAAATTCCAGATTTCTGGTTAAGTCACCACATGTAGGAACTGCATGGACCAGCAAGATCTGAGATGGAGCCTTACCATTTCTTGTCAGTCTTGTGTGGCAGTCCTTGATTGTCACTTGTGACCTGTAAATGTAGAATATCAGATGGCTCAGGACAGAATTGTCACAGTTATTTGAATTTGCTTAAGCAAGCTTAGAATTATTTTTGCTAATTTTTATTTTTGTCATAACTAAGAACATAGCTAAGAAATATGTGACTGATTCTCCCTGAAAAATGATCGTCTGAAACAAAATACTCACATCAGTATATTCCATAGGTTGTAAATAATAACAATGAAAATTACTGGTTCTTAATTTGCCTATTCAATCTGTGTGCTAATTTATTTTAGGTATGGGTCCAAGGCACAACATCAACATCTTGAATGTGGTCATCTTTTGCTTTCTGTCACAGTTTGTTTAACAGACAGATAGGTAACCCATAAAGTACAACTGCATTGGTGTCTTCCTTGGGACAGATCCCACTTCCAGTAAAAACAGCAGGAGGGGACTTCTGCCAACAATTTAAATGTAAGCATTGTGTTTGAAAAGACTAAGAGGTAATCAAATTAAAAACACGTAAAATGGTTTCAATCAAGAGCAGGTCCTTTTCTTTAATTTTAAATTCTGCACATGTGATAGGAAAAAACTTTATTGTGCCTTTTAGTTCAGACTAACTAACTTCAGCCAAATTTATAAGCCTCTGGAACAGGAGACACCTCTGCCAAATGTCTATAATGGAGGTGTCTTCTTTTCTTAGCCTAAAGAATTTCAGTGGTACTGGGAATCTCTAGATGAGCTGCACTAGATTTCCAAACCCACTGTCTGACTTGGGATGTAATTCTGGCCTAAACTTGGATACAGAAGCACTCTGGTAAGTCAAGGGGCAGAGGAGAGATATGGCGAAAAAACCCTGATCTATCAAAAGCTCAGTGTAAGTCCTGTATAGGTCTTTGTACTTTGTTCACCGGATTTTATGTACTTTACTGGAAATGAAGCTGACCTGAGTTGATTGTTGGTGAGAGCTGCTCAGCTTGTGTGCTTTGGAACAGGACACCACCAAGACGTATATCTGTTGGCCTTTTATTTTCCTGTACCCTTATCCTCCATCCGAGAAGCTTCATTCTTCTCATGAGGGCAAAGAAACTATTGCCTCCATTTGTAGGAGCCTGAGAAAAATTATTCACGTGATGAATTCTTGTCCCAAGTATTACTTTTGTAAGTGTAAATATTACTTTTCAGCATTCAAGAGCTCAAATATAATCTTTTTTCTTGAAATATTTATACATAGAGAGCATTACTGAAATAGGAGTGCTTGATTACTTGGATTGGGTTACATGATTGTGACATACTTATTTTTAGTCCTTGTGTGGAATGGTAACAGGAGACAGAGATTTTAAAAAAAATAAAATAAGGAAGATAGATTCATTTCTGGTGAATGTTAACTGTGAAACAACTCACGTGCTCTACTACTCACGTGCTGAACAACTCGTGTGTTTCTACACATGGGACATGGCACCCCTTTAGTTTTAAATTTCTGGTCCATCTGAAATTTGCTTGTATGGGGAACAGTTCTTTTTGTGCTACACAAAGCATAAAGACAGGCACAATACTCCCTTGCCATGTAAAGGTGGTGCAGATATACTGAAATGGGACAGACTCAGTGACCTTGAAGACTCAGTAGAATAAGTAAAGAAGAGGGTAAAAAAAAGAAACCCCCATGCTTCCGTAGCAGGTCCATGGAGCTGCCTCTCAGCAGAGGGAACCAGGGCAGTGCTCAGAGCACTGCATTATCTGTCCTGTTCCTATCTGACCACAGAGCATAGTCACCATCCCAGGTAATTACTTTGCTGGCACACACTGGAGATTTTCCATCTGAGCTATTTCCTGCAGGTACATTGCCATCAATCAGGCTTGTCCTTGAAGGCTTAATGATATGGAATTGCTGGGCATTTATGGGATATGCTCATGCCATTATCAGACAAGTTATCTAAACTTTTGCTTTTAGTAAGTTCATTCCAGATTGATCCATCTTTCTAACAATACTTCAGCTGTTAATTGAATATGGGCAGTAATGTTTTCCATGTTTCTTAATTATTTTACTCTTCTGAACCAGGTTCCTTTAGTGGATATTTATTTATTCAGCCATAGTGATTCATACACTTACTGACTGAAGCTGTATAAGCTATAAAAACCTGTCTCTGCTGAAAGCAGAGCCCTGCTTTGAAAGGAACCTGTAAGAGCTGCAGCAAAAAGCCAAGTTTCTTGTGCCAGTGATTTTCATATCAAGTGTGTTTGGTTTACAAATATAGAGTGATTTCTCTAATTGTAAGTCCTTGTTCTCTCTTACCTGTCATCATCACCACCAACTTAGTCATCTTGGAGCTCAGTTACCTCGTTGCCCATTGTTTCCAGAGACAGTCCTTAATGGACTGTCCTTAATGGCACCCATGCAAAGCCATGGACTCCCCTGGGCTCAGGCAGTTGGAAGGGATAAGGATTGCCAGGGATCCTTTAGAAAACACATGAACGATTGAGCCTCCAGCCTGAATAGCAAGAGAAAATGGTAGAAAAGGCTTTCTCTGTCACTTGTCTGAGCAGATTGTTCCAAGTTCACAGAAGGAATAAATCTGCTTTCCATTCTCTGGAGAAGAACATCATGTATTTTCAGGAAATCAGGATACCTCCTATATACTACTATCACATGGCTTTGGGGAAGGATGTCAGAGATGCGGTATCAGCACTCTGATGACACCAGGGCCTTTACTACAGATTTTGTTTAAAAAAAAATAGGTAAAGGCTTCACAACAGGGAAGGAAAAAAAAAAAATCAGCCAAGCAACCAAGCAAATCTTTTCTTTTGTGTTTGTTTAGTTTTGAAAGACTTGCCTGAAGGTTCATTGGCGTTCCTACTGCAGACAGTTTGTGCCTGGGCTTCCTTGCAGAAAAAAAAAAAGGGGTATTTTCCAGGCATGTCAATATGTCCTTGGCTGCACAGATACCTTTTTTTACAAAAGGCAGTTACAGTTTCTCCCACTTCGAAAACAGTTGCTCTTTACTTATGCGCACTGGCGCAGCTTCACCCTGCGGTGTTTAACTGGTGCTGTTTATGATGCTTACTTGTTACCAGTTTCTCTGATATACTCTCACCTTGTCAATACTGTCATGCAGTTCTCCAGCAAGAGGGTTTTTAATCTGATTTTCTCTATCTGTAGGTGCTTTTCCCTCACCAGCTGCACCGACTTTGCTTGCCCATCAGTAATTTTTGAACCACTGGCCAAATGTAATCCAAGACAGCAATGTCGGTCTCAAATGGAAGAGACCCCCACATATTTTCTGGAACTTGGTGACAGGAGGAGAAGCGAGCCTTGAGCAGGACTCCCTGCAGAGAGGAAAGGCTGCAGAGTGAACTCAGGCCATACCTTTTTCTGTATGTGGGCTCACTGCCAGGCACAGTTGACTGCAGGTGATATAGGGTCAGCCCTGACGAAAGAGAGGGTGGTGTAGGGGTAGTTGATTTCCCAGGGCTTGGACAGGTGTCCTCTGGGTTAAAAATGGGCTGGATGGCCAGACCCAGAGAGTGGTGATAAGGGTTACTACATCCTGTTGGCAGGCAGTGTCTATAGGCTGAGGAAACAATATAAGGTTCAACAAGACAAAGTCCTGCACTTGAGTCACCCCAGGCAGCACTACAGGCTTGGGGCAGAGCAGAGGAGAAAAGGAGCATTGAGATGCTGATCAATACTGGACGAATGTAAGCCAGTGTGTGACCAGGTGGCCAAGGCCAATGGCATCCTGGCCTATTTCAGCAACAGTGTGACCAGCAGGACCAGGCCAGTGATTGCTCTCCTGTGGCACTAGTGAGAGTGTGCCTCAAGTGCTGTGTCCACTTAAGGGTTCCTCACTGAAAAACAAACCGAAACAAACCAAAACAAACCAAAACAAAAAACAAACAAACAAACAAAAAAATGAGGTGCTGGAACGTGTCCAGAGAAGAGCTACAGAACTGGGGAAGGGTCTGGAGACGAAGTCTTATGAAGAGTGGCAGAGGGAGTTCAGCTTGTTTAGCTTGGAGAAAAGAAGGCTCGGGGAAGAGCCTATTGCCCTCTACAACTGCCTGAGAGCCAGGTGAGGTTTGGTCTCTTCTCCCAGGAAACCAGAGACAAGGGAAGAGGAAGAGGCCTGTGCCAGGGAAGGTTCAGGCTGTACATGAGGAGGGGCTTCTTTACTGAAAGGGTTGTTAAGCATTGGAACAGGCTGCCCGGGGAAGTGGTGGAGTCACCGTGTCTGTAAGTGTTCAAGAAATAATTGGATGAGGTGCTTAGTACTGTGGTTTAGTAGACATGGTGGTGTTCAGCAAAATGTTGGACTCAATGACCTAGAAGGTCTTTTCTACCCTTAGAGATTGGATTCTGTAAGTCTGTTATTCTAGGATTGTGCAGAGACTTCTGGAGAACACAGTGAGGAATAGGGATTGTGTAATGCAGTGCAACAGAGGCTGAGTTCTGACCACTGTACTTTTGGGTACCCACTTAGGGTTTTTTTTACTATTACTACATGGTCCTTTCCACAGAATAGGAACAAGAAGCTTGTTGACCTGGCAGAGAATGGCTGTTCCTTCAGCACATTAATCGTCCTCCCACCAGCGCTCATGCATGGGGTGCCATGGTGGTCACAGAGTAAAGACCACTCTGCTCTGCAGCCTGAGAGACCCACATGAGACTCCACAGAGACCCACATGGAAGACACCTTGAGGTATGTAATGAATCATGAGGCAGCCTATATTGGCTGTGAACCCCTTGCAAAGTGTGTTCATGGAGGCTGCCATCCCTTCTCTAATAGGAGAGAATCAGTGGGTCCCTGTGCCATCCCCAGCACAGACACCAGCCAGCCTCCCAGCAACTCCTAGTCTCCTCTTCAAAGCCCATATGCAAGGCTCACAGAAGCAGGGATGAGCATTGCACACTCATGAATAAGAGTAATTGAAATTCTGTTCATAGCTATTTGGGGGAAAAAATTGCTAGTGTAATTAAAATGCACAGGGGAAAGAGAAGTAGCCTGTACAGACACATTATGTTACACAGCACCCACCCAGACAAAGGTCTTTGTCTATAAAAAGCTCAAATATGTCTGAGATAATTGCTGTTCATTGATTGTGCCTCTGAAGTGGAGTCATTCTGGCATATTCCACCTTGAGGCTGTCTTATACATTTCTTTGAAAGGGAAAAATTCAAAAGTTCAAGTAAAGACACAAGTTCAGTCAAATATGTGGCAGTAAAATCTTGATTTACAGCACTAAGGTTACTTTCAGATGACCTAGCCCTGAGTGGTTCTGGGCAGTTTTGTCTGATCTTGTGTTAATGCTGTTAGCCTGTGTTTACTAAATGATTTAGCACTGAAATGTTGGGAGTTGCCAAATATTTGTCTTCTGTCCTTTATGAATATTTGAACAGCTCTTTCCTCAGCCCACTCTGAATGCAGAAAAGGGTGTTAAAAGTATCGCACTCTGGTAGCGTTGCTTTGCGGAGGCTGCCGACCAACAACAATCTTGCATCAGTGATGCCTTTGGCACTGTACTAAATAAACCAAAGGTAGGAGCACAAAAAAATGGGCTTGATAATGTGCTTGCATATTCCTTCTTGTGTTCTACAGAAATTTATATCTGAAAATAGAGGTCTTCAATTGGTGTATAATGTTTTGCTCCCTCTCCTTTCCAATATAGGAGCATTAAATAACGCCTAGTTGGACCTGTTTTATGCTGAAGGCAACACCCAAAAAGGATGGGAACCTGAGTTCAAACCCAGACTTCATCACAGCTGTGTGAGGTGAACTTGAGTATGTCTCCATGGTGTGTTTTGTCCAGGTAAAAGGGAATTGTGAAGTTTTTAATCAATAGTGTGTGTACAAATGTACTAAGACTTCACAAAAGAACATGTATCCTAGATGTGGTTCACAATTTCTGCATGTAGCCTGCATTACTGCACTACCAGATTTTTCTTTTGTCACAGCATTTTTTACACTTTGTAGGGGTGCAGGGGGGTTACCTCAACACTTGCCTTTTATTGTGGGTTTGCAGACCCCAGAGTAAACAAGCACACCACCATTCATGTACCCAGAAGTGCAGCTCATTTTCACTTTCAAATGTGATTGCACAGGGAATCAGAGTTACTACACCAGGTTTGATTGCACCCAGCAATAGCAGTCTGCAAAATATTACACACAGGTTCAAAGTTGAGATTAATTTCACAGAAAAAAAAGTTGACCCATAAAATAGATAATTTTAAATGTCAGCCTTCCTTGAAGAGCTGCAACTTTTCACCTTCTGTGACTTAATCTCATGCCTCATGGATAGGAAGCAATACACTTTTACTGTAAAAGGACCACCCCTATTTTGATAGAGCTGCTGGATTTAATAGATCAGAACTTGATTAGAATACATCTAGCCATCACTGGTAGTTCAGGGCATATCATTCTTTATGTTTATTTTTCTTACATTCTAATGCAAGAATAAATTCATTTCATGTGAACTTATTTGTAATAATTTACATTTAGTATGTCTGGAAGGAGCCAAAAGTAATGAAAGGAGACACCTTTTCATTCATTATTTGTTTTTAAATATTCCTAATTTCTTTCTTCCTTTTTTTTTCCGCCTCCACATGCTGATATTGCATGCATGGCTTGCTCTCAGCTTGCTATGAAACAAGCTGGGGCAAGCCTTGTAATATGAATCAAATTGTAAATCTCATGTCTTGCATCCCCTAAACACCTCATCTCATATGCAGTCTGGAACCTTCATTCCAGTACCAATTAGACTAATATATCCACCCAGCTCCGATTGGGGTGATGGATCGGCTGGTGGGGAAATGGAGGCGATTTTCTCAGCTCCTCTGCATTCCCATAGGCATGCAGCATTTGACAGATTGGGCAGAACTGCCACGAAAGAGTCTGACACAGATGGTGTAATTAGAAAATGCGAAGTGCGAGTGTGAAATTTATCTTTGATCAGCACCTCCTTGCCAGATTGTCATCTATGTTAATATGATGATGGCTTCTTGGAGATGGATAGAAGAAAACAGCAGCCTTGAGGAAGAAATGGAGACAGTTCACTATGTAGACAAGATATTTTGTTTAACTCTGAAACTCAATCAATTTCAACCTGAGTAAAAAGTAATTTAATGTATTTAATTCATAGGAAAACAAATTGAATCTAAATCTGATACCTTACTTTGTTAGGCCCATAATCAATATGATAAAATCTTAGGTTTTGTTGGAAGAAGATGGAGATTAATTTTTTATGAACATTAAAAAAAAAAAAAAATCAATCTATAGCTATAGGCACACTTGAAGCTACTATATCATTCTTTGTAGGGACCTAATGTAATCTAAATATATATATAAATCATTACAGAGTTGCCTGGACATTTTTAAGTAGTTAGAATAATTTTTTTTTCTCTTTAAGCTTTGCAATTCCAACATCATCCTCTCTAGCAGGTCATGGAGTTTGTCTACATTTACTGTAGAATCACTGAAATCTTTAGCTGTTTCATTGTCCCTCTTTATTCCAAAAGAATGTTTTGACTGGTTTGAGGGTTTTTTTAAAAATTAAAAATATATAAATATTCTTTGCCTACATTCTGATTGTTTATCTGAAATCTCCAACTTTCCCAGGAATCTGATGCTCAGTGCTCTGCAGCAGAAAAGGTCACTGTCCTTTAGGTGTTCGTGAATCAAAGGCTGCTCTTCAAACATGAGGAGATAAAGCCTCTGTGAGATGTAGGTATGATTCTCCACAGAGGGAAACCGAGGCAGGGAGCAGGTAGGTACAATTCATTCGGGGCATAGAGCAGATTGTGACAGGGCCACTGTCACTGGCTGGTCCCTTGCCCTCCAGCTGGGGCCCCCTTCCACACCACGTCTGGCAGCCACTGTGATCCTGCATTCGGGTGGTTCAAAAGGTTTAAGTTTACAAACCACTGTTCTGTAGTTCATTTTGCTAAAAACTGCTCAAATGTTCACATGAGTGGTGCTAATTTTCAGGAAGGTAAATTAGCATAATTAATGACCAGCCAAATTTGGGGGTAATACAGTATGTAATTAACATTAGAGAGTTCTGTTGTACCACCTGCCCCCACATTTCATTGTTGCAGTGTACGAACTGTACAGGAGGCTATTTTCCCCTTTGCTGCACTGAGCAGAAAGCAGCTTTCTTCATCAGAATAAGCCATTAGCTGTAATGGCATGTAGGTGTAATGGAATGTGCTCGAAACATCTGTGCTGAGAGCAGGGGAGAAATTGCTGCATGCAGTCGTAGGCCTTTGGGGAGCTTGATTAAGGATTGCTTCAGAGAACTTGAGATCTGGCTTGGGATGCAAAAAAGAGAAGAAAGGAAAATAACACTAATAGATTTACGGATGTACTGCAGGGAGAACAAAGGATTTTTAATTTTTTTTAACTTCCCTTTATTGCTCTTATATTGCATCTGTTCTCTGTTGGGCTTTCTCTTATTGAATTGATCTGAAAAAAAAAAATGTAGCTCAAAATGCAGTTTAGCAAAAGACATCCTTGCTGGATAAACATGAAAATAGCTTGATTTTTTTTCCTTTGTTTGCTAATGAAGACCTCATTGAAACCACAAATAGTTCTAACAATAAATATTTATTGCATATGACATTTGCCTAAATCTGTTTTCAAGTGATATGTCCTCTATCTAGAAATCGTGTTAAAACATGCATTTAAAAAAAAACCCTGTATACACAAAGACAATTCTTGCCTTGCATTATTTGCATTTCTGGAGTATTCATCTGCGCCTTGTGCTGATTTTTTTTTTTTTTTAAGATTTCTTTAAAATGAATTTCTGATTTGTTTTTCTTCAACTCCATTTGTTTGCACACATTTTTAATAACCAATGGAATATAAACTCTCAGTACACAACAAGAGTAATTGCAGAACCACTGGGCTATGTCAGTTCTGGCTATTGACCCATCAAACTGTGAAAAATCTGAAATGTGGTTTACAGGATCTTAGGCAAGGTGACAGGGAGGAGAAAAGCAATGTTATAAAAGATTACTTTGATGCCATACAAAGAGAAGGGTTAAATGTTTGAAAAATCCATATTACAGAAAAGGGAATTAATGTGCTGCCTGGGACAGATGTGGATGTATCACACAGAAAATGAGAAACAAACACACAAATATTGTGTGGTTTAATGATTAAGTAAATCTTACACTTTCTAATTATAAATGACAACAAAGCACTATGTTCACTAGTATCCATCTTCCTTATGAAATAAGAAGCTTTCTGAGTTGGTGCCAAAAATGCCTTGCAATGAAGTTTAAAATATGTAGGGAGGCAAAAATGTAATAAAAATGCAAAAGCTAATAATATTATGGCGACTGGCATTGTTTACAATGTAGAGCACCTGCTGTTTTCAAAAAAAAAAAAAAAAGAGAGAGAGAGAAAGAAAAAGTGAAATCATCAAACTGTTCTTAAATGGAAAATCTGGGCTCTCTGCCAATTACACAATGTGTTTCAGGTGCACTGTAAATGGGAACAATAAAAGGTGCAGGGGACAGAATCTGAAATGTTAAATCTCAGATACACAAGAAAATTATTTGATGATGTTACTTTGAAAGGAAGTCTTGGGTACCTTCCAAATTTCTTCAAAGTGGAAATAGGTTTAAATTTTTGCCTCTGTAAAAAAGTTGTAAAAATCTAATTATCCCTTTAAAATTTTTGATTAGATTAACCCCAGTAAGAAGAAGAGCCAAAAAAAATCTAGGAAACCCACAAGGGACTTCCCTTTTACTAGTCTATTCAACATGGGAGATGCTGGAGAGTACAGTGAAACATGACAAAACCAAATTCTATGATATAATAATAAAAAGCTAAGCCCACCCACCTCCAGAGTTACAAATTTGGATTTCAGGAGGCCAGTGGTGAGATTTGGCTCATTGAAGTCAGGTCACAAATTTGATACACATTTCAGAGGAAAACTCATATTTTTCCAGCACTGTGTATCAGGGAACAAATGGCGGCCAAGTCCATGTTAGGCACTGGTTGCAGGGAAATTTGTCATCAGCTGGCTAAAGACCAGACTTGAATGAATTTGCCTTCTGGCTACAGGACTTTAGCTGTAGACAAGATTTCCTTATCCATATAGAGACCAGAGCTGGGATGAAAATTTGCCTTCATTCATATAATTAGAAGAAGAGTGGGAAATCATGTTTCTTTCTATGGGAAAAATACATTGGCTATGTGTTTCATTTCAAGAGAAAATAAGAAAGTGAAGAGATGCCTGAAACGTGGTCAGAAAGTAGCTGTCAGGAGACTCCTTCTGAAATAAATGGAATGAATGATGGTACATCCTGTGACCTCGAGCCCTGAACTGCTCAGCTCAGCTCACGCTGCTCCTGTCTCACCCTCTTCTCCCCTAGAACAAAGGGGGTTTATCCCCACGGTGTTTGGGGAACAGTTGCTGACCTGTGCACCTGCGTAGTGCTGTTTGGCAGGAGCCAAGCTCCAGAGACAGGGGGAAGGGTTAAACAGTATAGATCTCATGGAGCAGTGCTTAAACATGTCCTAAGCCTGTTTAGTTTACTAGTATAGATGTAGCCTTGGAGACCAGAGACCAGATGCTGTGCATCTGCTACACTCCCTGTAAGATCAGCCCTGATTATTTCCACACCCCATATCTACAGGGAAGGCCTGTAATAAAGCAGTAATCACTTTCCTCCCATCCTCACCTGAACCACAAGCCAGATCTTCATTTCAGTAACCCTTGGATAAATCAATAATCCTTCTATGTGACTGAAATCAGACATTCAATCTTTGTATTACTCTTTCTTTTGGGTCTGATCCTGCCAGTTTTCTGTCATTAACAGGAACAGGATCTCTTATCAATTGCAGTTTGTTTTCCATTTCATGCTGTAATTATCAAGCTATCTGAACAATGTTTATGGGAAGCCATTTCTTTTAATAGAAGGAGAAACTGGGGACACCCTTGGTATTCTTATTTTACCAGGATGTAGATTTTCAGCCTACTTCCATGTGACATCCTATCCTCATAATAATTTCTTATTTTTGGTTCTGTGCCTAAACTAACAGTGTTTCAATTGGTGGGGGG
>VWZN01009768.1:155583-177323 GCA_013396955.1 Regulus satrapa | reverse complement strand
GGAAGGTATCACACTTTTCTTCCACTTTTATGCAAGTTTCTTGGCTCACACTCGCACCATGGCATCTTAAAATGGACAAAGGTAAAAGCAGTACCAGAGAATAGTTGCAGGGTTGAAGCTTAAGCAGTGCAAAGTAGAATTTTTCTACTACTACCTCTGTACTGATGTCTGGGTTTCTGGTACCAGATCTGAGTGTCACAAACAGAAGCTGCAGATCTGTTGGAATGGTGAAAGAAGGAAGAGCATCTGAAATGAGTTTGAAGAAACAACCAAGTTAGAATTTAGAGTGGATTGGAGAAAAGGCACTTAATCATCTCTGCATTCTAAAGCTGTTCAGGATATTTTTCCCTCTGAATCAAGGGGGTCATCCTTAAGGACTGGACCAGGTGACCTCCAGAGGTCCCTTTCAAATTCAACAATCCTGTGATTCTGTTATTTTGTGAATCTATAACTACACATGTTGAAGGAATTTGAAAAATATTTATGCATTTTAAATCACTATGAAATAGGACCAAAATAAGTTTAAAGTATATCTCCCTTCTCTGGTGTATGGAGGTGAACTTTCATTCCTCTCTGCCCCCTCTGTTATGTGGGAGTGGTTATACTCCTTCCCTTCATGTCATTTCAGCATCTCCTATGACATTCAAATAGTGTGAAAATGCAACCACAAGTCATGGGTGACGCTGACTCCACTAAATTCAGTGTCTAAACTATCTATGACTTCACTGGAATCAAACTTTTATTCTTTGTTGACTGAATTTTCATTCAGTGCTGATTCTTGCTTATAAGATGGGCGTGAGCAGATACACAGGAAGCACTTCCTGGGATCACTCCTAGACTGATGCATTTAAAACTGCTTTGAAAATAAGCTTCTTGCAGAAAAATCTTTAGTTTATTGAAGATAAATCCACTAGCAGAAATTAGGCTATATAGATTGATAGATATGCACAACTCTTACTATTCTTTCTTCTAAATATCAAGTAGTTTTCAACAACCTAAGTCTAATTCCCAGTGAAGCTTTCCCTAATGGTTTAGGGACAGAGAAAGAAAAGAGACAGTTTTAGTTATATATTTGAAGACACATATAACCATCAGATGTTTTCATCTTTTATACCATAAGCATCCAAAGATATGGCTTAGCTAAAAACAAAGAGTAATTTAGATCAACCTTTCAGTTATTTAGGCTTAGATAGATCCATGTTTGCAAGCCTCATAGTTTAATCATCTTAGAGTATTTTTAATGGCATTAGTTAGTACATTTATTATAGTGTAGCAGTTAGCACTGTTATGATATCCTAACTTTTCTTCCCAGGACAGGGAAGATAAAAATAGGACAGTCAGTTTGAGCCCCAACAGTGAATGTTTAGTCCTAGTGACTTCAGGTTTCAGGTCTGGCTAGCTTAGGAGAGACGTAGGAATACATCCACAGCAAGAAGACAGTCTGACTTATTGCTGCTTCAAGCTTCTTCAAGAGGAGTGTGAGAGCAGCTTATTCCACCACTTCAGCTATTTACTCTCTTCTTATAGACAGTCTTACATGAGAAAAACAAACAAACAAACCAAAAAACCAAACAAAACCAAACTCAGAAAACCAATGGTTTAAATTCACAGTGTGAAATGCAACAAGATCAGGAACCTTGTAAAATAAAGCAAAGCAACACTAAAACCATGTGTTGCCAGACGCTGCAGCAAGCTTTAACAACTTGACTTCAGTTTCAGCCAGGTAAGACCAAAGATAATGGGAAGAGAAGTACTGGGAGGTTCCAGTGACGGTACCTCAGCAGCCCCTGAATGACTAACTCTCATGTTTCATCATACTTCATCAGAAATCTTCTGGAAAGACCAAATCTATGGGAACACCATGATATCTCATAAAACAGAATATTCATCAAACTGGCCCATATTAATGGGCAAAGGCAGAAACAGTCCTAAAAAAACTGTGCATAGGTTTGACTACTTCATTAACACAGAATATAAAACTTCACCAGACATTTCTTACATCTCGCCCACACTGTTCAAAAGAGCTTTGGCATCTTCTCTACAAAGCAATCCAGTCTTATTTTAAAAATTTGAAGTAGTAAAAATTCAACGGTTTTCTAGATGATTCTTAACTTAAATACCATTATTCTTCAAGAAATCTCCTGCTCTAAATGATAATTACACACTCTGATCAAATAATTCCTTACCCCTTGCTTTGGGAAGATAGCCAGCTTGAGCTGCTCTGCAACCACTACTTTCCTTCAACAGATCCAAATTACCTTGTGGATCCTTCTTTGTTCTGGAGTTTTTTGAAACATGATTTTACAAAAGAAAGGGTGCTGCAAATATAAAATTTTTGATGCTGCATCTCCTAGGTGTCCCATGATATTTCCATCCAGGGATTTTGTTATTTTTTTGCACTCTGAGCACATGTTCAGGTAAGTAGCTACTCCTAGGAGGTAGGACTCCTCTTTCAACGATCTGTTCTTATTAAGTTTTGTTTTTTTTTGTGCTGCTGATTTTTAGGTATCAGAAATACAGCTTCTCTTCCTCCAGATCAGTGATACATGGTAAGTGTGTGCTATCAGTCGGAGTGTCCAAGGCTGGGTGGTAAGGTGTTGCAGGTCCTTAGCTCTACAGTCTGCTTCTTACTCCAGACTGACAGACCTTGAGCTTAACCTTCAAGGCCCTTACGCTCTTGAGCTTTAGCCTGAGGGTTACTGCAGGCAGCAGTTGTATTTTAGTATATTTGTGGAATGAATATATGGATGTGGAACAGCCATGGTCACCATTCCCTCACAACCCCAACCCTTCCATGGTGCTGGCTGGGCCACCCCACTGGAGCTCCCTGCCTGGCCAGAACTCGAGTCAGCATCCACCCACAGGCAAAGGTGACAAATACCACTTGCAAGTTGGAGATAGATACAGTGGGGAAGAAAAAGCATTCATCACACATGTTGGTGCATAGTGTTTTATGGCATGGCTTGTCACATTTTACTGCTTATATGTGAACATCCTCACCACATCACATCAACAAAACAAGATATATTTACTTCACTGTATCCCACAAAAATAACCCTCTGGCTAAAATATGCACTTACCCTTTAAAAAACTTTGCAAAATGCCTCTGATTTCCTCAGAGGGGTTTCTTTGAAAGTCTGATTTTTGATGCAGCTTGTTTCACTGATATATACATGTTAATGGTGAAAATGTCAAAAAGTTTATTGATTTTAATTCTTCAGATGGAAAAAAATACATAAAAGTGCTGTTCTGTGCTCTAGGTAAATAAATGAGCATGGTGTTTTTACGTTGCAGCCAGTGAACCATGCTTTATGTTAAACCCTTCCTACATGTACAGGAGGGTGAACAAAGCTTAGTAGTGGAAAAAAGACACAAATTACCTCCAGCCTTTTAGACGCACAGTAGAGTCTTCAAGGACTGGAAGATACATGACTAAAACATCCAGAAAACTGTTTCAAAAAAATTGTCTCAAGAATTGTGTTAACTACTGTAATACTAAATAATTCTCTTTGAAGGATCAGGAAATGTTTGTTCATGTTACTCCTGAGGAAAATGAACCTATTTCATGCTTATGTGCTAAGCAGGGGCACACACATGTGGGTATAACTGTGTGCACACATGTGCATGTTCACATATATGCATAGGTATATGTGTATGTTTAGACAGATGTTTTTGCAAACAAAACAAAAATAAATTACTCTCTATATGCCCTTACTCTCCTCCCACTATGAATGGTCTTATTGTTAGTCCGCTGAATAACCATTTGTCATGGGCTTTACTGTACCATGAAGTTATGATTAATATTATGGCTCATGTACAGCGGGTTGAAAAACCATATTCATTTTCAAAGTCACGTTGCATTGATTAGAATTCACTGCAGGTTATTCAAATAACGATCCTCCCTTTTCCCAGGAGAATCTCCGTCTGATTTTTCTTTATCCTCATTAAAGATCCCAGGTGCAGACAAAGCTTTACATACTTCTAATTTGCATTATCCTTGGGAAGGAGGTAATTCACATGCCTTCAGTATATAGCACTTGTTTTTGTAGTTTGCTCTTTCCTATCTGTCTATTTAAATAAATCAAGAAATTTAGCCTTTATAAATCCTCTGACAATAGAAAATGCCAAATTTTATTATGCTTAGTAATGAGCACATGCATTCTGAAATATCAATTATAATTCAGATTAACTGAAACATTTTTTTCTTTGCTTCTCGTCAGGTTTTTCTTAAAATGCAGTCTCTGCTCACTCTCTCAGTGATGGGAAAAGGTGAATTTTTAAAGCGAAGATACAGATTTCGTATGAGCCTTTGACCAATGCAAGAATATCCCTCATCAGACTCTGAGAAATCATTGATAGGATTAAGTCTTTTTCTTTTTACTGGTCGAATATAGAGCAGTGAAAGTACATAACATCTGTAATTGCCTGGTGGAACTTAACGGTCCCATTAACCCTCAAAATGCAGCATTTGCGTGAATTCCACATCTGTTTTCTGAGGCATAAGTTGTGTGGGCCTATGTTTTGCAACAAAATAATCTGTCTTGGACTATTTTTATCGTGAGCCTTTGTGTAATGAGTTTAGCCCGAAGCAGACTGACAGCATTGTTGACATTTCATTGAGTTTCCATCCTCAAGAGAGAGGAAATTTTAGCTAATTAAATAATGTTATAGTGTCTCAGAAACTACAAAGGCAATGGGAAACCACACAGCAGTCATACTGTATTTCTTAAGATCACTTGTGTATTCCTGAGGTTTTATTATGCAGAAGTGATTCTTCTAACAGTCTTTAAAGCAAGTCATACATTAGATAAACTTTTCATAACTCAACCTGGATAATAATGTTTGTAAATTGGTTAGTGTATATATGAAATTAAGCCAAATAGGGAAAAGAGCTATTAGGGAAATACAGAAACAATTATTGCTTTTCATCATCTCAGCACAAATGGAGAGAACATGTTGCCCATGGGTACTGGTGGCAGAGAGACAGAAAAGACCTTTTCTCTCGTCCTTTGTGGCTACTCTGCTCCTCTGCTCTAAGGGGACAGGGAAAGGAAAAAGACAGGGCAGGCTGGCTTATTGGAAGTTTGGGAATACAATGCACATCCCTTTGGGATGGTGAGACATAATTCTGGGCAAGGGTGGGGAGTGGTGGGGCCAGTGAGTTTGCTTTGCCCCAGCATCACATACTCTGGAGCTGATCCCAGCAGGACACAGGAGGTGCTGCCAGTCACCTTCCAACCCCAGAAGCTACTTCTGTGAGCAGCAGAGCAGCTGTCCCAAAATGGACCAAAACAAGGGGCAAGCATAATGAAATTTTATTAATAAAATAATTATGAAGGTTTTGTGGGCCAAACCAAGGTGTCTTCCCCAGCTTCTGCAGTCCCTGACTCCAGTTGCCCTCAGAAGTTGGTCCTTGGGGCTTGGGGTAGTGGCACATTTTAGGCAGAACCTGCACCAGTTCAGTGGCCCACCAGGAAGCTCAAGCTTCACTGCGAGCTTTGGGCAATGGCTAACTCACTGCTGGGAAACACCTGCACCCCACACAGAGTTCTGGATGGTCAGAGGAAGAAGAGAAACAGCATAAAACTGCTGCTCTGCTCAGCTTTTGAATAGGCTTTATCCAAGCATGCTGGGACACCACGGTGAGAAAGCAGCAGGAAATTTGCCCAGTTCAGCCTAACCGGGACAGCAGGACAAATCACTTCCCTCAGATCTGTCCTGAGTGCAAGGCACTGGGTAGACAGGTGACTGGAAAGTAATTCAGCTCACCACTCCTACAGAAAACAAAATAAATTGATTGCACTCTTCTCCCTGTGCAGGAAAGCAAGTCCTTTGTTTCCAACACCTTTACTTCTGATGTAGAGGCCCCCATCTTCACCCCCTTGTCCTGCTGCACACCCAGCATCTGCGATTACCCTGGAGGGTGCACTGAGGGTGCTCAAGTAGTGTGTTTCTGTAATAACACTCTCAGGCTGCTTGCCACATCAGGAAGAAAATAATACTTTTCTACATTAATGATTTAATTTCCTTTTTAAGATGTTAGTGTTTCCCTGATAAGCAATGATTTATATATCTTGTTTTACAATGAGAATGACTCTTAGTATTAAGGACTGAAGTACAATATAAAGGAAATACTCTTGCTGGAGAAATGACTGGTTTTCTTTGCATTTCCCCTTCAGGCGCAGGGTGCAATTTGCTGGCAGTTTGCACTGATGGCCACTACAACCTGTCCTTCTAAGTTAGTTCATGATAAGGACATTTTATATTTGCATAACACCTTTCATCCTTTTGCAAGAGCAAAGCACTTAAAAAAAAAAAAAAAAAAAAATTAATGTTATAATCTCCCAGCAGGGGTGATTNAAAAAAAACCCTCGGAAATTATCCCTGTCAGAGGCATCAGCCAGCACTAAAATACCCTGGAACCCAGAAGGGCTGCTGAGTCCTCTGAAGGGGGTGTGTGTGCACGTGTGTGTGCTGAGAAGGATTTCCCTGTGGCCAACTGCCTCCGGATGGACTTTGGGTCTTTTCCTGAATATGCCAGAAAGCTGAGGTTTTCGGTTGCACAGAGGCAGAGAGGACAGCTCAGGATTCCTACCGTGAGCCCCAAAAATCTTTATTCTCCCATTAAGCCTCAGGGAGTCTGAAAGATTTTATTAGCCTTAATTACGTTTTGTCTGGGATCATGAGGTCGGTGGGCTTGGTGAGCTTTTGTTTTTAAAAACCTAACTTGCTTGCCAGGCGAGTTTCCCAAGCTCTCATTTTATTGTGGTTTCCAGCAGGGGATCTTGTTTCAAGGGATATGATCAAAGTAAAGGACATTTCTTCTGGGACTTATTTTACATAGATTAGATCTCATTATGCAACTTGCTCTTTAGTCTATATTCTTTTTATAAGCTTCTGGCTATACGAATGAATTTTACATAGTAAAGTGTGAATTTATTATAATGAATACACTTTCTGAGTGAAAGGGAGGCAAAATACAGCATAGTGTAATACATTTAATCTTCCTTATCAACAACAAATTTCAGCATTGCAGCAGTTTAATCTTATCTCAAACAAGGTTGCTGCACACTAATTTCAATGCAAATTTTCAGCTGACTTTTATTTCATTTTTAGGTTAAGAAATATTTTCTGGAATTATGTCAAATTTTGCATTTTCTTCCTAAATGCATATATATAAGCCTTCTTTCAAAGGCATGCATGAATTTTTAGGATTTCAGGATCTTCCCTTGATTAAATTGTTACAACTTGACACCTTGAGAGTTCCACAGGGGTGGGAATTTGTGATGATGTCCAGCAGCTACTTCTGAGTAGCTCTGGATTAGTTCTGTTGGACAATCTCTAACAAGATTGAAAATTGAAGAAATTAAAGGTTAACAAAGAACAGATCCTAGTGTATGCAGGAATTCTTGTCCAGTATTGTTAAGGTTTAGGGACTGGCAGGAGCAGCAATCTTTTTTAAAAGCTTCATTCTAATAGCATACCAATAAGAATAGATTTTTCAGTTTTATAGTTCTGTACTGTGCATCTATCTGTAGTTCTCTATAATATGAAGTTTGGGTCAATGCATGTGTGAGCTCATCCAATGTTTATGTAAATTACTTGCTTTTATTTCCTTAATTTCCTCATGTGAGTAAGCAGGTATGTTTTTATTATCTCCTAATCTAGTCTGATTTAAAGCTGAAATTATCAAGTGAGCTGGAATTTAATTGTCAAATGGAAGAGTTTGCTCATTTTTTATTGGGTTAGGTTTATATATATATATATATACCCTCACTTTTCAATAATCTATTCTATAAGGTTTTTCAATGCAAGTAATGATCTTAGAAATAGATTCAGTCATCTCGATTCTTTATTATATTACATAAGTGTGTGGGGGGAAGCTTTTTCTTTTCCTGTCAAGGGCAAAATTTAGATGCACTTGTTTCTGTCAAGTCACTAAAACTGGTCATTGAGGTACAAGTGTAAGCAGTCAGGATCTGTTCTTGTAACTGAGAAATTTGTCCCAGCTAAAAGAGTTTCTTTATTTTAGGTTGAAATACTGAGGGGTAATTAGAGTACCTAGAGGGTTTACATTCCCACTGATGCAGTAGTCAATACATTTCATGAACAGGGAATGGGATTTTCACAAGAATTCAGCAACTGCCTCCCTCTGGACCCACAGAATTCAGTGCACCATGAGCCTTTCTGAAAAACCCACATTTATTTTCACAGGGACTACTGCCCTGCAAATATCCACATCTGAGGTCTACTAAATGGGTACAGCATGTATTCACTACTTCTTCCTCACATCTGCTTCAGTCTCAAATGAAACCCATGTAAAATCTTGCGTACAAAGGGGTTAAATTCATATGAACATATTTAATTGCAATCTTATTTACAGCCTGTAAGCAGCTATTATATGTATTTCCCAGGTTATGATTCAGAGTTTACACATCTTTAGTTTATCGCAGCATAAAGCAGTGTCTCAGGAAAGGAATGTTTTTCAGTTAAATGGTTAATTAAGACTTGGAGATTTTTTTTTTTTTTTCTGATCAATGCAAGTCAAATTCTCAGTGCAAGTGGTTGAATCATCTTCAGAACTCTGATCATAATTAAACCACAAGGAGCCTGTTATGATTAAATGTGGGAAGCTGAAAATACATGAACCATAACAAAGGATCTGGATTCGCTTTAAGCTTTGCATAAAATGCTGTTTCAGATTTTTTTACCTTAGTATAAAAAAAAGCTTTCATCTTGTACCTTTCCTTTTTTCCCCCAAGAATTTCTTCCAAATTCAGTTACATTTTTCCAACTTAATAATAAATCTTGGACATGTAACTGAGTTTCTTAATTTGTAAAATTCTGTATGCCCTCTGTCCAAACAATAGAGTTCCCTTTCTTTTTTATTAAAGATACAGAATTCTAAAGAATACTCTTAAACAGTAACACTTAATGTATTGGTAAGTAAGTATTTCTGCAAATTACTTTCTCACAGCTGTATAATCTATACATGGTATTGGTACTGTACAATAAATTTCTAAAATCTACATTCTTTATTGTGTTCTAATTCTTTATTGCCATNCTTCAGTCTTTCCAACTCTGTGAAATGCATTGTTGGAGACCTGAATGAGATGAAGGTGCATGAAGTCTGAACAGGGACTACAGCATCTACAAAGCAGGAGTGAATGAACTTGCATATGATTTTGGTGTTCATGTTTCTCTCTGCTAAGAGCAACACCAAAAGAAGCAGGTTGGAAGGCATCTCCTGTGCAGAGCCAGAGGAGAAAAAAATCCTCTTCCCTCCCTGGTTCCTATCCTATGGCAGGGAATGGGTGTGCATCATCTCTACTGACTTGTGGTAACTAGTAAAGTCCAGAACCACGCACACAGGCACTGGCCTGAGATCCCCACAGAGCAGCTTCCAGCAAGAGGGTTAGAGCCACAAGAAGTAGACAGCAGGGCAGAATATCTCAGACAAGAGAAAACGCTTCAGAGAAAGAGATAAACATCTAAAACACTGTTTACTTTTTTGAGTCAGATTCTTCTTTTCAGTCTTTTTTTACATATNTTATTAAAGATACAGAATTCTAAAGAATACTCTTAAACAGTAACACTTATTGTATTGGTAAGTAAGTATTTCTGCAAATTACTTTCTCACAGCTGTATAATCTATACATGGTATTGGTACTGTACAATAAATTTCTAAAATCTACATTCTTTATTGTGTTCTAATTCTTTATTGCCATAATGATTTTTGTTTCTTTCTTTCTAATTAGACTAGATAGCTTTTACAGAATAGCTTTTACACAGGATATTTGTTTTTCTGTTTGTGTAATTTAATCTTGAATGCTTGTACATGCATATTTAAAAGGGACCAAATTTTTTCTTGTCTTACCTTGGTAAAATTCTCTTTTTAACACAAAGAGTAGGAAATAAAGGAATTTTTGAAGGAATATCAGAAGGAATATCTNAGTGCAGAGCCAGAGGAGAAAAAAATCCTCTTCCCTCCCTGGTTCCTATCCTATGGCAGGGAATGGGTGTGCATCATCTCTACTGACTTGTGGTAACTAGTAAAGTCCAGAACCACGCACACAGGAACTGGCCTGAGATCCCCACAGAGCAGCTTCCAGCAAGAGGGTTAGAGCCACAAGAAGTAGACAGCAGGGCAGAATATCTCAGACAAGAGAAAACGCTTCAGAGAAAGAGATAAACATCTAAAACACTGTTTACTTTTTTGAGTCAGATTCTTCTTTTCAGTCTTTTTTTACATATCTAATTAAGACCCACATTAAAGACCTAAAATCCCCTCCAGGAAAACAGTGTCTTCATCACTCTTTCGAGGCAGACTGTGGCACAGTCTTGTGCAAATGTTGGCTAAAGGAGGCCTGCAGAGGGAGAGCCTGATGCTCAGTATGCCAGCTTGAGGAGTAGGTGGCCTAGGTTTGAGGTCCTATTTGTTGAAGCTAGATCACTCAATAGAAAGGAATTAAATTATCCTTAACTCGAAATAAGGACCAGACAAGAAAAGCTATGACTATAAGAGAGTTTGCCTGTATAACAGCCAGTGCCCTACCAGCCTGGAAGTTGGGAAACTTGATGACTTGCTGATATAATTCCTAAGTTTCACCTTGACGATGCTTAGGTGCCTGAATTCCTCCTCTGATATGGTTTCTGGTACTTTTATCAGTTGTGCTAAGGCCTCTCAATCCCAATTTGCTGAATCCAATCCCTCCACTTCTCACTTAGTGAAAACAAATACTACTATTAATGGGACTTTTGTCTTCGTGATCCTATCTGTGAGAGGGTGGCAGTCTTTGTGCCATGAATGTTCCTGAGATGGCATCTCCCATTCACTGCCACCTCCTCACAGCTGAAGGATGTGCTACTACAGCACAGCTGACTTTCCTCACTTCAGGTTCAGGAAGAGACTTTCTACAAGCCCAAACTAACTGGGGCTTGTTCACTGTATTTTATAGCATAATGGACAACATATCAAGGGGGAAATAATCGTATTTACATTTTTTCTGCTAAGTGGAAGGAAAAGGAAATGGCATTCCAGAGAGCGATAAAATGAGAATGAATTCATTACAGGAATAGAGTGGCTAGGAGATTTTTTTTAACATTTTAATGAATAAATGACATTTTCATACACTAAAAATACTAAGTATGTAAGTAGTATTTACCTACAGATCACAGCATAGCACAAAATTCTGCCTTTGTAAGAATCCTGGCAGAATGATCCCATTTTGCAGGAAATCTTTCATTATGTTCAGGACTGCTTACCTTCAGTAATGAAAGCCAGATCTTTTTACAGTTAAGCCAGTTGCAAACCTTCTGGTTTTTCAGCCATCATAAAAATTGTCTAATCCATATCACAAACATGCATCCCCATTTAGCTGGCTCTGAATGCAAAACTGGTTACAGTCACACTGAGTGCTCATGGTCAAGGTTCAAGTGATGGCTAATGCTCTAAGTGAGGCTACACATAAGTGCATTTTAGTTCAAAATATATTGTCCTAGCTGGTGAACACAAAACAGCTCCCTAGCCATTTAATTATCTGAGATTATAATGATCTTAACTTCGAATAGGATTTTCTGCCACACCTTCTGGTTTCTGAAAAGCAGTGCCCTGAAGCAAAACCAGGTTTGTTCTCTTTTTTTTTTTTTTTTGGGGTATTTTTTAATATTTCTAATTAAATTCAATTTTTATACATTTATTATAGTGTTTTATATCTTATGTTTCTTCACAGTGCTGGTTTATAGTTAGTTTCCCTTTTGGAAGCATTAAACATATGAAAATAGGGTGCACACACATGAGGGGATACTTACTCATGCAAATAATCCAATTGAACTCGGTGAACTTCCTGAAGACAGCATTACTCATGCAAGTAAGTGATTACAGGACTGTGTCACACAATGAACACTGTGGGCCTGATTATCTTCTCACCTACACTGGTTTTGCATCATTACAGTTGCACTGACTCTAATGGAATTACTCTTCATTTTTCCTAATGTAAGAAATTTGAGATTCTCACACCCACTCAAAAACCTGGATGATAATAAAAATAATAACAGTGACCACGAATGAATAATGACTCATTTAGGTACAATGCAGAAGTAGATCTAGAAGTGCATTTCTGTGAAGATCTTGCTATTAGCCAGACTCATTGTGGAGCCTGATCCCTATCTGACTAGGGTTGCAGAGGGCTTAGAATTTGACATCCAGAGCTCATTATCATCTTTCTAACTCTGGAGAACAAATTTACTTAAAGTCCCAAGAGAAAGGTAAGGAAAATGTTACTACATTCACATTATATATAACATAAGACAAGCATAATGGGGATTAATTTAAAATATTTTCAGATGCCATAAAATACATATGTTCTACAAACACTCACAGGTGGTCAAAACCAAAGATCCTTGAGAAAATTATCAACTCAGTCATAGAAAATGCACAGAACTAGCACACAAGCCCCTCTATAGACAATAAAAGTATCCAGAAAACCAGTAGTGAAATGTTAATACCCACAAGAGATCTTACTAGCATCAGTTTTCCTCAGTGGGTATGTCCATGGAAAGAGTTTATACTTCTTAGAGGCAGTTTTGTATACCAGAGAATGAGCATTTCCCAAAACCCATGCAGGAATTATTCTGATTCTGCATTCCATTCTCAAAATTATCAATTTTGATAACTTAAAAATTCAACTTCATGTATTTTCCAAATTAAAAACTCACTGGATCTCCAGCATGATTGCTTTGATGAATTGAATCCTTCTAGTCCATTTAACATGAAATAACAGACTTGTGTTGATGGTGCTTTTGTTCTTGATAGTAGGAGAACTTGTTACTGAAAAATTAGCTACTCACCCTTAAGTAATCACTAACATTCCAGCTCCTGAATATAAAAATGAAGAAAGAGCAGATGGAAACAAACAGAAATTGTATTAATAATACATAATGAAGTGATGCCTACAAGTGATATTTCAGCAGGGCAAAAAAAAAGGAAAACTACGGTTTTCATTGGGCCTTAATGTATGTATCCCTCTCTAATGCTTCCATCTTCAAGCAGTTCTGTTTTATTGACACAACAACACAAATTGCAGAAGTAAATTGAATCACAGGCTCAGAATGTAAAAATCAATGAGAAATAATTTGGTAGCACTAAAGTGAACAGTGTAATGCTAGGTATTCATTTAATTAACCATGAGCCTTTCCACATAATGCACAATCATTGCCAGCTTTTCAGCTCACGGTTATTCCAGGAATAATGGGTTTGGGATTCATCTTTAGAAAACCTGCATTAATATTTGAAAGCATTTAAATCCATTAGTGGGTCATCTGAACACTGCAGGTCACTTTTACATTGCTAATTGAAACAATAGTAATGGGTTATAATCTACTATCTAATAATGCCTGGAGTGTTTTACCGCTTTTATATCTGCAGATTCCAGGAAATATGTAAATTTGTTGCTGAAGTGTTATAAAATATGGAAATTTAAATGGTAAACATGAAACTATTTCTTTTTATAATTAAAAAAAAAAAAAAAGCAAAACCCACAGCATTATTAAACTGAAGAATTACACTATATTTTGATGTCAGGATAAATTCCTTTCTATAGACTTTGCCTGGATAAATTCCTTTTCTATAGACTCTATTTATAGTTCATCGCTTCTGCGCTGTAGGCTTAACATCTGGCATTCACATTTTCAACATTGCCATTAGGAGAAAGTGAATATCATTAAACCAGTGAGTAAACAATCATGTCATTGTTTCCATATGCAAGCTATACATTGACTCAGTGTGCTGTGTTCTGACAGCAATAGGTTTTGTTTTGGTTAGGTTTATTCCCTCCATCATTTGATGCAAACTTTTTTTTTTTCCATGGGATTTTCTGTTTCTCCTGCACGTAGAAGTAGCCATACCATATGGAAGTCTGAATTTAGGGTGCATTACTTTCAGTTTTGTGCTGCTTTCTTTTTTCTTTTTTTTTTTCTTNCTTCCCCAAAAAACCCAAACCAAAAAGAACCCCCCCAAAATTTTTTGTCCGTGGTGTAATCTTTTTTTTTTTTCCTTTTTTTTTTTTTTTTTAATTAAAAGGTACTGAAAGGTAAAGTTGTTTTACGAATCTTTCAGGTAATTGAATAGAACACAAATTGATACTTAAACCCTCATTTTCGTTTTTAATTAAACAGGCATCTTGCACATTTACCTGCATCTTCATAGGCTTAATTACAGTCTGATTGGGCAAAAAGATCCTGAGAAGAGCATCTCATTACATGTAGGTAGGCTGCACTGGCAGGAATGTGTGGCATGTGTATAAGAGGAGGCATGTGTGTTAGTGAACGTGTTTAAATAATTTACTTGGTTAATAAAATATGGATGGCATATTTGAGGGAAAATTGTGGATCATTGTATCACCTTTGCACTCACCAGTGGAAAAGAAATCAGTCTGTAATGTGGTTGATGGGAGAAAATAAAATAAATATATATATAGAGTGGGTAACGTTTTAACACAAACCCATTAAACTGGGAACAATTCTACATTCAGCAAGGTAAACAAACTTCTTGCTTCCTAGTGACATGTATATTGCCCTAACATGTGCCATTCTGTTTGGAATATAATGGCTTTTGCGGGTGAATAAACCCCACAGCCATTATGGCTTGCTCCAGAGGGGTGTGATATTTTGTCCTCCAAGAATACAAAGCATCCAGAGCTCCCCTTCTTGCTTTTTTTTTTTTTTTTTCTTTTACAAGGGGAAAGGGAGCTGCAGATGGGATCTTATTCTGTATGTTCTTGTTTGAGGAGACAAACAAGAAAGCTATAATTTCATTAGTATATTTTTTAAACAATAGCTATTGATCAGGGCTGTCAGGTGCTGTCAGAGGCAGAATCCTTCCTCTTCAGTCTCTCTTGGCATGTGAGGAGGAGGAGGAGAGCATACTGGTATGCCTCTCCCCAGGAGCTGCTCTGTGATGAGTCTGCAGGTAAGGCTAGCAGAGGCAAGAGGGTCTCAGGAGACAAAAAACCTCCTTCTACCCCAGCAAGAAATAATGCATGAGCAGGCATGGCAGCGCTGTGGGGGAGAACCCTTCTGCGCTCTGGGAGGGCTGCTCTGCCACGGTGATATGGCTACAGTGTGAGGGGGGCTAGTTCATCAAGATAAAAAGAATATCACCTCTGGTTTTCATCACTGTGCAGGAGATGAATTAAAATAATCTCCACTGGGATATGAGAAAGATATTTAAAAGGCAGTTTTTAGTTGAATTTCAAAAATATGCAAAGCCAGGAATAGCAGGAGGTGCTCACTGGGAGATAGTCTCAGCTCTAACTGGTCATACTCTAGAGTGACATGAGAAGCACCTACTCTGAGCAAGGAAGAATGCTGTCCACGAGATAGATTGCTCTGTAGATTACCTAGAGCTTATAGAACAAGCAAAATTGCCAAGACACAACTGATCACTCTCTAACCTTTCTTCAGCATAGGCCAAATCTTTGTAAAACCACTTGAGATAATAAAGTCCCATAGAGAATTAGGGAACTTGTACTCCCTCCCTACCTAGCACACATCTTCCCTAGAACCACCTTTTATTAGCCAAAACCTCAAAACCTGCTTGGTTTTGGCTAATACATGGCTAATACATTAGCCATCATGCTAGTGATGGCTGATAGAGGCCTTCCAGGTTATACAGTAAACTTTCCTTGAGCTCCAGCCCTGTGTGCTGGAGAATAAGCTGCCAGTGAGTGCAATGTTTTCAGCCTATTCTCGCATTTGTACTTCATTGAGGTTTTATTTAACATTTGAAACCCTAAACAGATGACTGTTCTGGATAATATGGTTTGTGCTATTGGCAAGCTTGCAAAAGAGCACTTATTAAACAAACAGTTTTTATTGTTTTTAAAAGCTTTAAGAAGGCCTTTCCCCACTCTTTTCTTGGAAAGGAGAAAGGTCTGTAATTCCATGGCATGGAAATATCGCTGTACTTTAACAAGGGCTTTTTCTTTTAAAAATAAGTACTCTGCATTGACTGGATAACCAGAACTTCCATATCTTGCATATCACAGGTTCAAACACACATGCAGCCATGCACCACCATGTCTGAACACCTGGCCTTGGTAAAAAGAAGGGATTTCTCTTCTGGAGAGGTGTCTGCATCATAAGCACAGTCAGTGTTGGCAATCTCAGCAAAGGAGCAAAAGGTAAAATGTGGAGAAAAATCTCATATTTTAACCCCAGAATATTTTTCCATATGCTGCCATGGATACATTCAGATAAACAGTGAGTTCAAACACTGTGGTACTTTCTCCAGCAAAATTCCCCTCTGAACTAAGTTTTGCTTGAGTGATGACAGTGTTTGTCGCATAATAAGGTCTTTAATTTGCTGCAATGTCAATAAGGCACCTTGTCAAGGATATTACACTTAATTAAACAATAAATAAACCAGACCCACCCTGCTCCAATCAGATAAAACGTGCCTGGCTGCCCAGCTTTGGAGGCTGACAGGGTTCAGGGACTATTTAGGTGAGTCTGAAGCCAGGCAATAGCCCCAAGAGGGTGCTGGTGACAATCTGGGTGAGATGTGTGCCCTGCCTTTGGAGACAGGGAGAAATAGATAGCTGAGTCTAAACAGAACTGCACAAGCAGCAGACAGAATCTCAAGGGAAGTGTGTCCCTGTTGAGACATTTTCCCTTGGTAAAATTAGCAAGTTCAGCTTCAGCTGTGCAATATGTTGGCCAAAATATCAAGAAATCCTGGAACCAATTTATTCCATCTGGAAATTAGTTTCAGGTTTTATTGCTTTCAATTTTTGTTCCAGAGCAGATTCTGTTTCCAAAGTGAGGTTTCTGGTCCTTTGTCCTTCAGGATTTTTTTTCTTTTCCAAAGCATATTAATTAAAACGTNAAAAAAAAAAGGAGAAAAAGAAACTTGATTACTTGATTTTTTTATTGTCATTAATTTTCTGTACAATACAATGTTTCAATAGAAGCTCCTTTGCAGGCACATCTCAA
Organism: Regulus satrapa; assembly: GCA_013396955.1. Lineage (NCBI taxonomy): Eukaryota > Metazoa > Chordata > Aves > Passeriformes > Regulidae > Regulus > Regulus satrapa. Next base: position 160,331 of record VWZN01009768.1, on the reverse strand, counting down.
ATACTCAAATATCAGCATCTGACATGAGATCCTCTTGGAAATCTAAATAATTTCTTCAGCCAAGCAGATATGCGTACCTGTTCTTTATATTTGTCATTTAATGAAACTGTAGCTGAGCCTTTTATTTAACCATTGTCATTAACAGGCAAAAGGAAAAGGGGACAGGCATGGAGAGGTACCAGTGTCTGTTAAAAACAATCTGTGTGTATTCATTGCCAAAGTAGTTAAATATTCCTAAGTCATATCTGAACATCTGCTTCTGGTTTAGTGCTTTGATTGAAATTATTTTAAATGTGCTTCTACCTGAAAATTATTTCCTTTAAAAGGTGAAGGCTGGTGGTGATTTTCTCACTAAGAATGACAGCACTTCATCAGTAGAGCATCCCTGGCTCTCAGGAAATCCACCATCTGCTTACTTCTCCACTTTTTTAAGGAGCAGAAAATATGAAAACTACAGAGTAACAGGGAGGGGGAAAAAAATTTTAAAAAGCAAAACCTGTAAGTGAACAATCCTAATGGATTTCACATGCAATGTGTTTCTCTGCATAGTTCATCAATTTTCACAGCAACTCATTCTCCTAAACTGGTAACCCTGGGTTATCTGCTAAAAGTTTTTCACCCAGAGCTGCAACCTGTTATGATGAATGCTGACAAATGAAGGAAAAAAATTATGAAATAAGTCTGCCACCCTGGGCTAACTCATTCATAACTCAGAAGTAGTTATTAATACAGATTTTGAGTGAAGTGAGGCAAGATGAAAGGAATGTGGACACAGCTCCCAAATATACATTTGTTCACAACGATAAGATTGAAAAACATCTCTAAGGCTATGAAATCCCAATTTTACTGCAGGCAATGATACAATTATTTGTGTGAGTGATATAAATGGATCAATGTCCATCTGAAAACAAGTTATGATTTCACACTTACTACTTTTTATTCCAGCTCCTCACTCCCTTACAGGCTTTTAACCTCTAATCTACTTTGAATTTCCAATTCTATTCATTCGTGGACTCTTTGTTCTGAATTCAATGGCATCTTCCACCTCAAAACATTTTTTCTACATCCTGACTGTCCTTGTCTCACCACCAAGAGTGCAGAAAGCACTGCTCTCCCAAGGTTTTTGGGTTTTAGATTATAAGAAAGGGGAAACAACTTGTTTCCATACAACAGGTTTTCTGCTTATACTTATGCCTCCTAATTTCTGCATCTGTTCAGTTTGAGTTCAGTTCCACTGCATGCTGGTGATCACGGGGAGACATGGGTCTTGCTGATATCTCATGTGGAGGTAGTTGCTCTCTCCATATCTTTCCTTAACATACCAGGTCTAAGTTCTTCATATTCACCTTGTCAAAAGGCCAGTGATGTCCCTGAGATGGCCCACATCACAGGCTTGTACATTTAAGTACAAGAACTCACATGCTCACCCCACCTCAGTGGTTCCAGAACAGATGAGCTCCAGTTTCTCTTTCTTATTCTGCTGGAGCACAACCAGTGTATCTTGTGCTCCTCTTTACACTGGTTGGGACTATCCTGCTGAGAAGCAGGCTGCACATCTTTCACCTGCCAAAGTCGGTGACTTCACACATGCTGTGATAAAAAGAAAATTAATCCTAAATGCTCATAAAAATCCTCTGCCATGGAAGATGGAACCAAAACCTTTGAATAAGAGGTAGATGTCACTGCACATCTCCTCTATAAACAGCTCCTCTAGTTCCCAGTCTAACCAAATTGGATAAAGTACATTAAAAACAAGGATCTGAAATAGAGGGAAGAAAGAAAATCAAGCTGCTATTCAGCTGAAATCCTCTAATCTCTAATAAACTGGGTATTATAGCAAAATTAAAAAGGAAACATATGATGGCAATATTAAGACCAAAGGCCATTAGTAAAGAGAGTCACTGCCAAAGCTCACATTCAGTGATATCTCTGTGCTAATGGACATAACATTCATTAGCACACCCAGGCTCATTCTGGCTCCTCTTAGCACTATGCTATTTGCTTTATGCCTATGCAAGTTGTCTTTCCTTTCCCGTTTTCTCCATCACTAAACTGAAAGCTATTTGACAGTTTCTGGCATCTCTATTAAATTGTGGGAAACATGGAAATTATTAACTTTTGAACCACAAAATCTAAAACACCGTTGCACCTTCTGAAGATGAAACAGGTCATGAATGAGGTAGTTTCTTCTGATAGGGCTCAGAGGGGCAGCAAGAGGGCAAGGGGAGAGGGTGGGGCTGACCCCATTGGCTGAAATTTGGGGTTTGCTGTTGTCATTAGAGATCAAAAGACTGTGATCACCTTCCTTCTCTAGTAAACAACCTCGAAGTGAGTTCATTAAATATTAAAAGGCCCTGATATCTATTAATGTTATCAGACACATGAAATATGCCTGATGGATTTATTCTGCTGTAAAGGAGCCACATCCCAGTGTCCCTCCTGGGACCATGCTCCAGCTGTTTAAACTATAATTCCATCACTAGGAGGAATGGTTGAGGCTGACCTCCATGAAATGTACTCATTGTTGCTCAGCCTGTGAATTGTAAATGAAACCTTTTGTAATAATGTTAAAATATGCATGCAGAGGAATTAAAGCATTGGAGGTCAGCAGCAGAGCCTCGCAGTGGGGTCGCTGTTGGCCCAGAGCAGCTGGTGGCTGCACTCCAACAAAAATGATACCCAGAGGTTTTTTTAGGGGGCTGGCTGTGTGCATGACTGGGCTTGACAGATCTATTGCTGCATCTCAGTAAATCCCAGCCTGGTTTTGATTGTTTTCTGCTTCAGTGTCGGTTGTTTTGAGCACCTTGCTCTTTTGGAGGAGCCAAGTTTCTGGTTACCTTGTCCCCGGTTCAGTGCCAGAGCTCTTTATTGCCCTGTGTGGGATCATTAAAACGTTATACCACATTTTAAGCCTCAGCTTTCCACATATTGATTTTGTGCCTGCTTTCTAGTTATTTATGACATGAATATCATCTATATGTTCCTGAGAGAAGCAGCATATGTATAAATTCCAGATAATAAAAACAATGGAGCCTGGGACAGCCATTCAGTCTTTAGTCTGAGGGAGGAAAAATTAGCCAATGCCAGGATGAACCTTGCAAGTTTTTGAAGGGGTTAAAAGGTACCTTTGCTGAACCTGTAGCAATGACCAGGAGGTCCCTATGCTCTAGTTTCATGCATTTGGGAAGATACATGTGGTTCTATACAGCAAGACCCTTGCACTATTCCTGGTATTCTGCTTTCATGACTGTTTTTTTCTATGCTTTACATGCTGTGAGTCCTCAAATGTCTGAAGTGTTTTAAAAGCTTTACAAAAAATTAAGTGCTCCAAAAAAATCTCTGATAAGGCTTAATACAGAAAGATAAGTGGCAGCTTCTCTGCTGGGCTTACCAGCAGTCAGTCAATGCCACATCTTCAGTGTCAGCAGGCAATTGAACTGCACATTCCAAAAGTGGAGCAAAGGCTTCACATTGGTATTACCTATGCAAGGATTGCACTAATTTAGCACATTTGTTGTCATGTTCTTCAAAATCCTCATGTCACCTCAGATATCCAAGTGAAATAACTGGGTCTGCAAGTCTTGAGTAATGATTTTCTACACTCAGGACTAAAGACTAAGTATGGGAGAGAGGCCTTGAAAAATTAGCCTCTGGTGTTTTCTTTCTTGGAGACCTACATTTAAATTATGAAAATGAACTTTCCAGTTTCACCTGAGTTATAATTTTCCAGAAAAAATCTTTATAGTATCTGGCTCAACATGATGTTTCCACTGAGATAAACTGGAGACACTGCTGTCCCAGACTAGATACTGCTGAAGGATTAGAAGAAGCAGTTAAGGATAACTCCATCTGGTTTCTATTTTAAGTCCCCACCTGTCCATATACCATAGGAAAAAGAAAAGAAAAGAAAAGAAAAGAAAAGAAAAGAAAAGAAAAGAAAAGAAAAGAAAAGAAAAGAAAAGAAAAGAAAAGAAAAGAAAAGAAAAGAAAAGAAAAGAAAAGAAAAGAAAAGAAAAGAAAAGAAAAGAAAAGAAAAGAAAAGAAAAGAAAAGAAAAGAAAAGAAAAGAAAAGAAAAGAAAAGAAAAGAAAAAGGAAAAGAAAAGAAGACTCCAGTGTCTGAATAGACTTTACAGATTTCTTTAAATGACTCAAAACTTTCATTGACTGAAGCTAATCTACTCATCAGACAAAAATAGAGGAGGGTTTTGTTATATTAATCATATAAGAAAAAATCTGAGAATTTTGTCAGGTCTTAATCAGGTGTTGACCAAAACAGGTATAGAAGGAAAAAATAACCAAGCAGCTTATCTTTAAAGCACTGGCTTTGTTCATCATAGAGATAATACTACTGTGCAATATTCCTGTCAGAGTATTAAGATTGGCTTCCAACAGTCGTGCATTAAGAGTGTTGAGAAGGCACACGCAGATTATTCACAGCAATGTAGAGGAGCCTGTTCAGACAGTGCATGTTAAGATCTCTTTTGATTTTGGTTACACTGGCTCAGCTCTGAAGTTCTTTGTACTGAAGACAGCATGTCTGTGCCCATTGTGCAGCTTCCAGCACCCACTGCCTGTGAGCAATGCCACAGACAGCCTGCAAAGGTGTGGCCAACAGTGGGACAGCACCAGGTGACAGCACACTTATACCTCCTGAGTCTGTCACTGACTTCGGCCAGAAAGGAAGAGATTAAACACTGCAGGACTCTGCATCTTTGCAGGCTTTAGACTAAAAGAAACAATGTGGGTG
>VWZN01009768.1:139642-155539 GCA_013396955.1 Regulus satrapa | reverse complement strand
GGGGGGAGATTATTTTCTTTTTGATTTTTCGTTTAAACAAAACATCTGAAAGGGGAAGCTTTTAAAAAGAGAAAGGGATTCTTGATACTTATTAGCCCTCTGCTCAGCTTTACCCTTTCCCAGATGTTTTTTTCCCTGGGGAATTCTAGCAGACAGACCACGGATCATCACAGCTGGCATCTGAACAGCGCTGTGCAGTTAATAATGATTCACAACCACTGCTCCCAATCTCGCCGGCATTTGCCTCCGTTAGGACAGAGCACAAATGTGCTTGCAATTAGGAAGGAAGGAAGAATGTAACAGAAATGCTGTTTCTTTTTAAACAAGTAAGTGTAATTTTTCATGTAGACTTGGGACTGTGCCCGCAAGTAATTTGCTTTTGTCAAATGGAACATGAAAACCACGCACCCAGTCCTGCAAATGATTACTCACAAGCACAGCCTCTGCTAGCACAAATGCTGGCACTGGAGTCAAAAGCAGTCTGGTGTGGGTAAGGATTACTCGTATGAGGAAGGGCTTTCGGGATTGGCCCCAAGAGAGGTATGTGAATACTCCTTCATGGGACATAAGCTTCAGGGAACTCAAAATAGGTTAATTCCATGCCTGATTCATTCCATGGACCATTTAACGAGAGCCTCTGGAATTGTGCAGTCAGTAATGAACTGCCAAGAACCAAAGTAATCACTGCTGCAATTATTAAAATTTACACTTGGATTCTGTTACCTTTGCAGCAAGTATGGGTCTTGAATTAAGTGGTCCAGAAATCCAAGGACTTCCCACAAAGAACAATCCTTTCAAAACCACAATTCTTTTACTTGCTTATTGCCCAAATCATTGCACAAAAGTGCTGTTATGCTAGTTTTTTTTCTTTCATTTTTTAACGGGGTCTTTGCACACTGGAGATGCATGAAAAGGCTGCTATATCAGCAGTAATTATGGGCTAATAGGTCATGTAGAGGCTTATTTTTTGTACTAAGCATAGTGGATCTGGGCATTCCTCTTGATCTGAAAACAACTTCACATTTTCCCTTAGGGAAATACAATGCACTGCTCTATAACCTTTGTGTTCTTACATTGTGCTTGAGCCATCCAAGGTGTAGGCACATCCTTTTTGGGTAGTCCTGTATTTCCATTGCCAATCATGAAAACTTAAAGTAGCTCTGGCCTGTAAAGTGCTGAGCTTTCTGGCCCTGATCCAGGAAAGCACTTGAGTACAGGCTTAACTTTGCACATGCATCTCATTGGAGTTGATGAGACTACTCATTAGACGCTTTCAGATAAGCTGAGTCTGATGGGCTTCACACTAGGATACTTAAAAATCTAGAAGAAAAAACATAAGCTCTGCTTGTAGCTTTAGAAACTAGGGATATTATCAAAATAGCAGCAAATAGAGGTAGCTGGTGCCTGTTATATGCAAACCATCATCTCAGTTTCGGCTCTTACAAAACACCGGATTCATCTTACAAAATTATTTGTTGTGCAGACTACAGAAAAAAACAGAGGTAGAGGAAAGTGTCAGCATGGCTTTGTCAGGAACACCTGATTTGCAGTAGTTTTATAGGAAATGCTCTGGGGATGGCACTGGCTTACAAACAATGTGAGTCAATGAACCCTTCAACTACTGTAGAAAAAGCAAATATATCTTATTGAGTTTTGCAAATAAGAGTATATATATGGGGAGACAGCTGAAGTGATTTGTTCATTCCCCTTGCTAGAGCAGTGTGGCTGATTTTAGGAATTTTGATGTGGGAGTTAGAAGAAAATTATAGAATCTTAGAAACAAAAAAAATTACTCGGGAGGAAAGGCTGAAAGGATTTGTGTTATTTTTGCTGGGGCCAGTTTGAGGGAAATTCAGGTATTCATGTATGAGACAGAGACAATTAGGACAAGAGTTGGAATAATGACACTGAAGATTTAGATTAGACATTAGAAAGAATTTTCCAGTGCTAGAACTAGCAGAGGAGTCTGAGGACGCTGTGGTGCAGGTTTTTGGGGTAGGTTATGTGAAACACTTGCCAGGGATGCTCTAGGTAGAGCTGTTCCTGTCTTGGGGCTGAGTGAGTGACAGAACAAGGTCCTTTCCAGCCACACCTGGCTTTGGTCCTGTGCATTTCCATCTCTGTGAACTGGCATGACAATGTGCCTCACCTACTGTGTCACCTACTGAATCTTATTCTCTGGGTGTCACACATGCATCCTTTTACAGGACTGAGGCCCCAGACCAACAAAGTGCTCAAATATGAATCCTGTGGAAAAATATCTCCTTTCACCTTTTTGAGTCAAGTATGTGTTGAGACTTTGCTATACCAGAGGTTTAGGGACAGGTTATTAAGAGTTCAGATGTACCTAAAGGTGGTACTGCTACACATGCAGCTTGAATTGAACATATTTCAATTTCTCTTAAGAGCAGGGACAAAAATATAGATGCGTGCAGCCATATCTGCTTTGAACTATGCTCTCTTTAGCTTGTTTGACTGTTGGGTGACTCAATCATACACACATTTTGAAGGGGGAGAGCTGCCTGAAGAAAGGGAACATACCAGTGGAATCATGAAGCAGCGAAGAATGGCAGAAAACACCAAGGCTGATTCAGAACCTCAGGATTTGGGGTCAGACCTGGAATCTCCTGAGTTTCTATGGCAAAGTCAGAGGAAAATGTAATTAAAACATCAGAGAATTCCTTGCCTCTTCGAGAAGCCCTAAGACATGATTGATCCTCTATGAGGAATTAAAAATCACAGATTTTCCCACTGCTATTAGTTCAGGTGGCAGTAGCAACCTTGTTACCTAGCCATAACTGGATGGATGAAGCACAGCATGTACATACAGTTGAGTATTAATTAATAAATTATTTTTGTTTAAAATGTCTATAATTGCACACTTTAAATAGTAAAGATTTGCAGTGAGACATTTAGAAAAAGAGAGAGTAGGATTTGTGTGTTGTTTCAATTACACATTACACAAAATATGACCATACTAACAAGTAAGGTAAGTTGATAAGTAAAATGTTATAAATATCCCCCAATACAAAAAATCTAATGGTTTTGGTATTTCAGGCCCCATGAGCATATTGTTTGCAAAATTCTGTTTAAAACAATTTGCATGAAGTAAATATATTCTCAAAGCAGATATTACCATGAGAGAATTCAGCTTTGATTTTCAAACATTCTGATTGAGAGACATCCTTTGAGAAAACATAGTTCAGTTCACACCATAGTGCACTCTGGTTCAAGTAGCAAGGTTCAGTTCAGAAAAATGAGCAGCTGCTGCTACCTGAGCCCCTGTCTGCCTGCTAAGGAACTCCTAGGGCTCTGACCACCACTTCTGGTCTGCCTCCAGGATGAGAAAAACATAAAGCATAACATGTAGTCAGGACATTATTCCATTGTCTAAAAATTATACAAGTTTGTTGTTTTTGTTTTCCCCAATTTTCAGACTGCATATCTTAGGAGAGGAGCACTGCTCTGTCTCCCCAGGTGATTGTCATAAGATCTACTGATTGGATTTTTGTAGAGCAGGTATACTTTTTCTCAGATTAAAAACTAAGCACAACTTCATAAATAGATGCAACAAGAGACTGGCAATTTGATGGGAACCAAGCTGTAGAGGATTGAGGATCTGAACCCATGTTTCTTCATAGGCCTATTTAGTATTGTTCTGAGGGTAATAAATTGCTGCATGGGTCAAAATGGTTTTCCCCAGACAGGTGGATTTACAGACAAGCAGAAGTGAGTTAGTTTAATAATTTTGCTCATGTACAGCTGCCTACTATTAAACCACACAGTACTGGTAACTTGTTATTTCCTTATTTTTTCTTCTTCCTTCCAGGCTGTCCTCAGCTTTGTGAGAACTCCCAACATCCCTACATAAACCTGCTGTAGACTCTGCCTCTTCACTCTTCTGGGGAATTTTCCTCAGGATCATCAGCAATCCCCCACCACTGAATTGTGAAGAAGGCTTTGAAGCCAAAAATCCCTGTGGCTTGAATATGTGCTGGGCTTCTGCCATCAGCTGATGGCAGCAACAGTTTGGCATAACCTCCTTCTCTACATGGCTGGGTCAAGGGAAAAAAAAGTTGGAAAATCTTTCCCATTCTTTAAAGAAAACATGATAAAGACCGCAACATCCATGGCTTTATAAAACTTGAGCTGATTTGTTTGGTTATCTGAAAGTGTTATTTCTGAGGATGGAGATGTGTTTCATGCATGTGTCATGTCACTCAGCCCTTGTGCACAGTTTTCGCTTCCATTTGGACCTTGGCTGAAGGCTTGCTCTCTTCGGAAGGGAGACAGTTTGTTTTGTTGTTGTCTAGGTATCCTTCTGAAGAGAGTAAAGTTTTAAAAGCTTAAGTGAAAACAAGACCTTTTGATATCTACGAGCGTGTGGGCCTTAGATAAAACGATGGCAAATGATCCAAGGGGATGCTGGACCAGACTCTATGTGAAGAGCATAAGAGCTTCCCCCTTGGCAAAGGTAGGAAGAGATGAATAATTGCCAGATGTTTTAGATAATGCCATATACCTAGCCAGATTATTTTTGTTGTCACATTTTTTTTTAAATTTGTATCCATACCTACTCTATTTTGTACATTCAATATGTTTATTGACTGCAGATACTGAACAAGTTGCTTATTGCTGCTACAAATTCTTATTTACTGGCAGGGCTTTGTCATGAGAGTGCCCTGCAGTACCTTGCCTATGAAAACAAATTCTTGGGGGAGTTCTGAAAGACTGTTTTTTTCCTAGTTTTCCGTTATAAGATAGGCTCAAAACACATTGTGACTTTCTCTTGACTGACATAGGAAATGCAACATATTTATTACAAAAATTTAATGGAAAAAGATTGCTCTTTTCCCTGTTAGAACCTGGGTCCTTGCTTGCTTATTTGGATCACCATGTTCTTTTTTTTAGACAATTTATTGTGGAGACTGTGTTCTGTGTATGCAATAGGTTGCAACAGATGTGTGTCTTCAGAGCATATTTCAGGCAGTGCTTTATTGTTAACATTATAAGAAGCCTATATGTTAAACAGACAGAAATAGCTTCCATTGTGCATTACTAACATGCAGCAGAAAACATAGGGGCATTTTTGCCTCCATTTATTGCTTATCTACTGAAGCTACCACCTAACACCTCCATAAACTATTACAACCAAATTTTGCATATGAGGCTGTCCTTGAAAGACTAAGGGCATTATTGTCTGTGGGGTTTGGTGTATGCAAGTAGGATCACCTAAGGGCCAAATCCAGCTGGGCTGTTGCTGTGCAGGATACAGACTGGTCTTTTTGCTGTTTATCTGCTAACCCAGGGCCCAGGGATATTGGATTTTGGATTTCTGGTGTAGTATTACCTGGTACAAGTGGCACTAAAGAACAAATCATTAAGTTACATGACATGAAATTTCCTATTATGAATATGAAGAACCTGAAGCATTGTATTTGACTGGGCAAAAAAGTGTTTTTTCACATTGATTCCCAGAAAGATTCTACATATAAAATTCAGTTCATTCCCTTTATCTGGAGAAGAAATGTTGACAGTGTAACATATTTTAATTCTTTACATTATGTGTCACAGGAAATTATTTTAATCCTTCCTTCCTTAGAAAATATTCTTGGAAATGCATGTCTTTCTGTGAAATAGATTTGATGTTATTGTGGTCCTACAGCCTCCACTTTGTATAAATATTCAGGAGCATTACTAGCCATGACATGAACTTGGGAAGATGAAATTATACACCACAGCTTCTAATTGTTTCAGACAAATTAATTTCCAGGATCTTAACATTGAAATATTTGAAATTCAGGCTGCCAGTTCCAAGAGGAATCAATCAATAAAGAAACAAAAAAAACTTGTGAAAGTGAAAAAATAAATCTAAATCTCAAATTAAAATTACTGGATGTTCTCAGACTTTCTAACAGTTTATAAAGAAAAATATTTTCTAAAGCAATTTATAAACAATATGAGTCATGAATCTATTTGAGATTTTGTTGATTGATAAATATTTAATTATTACAAGTGGTAGTGCTGTGAAAAATGTATTTTTCTTATATCTCTATTAAATTTGATTGCCCTAAAAGCTGTCCCTTCCTCTTGCCCCTCCCTGCTGATTTTCATGATTCTGAAATCTGCATTGGTTTAATGTTGTTGTTTGAGTTTTGCCCTTGACAACAAGGTTGTCACTGACCAGCAGGTGAAAATCTGGTCATTAACAAACAAACCTGTGGGATTTATAATAGTAGCAAAAATATCATCTCGAATATGTATAAAATAACTTGGGAAATGTTGCCCCTTAAAAATTCTTCTAAGTAAGCTGGTAATTCTGTAATATTTGGATCTCTGCATTAAACTCCTGAGAGTCAATATATCCAGTCATTCTTAAAGCTTCACTCGAAGTTGCTGTCTGTGCATTCATTCCTAAATTAATTAATCTCAAAATTACAGCAAATGTCTGATTTCACATTAACCATATCCAATTACTGCCTAGGTCAACATTGAATCAGACTCAGCTAGCTCATTCTGAGGTCCTTAATGACTTGCCCTGGATCCAATTTTGAGCTAAAATAAAAAAGGAGTCCAGAACTCGGATCTTCTAGGTGCTGCCAATTCTGATGGAAGAAACAGATAACAAGTCAAATCCTTAAAAGGACATCAAAGGAGAAGCTGAAGACATGGGACTCCCAAGAAGGGAAGAGCTGCAGACATCAGCAGTGTATTTTACCATCAGGGAGGAGCTGTTGCAAGCCCAGCGATGTCAGACAAGTGACAAAGGGAGCCTTTGCTTATGAGGCTGTATAACCAGACAAAGGATGGGGATGGGTAAGGGATTTTGTTCTGGACACTGATATTTTAGGGAGAATTGGTCATGACAGACATATCGAATTTAGTTGGAAAGGCTAACCAGCGTTTCCCCAGCAGGAACAGAAGCTGGCGAGGAGTGACTTCTCCTGCAGAGCGATGCCGTGCAGGGACCCCACGGCAGCAGCTGCCCTCTTGATGCAGTGCCACAGGTGGAGGTGCCCAGGTTAGCCCACCGCCCTGCAGGTGAGCCCTTTGCCTCTGTGCTCCACCCCGGCTTGGGAAGACAAAGCCTCTGGCTGAGCAGAGGGCTGTCAGGGAAAGTCATCCCTTTTTTTTCCCCAGTGACAAACGCGCTTGTCTTCTTGGGCAGCGCGTGACAAGACAGTAGTAACTGTGCTTCAGGCCCGACCAAGGCGCAACCATTCATGATTTTCCATTTTTTTGTCACATTAATTTGGAGGGGGAGGGGAAGTAGGGCAGAGAAAAGGCTTTGAATCCAGACAGACATGTGTGTTTTAAATTATGTTTTGTGAATTGAAGCAAGGCAGATGCTTCCAACAAGCACACATTTTGCTACTGTTTGCAAAGCAGACACACACTGGCACATGGTTGTAGGACATGAATTATACTTCTGTGCTTCTGATTTGTAACCACACCTGTATACCCTTAGAAATGCTAATAGAAAAAATACGAATTTAGGCACAAAGGAGAATCTAATAAGAGGAACATTTGAATGGGTAAGGAAATGTCTATTCCTCCCCATACCCACCCCCACCCCCCCAGTCATTAGGACTGGAGGAACATGCTTATAGTAATTAGGTAAGATTGATTTAGAGGCTGAACACCACCCACAATTTGTGTAGTCTGGGGTCAGGCAGGCAGCTGCAGAAACCGCTCAGCTAATTATGAGAATTCACTGTTCGTTAATAGAATCTCTCTCCACAAACAGCAGCTGTGTGTTTGCTCACGCAGATTATTAATTCTGGCCTTGCCTCAGCTGCAAGTTTCTGCTGCGTCGAAAGGAATCCTCTGATAGAAGTGTCAGTTATCACCCAAGCGATGCCAGGGGAGAAAGGAAAAGCAGAAAGAAAGGAGAATATCTTCTAATCACAGGTGGATAAAGATTTTTTTGCAGATACCTTCCTTTTCTGCCTCCTACTCCCAAACAATTAAATGCCAGTTTTGGAACTCATTAATCTGTAGGCAACCTGGCGAGATCTAATTTATACCTGTCAGGAGCAATGGGCAGCAGCTAATAGGAAAATAATTGCAATGTAAGTCTACTTTCTCACTTGATAGTATGCTTGCTTTTGACAAATCTTTGATACAGTGCATCAGAACATTATAAAAGATATTATCTGCATCAGCTCTACAGCTATGTGCATCCTCTTAGTTGTGTCTTTTTTTTTTATGCATATTTATATTTTTTGAAAAAATTGAACATAGGCAACTTTTAAAATGTGGCATCTTATCATTTACAGATATAAACTTCTGCTTCATACCATATAAGATAGTAACATCGGCTTTGTATGTAAGATACCATATCTTGCTATACAGCTAGATGTAAAATAAGCATATATATTATTTGCTGAAAAATCAAAACTCAAATAAATCTTGGCTCAGTCAAAGTAAAAGCTGAAACTCATACTCGTATTGATAAGCAGCTATGATTCCGAAGTTTTTAGATTTGATAACTATATCGAATATTAGGGCTTTGGGGAGAGCTGAGTTTCCTCTCTGTATTGTATCACTGTCATAGACAAACTATCTGTTATTCAGGTAAGGCCCCTTCCTCCAAAATTCAGAAATATTCTCAGGAATGTTGACATATCTGTGAACAGAAGGTTCCTGTTGTGAAAGATAAAACATCCATATTGTGCATTTGGATGGAGATGTGTGGGAGGAGTGCAGAATATCCCCATCTGCAAAGTAAAGGGGAGCAAAGCCCCGCCTTTGCTTCATATTGCCTGGTGAAATAGGTACTTGCCACGTTTGCTTAGACCATTGAATTGGACCAAGAGATTAAGACCTTTGGAATGCTGCAGAGCTCAGTTTAATGGTAAGTGAGCATCAGCCGTGGGGAAACAGAAGTGATGCAATGATTTAGAAAGAGCTGTATTCTTGTAATAAATGTAGAACTCTGTCGACTACTGGGAAATCCAGCTGTTGGGTTTGTGGCAGGCAAACCAGACCCAGTTAATCCCCCAGTGTATCTCTGTTTATTTCAACACTGCTGCAAAGTTGCCCCAAATACAAATGTGATCCAGTATGTTTTGCTGCTTTAAATGTTAGCAGAGGACAGCATGGATCAGTGGAAAATGGTGTATGATATAAAACCCTCCAACAAATGCTTTTGAAAAAAAAACTACTTATTTTCCTACAAAAGTGAAAAAAACCTCTGTGTAAACAGATTGAGGTTTGATTTTGGACTTTTTTGGTTTGGGTTCTTTTTCACAAAAATAAATATTTCAATATTTGATTTAAGGCTTTTTGAGAATCCCTTACAGTGTTTTGTGAAAGCAAACAAAAATGTTCATGTTCACTCTTTTTTTTTTTCATGAAGGAAAACATCATTTTGTGGCTAGCACTTTCTCCCAGAGTCCTAAATCTGTAATTTTTCAAATACAAACACAGCCTTAATTGCCAATTAAATTATTCCAACTTCCACTGAAATCCATAAAATAGCTGTTTCATGATAGGTCTTGCAGCTACATGCAGGCAATTGCACAAGGAAATGCCAAATCTTTCTAGACACCTTCAGCATTAGTACAAATCTGGTCCTTATTAGCAAAGACCTATTAACAGAGAAGGTTACAATAACTTTTTCACTAGAAATTACCTTGTCCTATTATTCAACTTTCACTAGTTTGCACATTTAAGCCATTCTTTCTCACCTTCTAAAGTAAAAGGTACTGATACCCTAATAATAGGGAAGAGGCATCAATCCATTGAAAGACAAGTTGTAATTAATTTTCTGCAGTGCTTATGCACATCATTATGATTACTGTTGGTAAGTATTCAGGGATCAGTAATGACCACTGTGGACTTGTGAAAGTAATATGTGTGAGAAAAGGAATAGATTTGATAAAGCTGCAATAGATTTGAATGCTTTTTCTATTAATGAATGCTTGCCATTCGTGTTATACTATGAAAACTTCCTTAGGATATTTGCAGGAGTATAAAATGTCCAAATTAATTCTGACTGTGAATTTAAAGTGTGTCAGAACACCTATACTCTGGGATAAACCATGGGTTTCTGCTAACAAACTCATTTAGTTACATTAAGATGGGAAATAGAATGTGGGATTTGAACAAGTATAAGCTAACTGAAAAAAAAAATTCAGGAAACATTCTTATTTTTTTCCTTCCATTGAGATAAACTACAAAACTAAATTGGATTTTTGTAATGATTTGCAATTTGATTCTTTTAAAGCAGCACTTAAGGTGGAGTCCACATGGCAACTAGTTTTGCATATTTGAAGGACTGGGAACATTGAGTCGTTTAATCACTTAATCCTCACCATGAACTTGCAGGCAGAAGAGAATTTAGAAGGGCATTTAGAGCTCTTCCAGGGCTAGCTCTTGCAGTGGTTTGTACTCTAGCCTACTTTCCCTCCCCAGCCATTCCTTCTTTCTCTTTGCATTTCTTTCCATGCAACTCTATATATTTCCCTACTAGAATCCAACTTGATAATGAATTAAACTCCTTGCTGTCCTCCATTTAGCCAAACTCCTCAATGCACATACAGCAGTTTTCAAAAGATTTCTAAGCAAGTGTTTACAGTTGCATTGAAGTGGAGTGGGAGCTACTCTGAGTTGTTTGGCAGAGGGTAACCAAAGGTTCCTCTTTCAGCTCACTTCTCTGTGACTTTGTAGTAGAAAGGTTAATGGTTCTTCTTTCTGCAGCCTTGAAACGTTCCAACAAGATGTCACTGAGTTTTATCGTCATCACTCCCATGTAGATGGTCAGGGACTTGAACTGGCTGCTATTACGTGGTTTGCAGTTTTTGTGCCAGCTTCTAAACACTGAAATACCTGTTTGTGCAGCAGTTACTGTACATCACTGATACATAGCTTGAAATGTACGTGAGCTATTTTCCCCTATAGGAACTCGTGTAAATAAGTTTATGGGGATATCATACTTCTGGCTGGAATAAAAATGAAATAAATAATGCTGAATTATTATGCTTTGGTTTTCCTATTATATTAAGATTTTTATCAACTGCACAAGATTGAAAAGTTCTTAGAAAACTTTTGGTTTTGCCTTTGTGTCATGAACATGTAATAAAATTTCACTATAATTCATTCCTATTGGAAAAATGTTGAGAAATACAATCTCTTTCTACAGCTTCACCATGAAACCCTTCTCTAATTCTATTACAGTTCTGTTGCAACTTTGTCAAAGTCACTCCTCCCCTTAGTTTCATTTACAAGTGCTTTTACTTTGTGTGGGTTTTCTAACACCAGCATTTGTTGTTTATGCATCAGGTTGCCAAGCCCTTTATAAAATGGGAATAATTTCAAGATTATAATGATATCCCAAATAAATTATTTAATATATTTATTGAAAAAGGGAGTAAAGGAACTTTTCTGGGTAATTGGTGTGCAGTAAGACACAGTACCAGTTGTATATTCATTCTTTCCAATGTATGCAATTATCCACTCAGCCTGTATCCATTAATATTATTTTTCTTCCTAAACTGGAAGTATATAAAGTCATTAGAAAATAATCCTAAAAATTCTATTTGCTGAATAAATTTTAATTTGCATGGCACCAGGAATTTTTTATTAATGGGAAATAAATTATTGCAATCTTATGGAAGGCGACAAGTTAATAGCTTTGTGAAAAGTAATGGAGAGAAAATGATCTTGAAAAGGTCAGGTCTCCTGTCACAATGTCTTTATGCACAATTAAAACAAGTCAAGAAAGTGGCTATATAATCAGGACCATGAATATGCATTATATCCTAATGAGAGTATGAAGATAGAGATAGGTTAGTGCTAAAGTCATGGTGAGGTGGTGACATAAAAATGGTAATTTGTGATGTAGTATTTAACTACGTGCTTCTGTTTCCTTTGGGAGAATTAACTCGTTGCTACCTGGCTATTCATTATTTTACCTTCACCAGTATACTAAGTGAAAAGAGATTTCTCTGCAGGAGCACACACACACAGAGAATGTGTTTTACTCATCTGTAAAGATGCTCCCCATAGTTATGTAAACCACAAAATATCGTTCCTCTTTCACTGCAGGAAGACTTCACAAATGTTTGTTACTGTTACATTTTTAATTATAGAAGTTGAAAGGCATTTTCACATTTCATAGCAGATTTAATATGTCATGGCTCAACCTTTCTAAAAGCCTTTTATTTCTTGAGGTGCCCCTGTGCTAGGGAAGATCCACTTCAAGGTGGGATACGTAATCCTCTATGCCTCTGGCATTATCCATTAATGGAGGAAGAAGTTCTGCCCTTCAATGTGCATGTTTTGTGCTGCTCCCCTTTATCCCTTCTCAAACAGAAGAGATGGGACTTTTCAAAAGTAGAAAAGGAGGGTCACACCCTTATATCTGACTACATTAGTTACTGCTAAGAAACCTTTTTCTGAAATATGCCTGGCTAGAAACAATCACCTACAAGAAGAAATTAACTTAGCTTCTTAAGCACTGAATTTCCTTCTGGTTACAGAGGTTTCAGTGGTCCCAGTGCTGCTAATAGGGGCTATGGAGTCTCGGAAATTATTCTACATTGTAATTGAAAATCAGTAAGAACATTCTGATTCAGTGGTCATTTAATAAAATATACTGAACAATGATTTTGATTAGCTAATGGCAAGTTAAAAGTTTACAACACCTCTCACAGCATTGCTTATTTGGGCATGCTATTACAAGTTACTCCCTAAAAGCTTGGTTTATGCTCAAAAATAGGAATAACTAGGAGGGGAAGCAGATGCAGCTGGCATCCTATAATGCTCTGTTTGGGTGGCAGAGTCGTATTCAGTCCATGCTGATTAGATTTCCATAGATGGGCATTCAGCCCATAACTCTTTCCATTGAGTATTGGCTCACTTAGTCTATACTTTTCTTGTTTGCTGCTTTGCCCAGTATACTATAGGTTTCCTTACTGTATTATCATTAGATTTTGTCCACGAGAATAGAATGAGGTACTTTTGTAATGAGATTCTTGACAGGATTTTTAAAATGTTTTTGATATTAAGAGATTAAGCTTGAAAACTTACTCAATGAGCAGAAAATAAGCTACATGTAAAATTTACGCGTTCATGTCTTCTCTGGTTACCAGGGGTCTGTGAATTTAGGAGCCTTGAGCAGGCTTCCCCATCTTCCTGTTGCCAGCTGTCCTGTCAGTAAGCAACCAGTCAGGATGTTCCTTATCAGGAACCAACAACATACACCCTATTTATTCCCAGAGAAGATGCAATACAGTAGCTACAGCTGCCTCCCACCACAACTATAAGATTGACAGACCTGGCAGTATCTGTGGATATGTAAAAACCTGAAGCAGAAGGGGCAGGATTGTAAACAAAGTCTCTGTAGTGCTGGTGGTTCGTCACTGTGGGTCCTCAGGCATTTTGCTGACAACATAGCTGTGTATTTTTGCTATGATGTTGTCCCATAACTATGTCATGGTGACTATGGCCTCAGTCTAGGACATCACACCCCTTTGCAGCATCCTGGCTTTTAGGTCTCCAAACAGGTACATGGAGAATGAGCTGGCCTTTTAATGAGGGCTTTGAAGACAGAGGGCAGTGCTCCTAATGACGCAAAAAATGAGTCAAGAAATTGTTGAGAGTGAAGTGCACAAACCTGTGGAGTGAGCAGCATTTACCTGGTTCAGCACTCTTCTAGAGGTTAGTGCAGTTATTTGAGGCTGATCTTCAGCCTCAGAGGGAGAAAGGCTTTCCATAGAGTATATCTTCATGGTAGAAGAAGTCCTATCTCTCCAAGCTCTTCACTGGCTGCAGAGGTCCAAGCAAACCCTCAAGTTAAATACTCTGATTTTGCTACCCAGGTCTGGAAATAAGGCTTTCACGTTCAGGGAAGCAGGTTTCCTCAAAGTGGGGTAGGAGCCAGACGAAAGGTATCTAGCACATTTTTAATGTGGGCAGTGTGGTGCAGGCTTGGCACCCCATGCATGCCAGCATTCTGCTCACAGACTGTCATGGGCACAGGGCAGAAGAGCTTTCAGTTTATGTGTCTTCAACAGTCCTTGTTTTTGACTCAGATTACTGATATGCCTCAGGAAGTGGAGAGGATGGAATGACAGCCTACCTTGCCAGTCCCTTCCTCCTCCCTTGAGCAGGACAGGGCACACACTGGGTCCCTGTAACATTATCCCAGCTTAAAATCCAAGTTGGGGCACTAAGATATATGATGACAGATTTTCTGAACATCAACCAGTCACTTCAGCAGTGAATCCAAACTTACTTGGACATGTCTCTATATGAAATGCTTTATAAATATGCTTGATGAAGGTCAGCTGCATTTCTCATTCTCTAATGGCCCTGTACTTTTGGTTTATGTGCTGTTGAAATGCTTGGATGGTATTTCCAGGTACCTCAGTTTTAGTGGAGGGAAACAGAATTCTCATCAAGTGATGCTGATGGGAAGAAATCATCTACCACATTCACAATGCTGGTTTTGAAATTAGCTGTGGTGACTCAGAGGGGCAAAAAGAAAGTTTAAATAAATAGTTAAAGGAATACTTTCTGGTTTGGTACAGTTACAGGAGAAAAAAAAAAAAAGAGGAGAATGTGAATATAGAATGCCACAAAAATAGTTTTTTTTCTTTGAAGTTATGATGGTTTTCCCTCACATTAAATCTCATTTTGAACTTTTGCCATCCTAAGTGGAAGAAGTGATAGAAAGAATACAGAAGCCAGTGAATATTTTTTAAGAGGGTGGAGAATCTTCTGTAAATACCAGGTTTGTTGTTGCTGCTGAGTGGTAGTAACAGCAGCAACATGCAATGCTTGAACAACATTGCACAAACACTCAGGTCTGAGGGGATGTACAAAAAAGGCTATGAGTTATGTACAGAAAAGGAGAGGATTAAAAAAGACAAAATGTTGAGGAGTGAATTGAAAAGTAAAACGTCAATTAAAATACCACTGTAACAAAAATGAGGAAAGAGCTAAAAATGTTACAGAAAAAAAGCATTTTATCTAAACCAAAAAGAAATTATTTATGCAATATATGTGCTGACCTTGTACAACTTGTTGTTTATCTTAAGAGTTTAATACGTTTTTTTAAAACGAAGATTCAACCTCTATACAAGTAAAAGGGAACATGTGTCCCTTACATGGGTAAAGGAGAATTAGAAAAAAACTTTCCATTAGAGAATCTTCCACAAAATCTCAGAGTATCTTCCACAAAATGATGCCAGAAGGAACACAACTGTGAGCTATTTCACAACATCAGCACCTATAGTTCTGTACAAAAGAACTGCTCTTCATTCCCTGCTCTCTCTTTTCATTTGCCAACAGTCCCTCTTCAGCTTTCCTAGTACCTAATCCTCTGCATTTTTTGGATGTAAATGGGGGGTATAATACAGAAGGTCTAGAAACCAGAACAAGGCTGATGGCCAGTTATACTGATAAAACAGGTTGCCCTATCTCTGCTTCAGTTAACATTGAAATTCTGACATACTGCCCTGCAATTTCCACTCACCTTTTTTTATTCCCCCCCCCCCATGTGCAAGAATAAAACAAGTGTCCTTAACTCATGTCTTTTCCCTCTACATGAAAGCCTTTTATGTTGTTTCTAAAACTCCTCACTCTCAAGGAGAACGGGTGCCATTTAGGCAGCCTCAGAGGTAACACCACTACAGAGAAATTCTTTTCAGGGATTTCAGCTGTCAAGAGTGATAACAACCCTCTGTGACACACAAATGTAGACTTTTTCTTCAGTATAAAACAAAGTGCAGGTTTATTCCAGAGTAATCATTTTAATCTACTTTGGACTTTTAGGGTTTGTTAAAAATTTATTCATATACTCATCTATTTTCTTGTGCTGAAATAATGAAAAATTCTAGCAAAATGCACTTATGAAAATAGTATGCACTAGGTGAGAAGGAAAGTGTG
>VWZN01009768.1:124762-139573 GCA_013396955.1 Regulus satrapa | reverse complement strand
TGTGTGTTTATTACATATACACATGAATATGTATGTATGTATGTGTTTGGAAGTGAGACAGTGTATCTGTAGATACATACAAATTTCTAGTTCCTGGTTCTTTGTGAGGAACTAATTTGGTATAATAGATGAAGTGTTTGAAATCTGAAAACAATGTTTTGGTGGTCAGAGCAGCAAAAGGGGAAGGTGTTAAATATGGCTTATTAGCATTTTATGGAGAAAAAGAAATTCAGAAACCCCATGAGACCAATAGAGAGAGGGAAAAATACAGTACACATGTAAATTAACAGCCAGCAATCCTCGTACCCAAGGAAATATCCGCAGGACATCTTAAATCATCTAGAATTTGGGTATACTCATTAACCCATGGGAGTTAACCATCTGGCAAGTAGAATACAATGCCCTAACTAGTGTTGTTGTGTTGTTGTTTTATAAATCAGGCTGGATCCAACCATACTGCTTGCCTAATGGAAAGTATATTGTCATTAACATCATGTCCATTGCCAGATCACAATGCATAAAAATTATATATAGCACAAACAAAGAAGTCATCCTTAAAGCAGTATTAGTGTCCATAGCTTTGATTGAAGATGTGATACAATAACTCTGTGTTTAAGTACACTCCTGAAAATATTTCTCCTTTTAAAATGTAATGACAGTATTTACCAACACATGTCCATAGATTTATATCTGAAAATATAAATATAAAATATATGCAAATGTAAAATAAATTCAAATGAAAACCAGACAATGTTTTCTCTAGATTGTTTTTCTGATTGAAAATAAATAATACAGTAAATACACTTAACTTATTTAAGCATTATATGGGTATTGACACAGAAAGACATATTTATTAAACTTTATTGTCATTAGAATCAATGGTATTATTTGGACTTTGACAGACACAGACAACAAATATTTTACATTTATGTATGAGACATGAAGGCACGCTTCTGAACAAGGTTTGCTGGCACTTTTGAGCAGCTGAAAAACAAGCTGGGAGAGCCCATTCTCCTTCTCCATGAGCCATTACAGGCTTGGAGGAAGCCAACATGGTAGCTTTGAGTCTGAGACCTACTTCAAGCAAGCAAGAAATAACTTAAATCATGTTCCGCTGTTTCCAAATGCCTTTTCAAGGAATTCAGAAATTTCAGGTGTCATTTGAGTTTGTGTGTGCATGCATACATGAGTGTGTTCAAAGACATGGCAGAGTGAGACAACCCTAAAGAGGGGGAAGGTCCCCCAGGCCTCACTGTCCCCTTCTCTCCTGCTCCAGTAGTAGGGACTGAGAGGCTGTGAGAGGTTTCCATCAGGAGGTGAAACAAGCCCAGTGGGGCAGGGCTGTTTCTGCCCTAAGCACCGATGAACATTGCTGTGGCTTTGCCTGTCATGCCGTGTCTCGTCCTGTGTTCACTTGGTGCCACACGAACATAGGGCTAAATGAGCTTCCTGTCCCCCTGGCCCAGACTCTAAGAGGGGATGCAGATCAGTCCAGATGGATGGACAAAAGAATACTTTAAAATAATGGGAAGTAATTTACCTGAATGATGCACTGTAAGCATAGTACACCAACTGTCAGAAACAAGGAGAAAATACCAAAATACAGAATACAGAAAGTGCTACTGTGAAAAAATAAGAACTTTTGTCCCTTGGTGAGTGTATGCAGTAACTGCATGACTAGAATTTCATTTCTGACACTGTCTGTAGTCTTGATTGGATTAAATTTATTTTTAAAGACTTATCCAATTTCCCCTTTCCCCATTTCCTTTCCCTTGTGATGTTGCCACTCTATTAATAGCCTCCCTAGTGAGATCCTAGGGCAAGAAGTGAAGAAAAGTATTGAGCCAGATCCTCACTGGTATAAATTAATATAATTCCAACTGACCTCAAGTTATTCCACTGGAGTATCCCAATGTATCTAATTATAAAGATAGGTTAACTTTAACTAAGCAGCAAATATATTATCCAAATTGGAATTTATCCAGGATGTGGTTTTCGATAGTTAAGTCATTATTAAATCTACACTATAACTTCTGTTTAAAAATATTTTATAAAATAAAAATCTGACTTTATCAGCAAAGTAGCTCATTCAATAGAAATATCAGTTGCACCACAATGCAAGGACACATGCTTACTGTTAATTGAGGTACTAGATGCACCCTGGAAAATCCTCAAAACTTTCTGTCTAAGCATTGCTGTAGTACTCCCCAATTTACACTGCTAATACAGAGCTTGCAAGCTCCTCACAAACTGATTAAAAGCAAACAAGTGCAAACTGTCTGATTTAGTGATGTGCGACTTTTCATACCATACAACTTACTTGTTATAAAGCTATGGGCTTGCTAATAGGATCGTCACTCCAAACAGCACTTACTAGAAATCACACTTTCCACATGTCAAAACCGCAGTGCCTTTATCTTGCAAAGAACTCACATATTTTACTTGTTTCATAAATGTAGTTTTATGGGCCCTCTTTAGTATCTGACACTGAGATCTCCAAACTTGGGAACACTCAGATGAAATACATTAGAGTTCATTTTTCAGAAGTATTTATCATAAGCTATTAGGAGAAGAATTAAAATTGCTAGTAGAGTTGACTGAGCTTTTAAGATTTGTCACTAATCTATTTGTGTAAAGAAGGATCTTGTAATATTCCCTGCCTGCACAAATATCAGTCTCCTGTTCTTATTTTAATCTGTAAAGCGTGTGATTGAGAAGACAAATAGAAGCTCTAAAATGCAAAATCACTTTTCCAGTGAGTCTGTAAAATTAAAATCATTACAACATAAAACTGTTCTTAGGGAAATAGATCCTAGGATTTAAATATCATAAAATATCAAGTGCATCCTTCCTTGCACAAAATGGAAAGTTTAAGGTTTCCCTCAGACTTTGGATGTATCAAAGTCTTCATCCAACTCCCAGAGTACTATGAACTGGATAGTTTTGGATGCCGTTATTCTTCTTACACTAGTGCATAACTGTTTGCAGTTGAACTGATATACCTTCCTTTGAAAAGAAGATACTATACCTACTCATCTCAGCACTGGCAAGGCAATGTTCCTACCAGCTGTGCTTGCCAGAGCAAACACTGAGCTCAGAATCACAAAATCACAGAATCAATTTGGTTGGAAAAGACCTCTGAGATCATAGAGTCTGACCTTTGGCTCATCTCTACTTTGTCAATAAAACCACACTAGAAGCACACATCCAGTCATTTTATGAACTCCTCCAGGGATGGTGCTTCCACCACCTCCCTGGACAATCCATTCCAATGTTTCATAACCCATTCCATTAAGAAATTCCTCCTTATGTGCAACCCGAATCTCCCCCTGAGCAGCTCAGGTCCTGTCATCTTCTCTCTCATGGCAGACTCCCATCTTGCTACATCCTGGTTTCAGGGAGTTGTAGAGAGTGATTTGCTTTTCCTGAGCCTCCTTTTCTTCAGCTCAAACCACTGCAGGTTCTGAAAAATGCAATAGGGCATCCACTAGTTGGGAATGCAGTGCTCAGCTAATTGTGAAAACCAACACACTGGTCAAGATCAACACTTCTTATCTCATATGGTATTGACCAAGCTCAAACTTTTTTACAGGTTGGTTATCATCATGGATGAATAAAACCAGTCTACAGGAGATGTAATTTCCATAATCTGTATTATTAAGTGTGTGTATCAGGAGTGGCAGAAGTGAATGCAATTGAAACCCTCAAGGAAAGGAGCATGTCAAATAAATGTATGAAAAAGGCTAAGAAAAAGGTTTCTTTAAACCCACCAAGGCCAAGAACTTTCCCTTGGGGAAGATTTTAAATTAGTTCATTTTTTCTCTTTTTTCTTTCATAACTTCAGGGAGATTCAAGAAACCTTCCGTCTCCCATGCAGATCACAGAGAGAAGTTGAAAGAATAGAGAAATATCTGTTCATCTGCACATGATGCCAGGCTCTAATTTTTCATATAACTGTTCATAACATTTCTGAATTATTAAGTTTAATAAGGTCTCAGGGGTCTGTATGTGTATGAATGTTTTACCCCACAGAGCTAGTCTAACTGCTCTTATGGCTGTGGACTTATAGTGAGAAATTAGCAACCAACACGTAATCTCATTTTATCCCAGCTATTGGTACAGACTCTACCTAGTAAAAGTGATGGATATCTGCACTTTATAGATTATGAGTGAGTTTGCAATGGTCTGTAAAGTGGCTTCTTGAGGCAAAGAGAGGGGTTGGCTAAGACTGTTACCTGTTTTCTTAATCTTCTAACTTTGCTCTCAAGATCAATCCATTTCTATTAGCTCTCATTCCTCCTAGGAATGGCAGAAAGATATAGAGCCCCACATCTTTTCCAAAGATTATCAAAATCTGAGACAAGAGAAGAGGGAAAATTCTTGGAACATGCTAGTTTCCACATATAATGTATATGAACTTCAATTTACTGAATAAATCCTTGATCTTAAGTTTCTAACTTTCACTGTTAAAGTTTGGCTATACAGGTTATAAAAAGACAAGATCTACAAAGGCCTGTGTATTAACTTAGCAAAATATAATACAAATACTACTAAATCTAGCAAGAATTATGGCAGAGCTGTCTGGTAATTTTTTTGTATGAATGTTTTTCCAGCATAAAATAAAATATTCATAGGACTGTTTCCTAAAAAGAAATTCAGTTCTAAAAAAAAAAAAATTCTACTTAGAAAGAGCAAACTGTTTCACTGTAGATTGAAATGGACCTATATCAAAACACCTGCTTCTGAGCACAACCAACATTTCATGTGAGACTGGTTCAAAATTAATTTTCAGCCTTTCTCTCCTGTTAAAGCAGCAAACTGCTGCTGTTTTCTTTTTAGGCCCAAAATTTGTCTGATTATAGGAAGCACAAACTCCATTTGGTGAGAGAAAATGTGTATAATTCCAAATAAAATAAATGTCTACTCATTGTCTAGCATGTTTGGTTTTTGGGTTTTTTTGGTTTTTTTTGGTTTTTTGGTGGGGTTTCTTTTTGGGGTTTTTTTTTGGGTTTTTTGGGTTTTTTTGGTTTTTTTTTTGATTGCAACATAGAAGTTTTGTCTGTTCAGTCACATTGAGACAAAACTGGGTGAGATGCAAGCGGGCAAACCTCCAGGAGGAAAATAGTTGCTTTTGTCCAGATGCCCTTGTGTGAAAGGGTGGTCTTAATTCTCTGATGAGAAAGAAACTCCTTTTGAGGGTTCAAAAGATAATGCAATAGGAGTTTAATTCAAACTGGAAATTCATACAGGTAAACCTCAGCTTCAGTTGTGCCTGAATGTGGGAGACATTAATGTCTGTTATATCACTGCAGCAATCCTCATGTCCAGCTGAATCCATCTGTATGTTCTGCTTCAGCCACCTTCAGAATTCCCGTTAACACTAACTACTGCTTTGCTTTCCAATATAACTCAATATAATTCTAGTCAAATCTCCAAATACCTTATTCTTCCTGGGTTTGGTGGGGTTTTTTTTGGTATTGTTTGTGTTTTTTGTTTTTGGTTTTTGGTTTGGTTTTGGCTCCATCCTGTTTATGTATTGATTTAGATACATCAAGACCATACCTACTCTGAAACATGTAGTTTTCTTATTTTTTTGCATTGCATGAAAAACAACATAACCCTATTCCTTCAGTAGCCCTCTGGGAATTACGTAAGATATGTATAAATATGGCCATTTCATAGGTTTGAAAATTTATCAAAATACTTCAGTCTTTGTACATTATAAAAAGTATGTTTGCACAAAGTATGAGAAAACTACTTTTCATCAGCCCCATAATTTCACATATGAAATCCATATTAGAAAGTAATCTCTAACTGTCTCTAATGCCAAAATATTTTGAAGTATCATTTACCACTTTTTTCATCTGTTCAAGAGGGGCTCCTACTTTTTAGTCATCAGATCCACCTACACACTTGCCAATCAAGCATTAGATCTCTTAATTTCATTTATTGAAGAAATTAAAACTCTCCTTCCCAATGAAATAATTGTTCAACATCTGAACTGCATATGATTTCAGAGAAAATTCAAGTTGATTTATGCATTTCAGCGATGAGAGCATTTATGCCTATCTTCATGGTTTATGAACTGTGACTTTAATAACAACCCAAGCAGTAACTGCCTTGCAAGACAGGCTCCACTGAAAAGCAAAAGCAAATCAAGAGTTCCTTGCAACTGGAACTCCACTCTACTTAAGGGGTTTAAATTAATTTACTGGAAAAAAAATGCATTAAATATAGCAGTCTATAATATTCATTAAGGCTTCAATGTGAAAGATTCACCATGGATTTTATTTTCTTACAGATATCTATTTGAACTCATTTTAACATGACTTATGACTTATTTTTCTGCTAATCTTATCAACCTTTTACTCCACCAAGAAAAATACTGGCTGAGAGAGAGAACCTGTGTATGTCTCATTTGCAGTTTGAAGTATAGTTTATTGATTCACTTCTTCCCTGCAGCTAAAAAATACATTGATGGTTTCCCAAAGTGGTTTGATCACATCCAGGAACCTTTACTTCCACTGCCATGTGATTGGAAACTGAATATTCCTGCAATACCTGTTTTCAGGAGTAGATCCACAAGTATTCATATAAATTAAGCTTACTTTGCTGTTTTCAAAGACATTGATTGTTTTTGAAAGACTCTAATGCAAAATGCTTTGAATGAATTGTTAGCCCAGGGCTGTACGCATGTTTTAATTAGAATTGACCCTGGATGAAGCAAATAGTCTCAAACACTTAAGATGTTGTAAAAAGTAGTCCAGATTTCATTCCTACAAGTGATTTCTATTTAGAGAAGGAATCCAAAACTAGCTGAATCAAGATCCTACTTTCTTTCCCAGCCTGTAGAGTACACTATTCAAAACCTTCATGGAAGCACAGCTTGAGTCCATTGCTTCTTCGGCAATTAACTCTTTATATAATTTTATTAATTTCATTTCAAGGTACTTGAAATTGACACTTGGCACAGAATATGAACATTCATGTCCCATACCCAGAGTGAATTATTGATACTATAGTCTGGACACTCTTGTCATTTTCCAGTATCACAACAGGTAACTAACCAAATGGAAGGCAAGAGATGTATCAGTAAAAAGCATAATAAAGTAAAACCAGCATGTTTTTTGAAAGCCAGGTGTTTGAGCTGCATTATTTTCTAAAAGAAAAGAAAAGAAAACAAACCAAACCCACCAAGAAAAAAAAAAAAAAGAAATTAAAGTGTTAATATATCCATCAAACCTGACTGTCATCCTAGAGACTGCTGAATCATTCTCTGTCTCCATTATCATCCACAGACATCAGGGAAGAAGAAAAAGAACAACCCCCCACTCATTCCTCTTACAAAGGCAAATTAGCCAGATTGAAGTCAGCCACTAAAGGAGAGGGAATATGCTTTTGCCATGTCTTCCTTGCTCCTAGGTATGGGTCCTGGCAAAGATCACATCAACAAGATTGGTCCTTCCTGGGGTGCTGGATTCTTGAGTGGTAACACAGAGGAGCTGGTAGAAGGAGGGCAGTGGTCACATATGCCTAGCTAGCTAGCAGGAGGAAGCATATGGCTACCATTTGTTCCACCAACGATGGTGTGCACACACCGCGAGCCCACAGAAGGAACGCCACTCCGCACAGCCAGACTCCCTCGCGGCTCTTCCAAGACACCCGCTTCTGCACGCTTCCCAGGAAACGAGGCATGCGTTGGCCAAAACACTCCCCAGAAGAAAGGTTTCTTAACAGTTCTAAAGCCTTTCTCTCTTGTCCTTTACTAAGTCGAGTAAGTGCTTTGTGCTACATTGCACAGATGGCTCGATGCTGCATGTGCACAAGTACAGCTGTTAGGTTTGGGGTGGGTTACATGGAGCTGGCAACTCTGCCTTTCAGTTGATATCTATGAAATTAACCAGCAGGCAGATTTTTAGGGAAAAGAGAGGAATTGCTGTGCAATATTTTAAAAATAAGATATATACTCACATCTTTGGCACTGGATGCAAAACGGTAATCTACCCCTCTAACAGTGCTTGAGGCAAAGACCCTATTTTTTCTCTTTGGTTTATTTTCCTGACTGTCACTCACACACTGCAACTGGGTGTCAGATTGTTTAGTCTAGTATTGAGACAGCACAAGTGCTCTTGTGAAGAGGCTTTATTTCGGGTTGGCTGTAGATCAGCTGGTCTTTTTCGGAGTTGTGTGAATGAGATTGGGCTGGAAAGCACACAAAGGTCAGCTGAAAGTGGACTGTGCTGGCTGCTGTGTGCCTTTATGCCAACTAACCCAGACAGGTATTTGCATCCTGCCCCCACTCCTCATGTCTACACACCAGGATTTGTCACTCCGGCTTAGCACTGACTTCATCCCAAGCAATACAGGCACCTGGAGCTGCAAGTAAGTGAGATTGTCCTGAGTGAATGAACCGTGAATATTAGGGAGAATATATACTAAGCCACTTGAGCACCATTTGTGCTTCATTGCCATCCCCACAGAACTGTTTAATGGCAAGAGGATCAAATTCTCCCCACCTTACTGAGAAAGAACCAGAAAGCTGTTCTACACAACTGAGCTCCCAAATTTTAAGGCACACGCCTTCAGATGTTTTAATGCAGCAGTTCCTCTATCAGATACTGAATTTGCACTGCTCTCATCTGGACTTGACTAACCTCAGTGGTCAGGATTCACATTAACTCTGTAGTGAAAGAATATATCTATTAGAACATTTTATTCCACTGATATTTAAGCACTAGGTTTCACTACAACAACTTTATAATGCATCACAATAGTTCTAAGTATTGATGTTTTAAATTACCTTTATCATTGTGTTTGAACAAACCTATTTTCCCTTTGTACCTGTACACTGATTTAATTGAAATTAGATATTTTACTATATTGTTTGGTTACATATTAACTTGATGTAATTAACACATTCCTTATAGTTTCTCCTGTACTCATGATCCTCGCCCTGATAATTCAAGTAAGGGCATTATCTGCTTCAAGTAACTGGCAAGACCTTACTTGGGTGAAATTACTTCACACAAGTCTAGTCTTAGCAAAAGCAGCATTGAAACATTTAGTTCAAACATAAATTTGGCCAAGGTTACAGTAACACTTCTGAACTTTAGAATATGGCTCCCAAATCCCAGTAAAAAGAAAAACCTGAAGGAGCATACCCGCAGGGCTGAACATCAGTGAGCAGACATGGAGAGAAGATTGGCATCTACAGAATATAAAACAAGATTTAGTACATAAGGTGAAAGAGGTATCTAAGGTTCTCAGGGGACAGACTATTTCAGTCTTTTGAAATAAGTGGTTTAAGTCTTCAGCTCAGCTCCCTTTGTAATATAAAGCTTGTGTGTCCTCTTTGAGTTAGACCATGCGGTATTACAATTCAAGTACATCTACTTCATGTGGCTTTGTTGCTATACATGAATGTAGTTATATTTTTATATTTTGTGTATGCTTTTATTTTTATTTTATTTTTTATTTTAAAATACTTTTAACTGTGCAAATTTTAATAGTGTAATTGAAATTATATAATCATGGGGAAAATCAATAGATGAAGAAAAAGTAAAGGAATATAACTCAAAACTATAATTGAAATAAATTCTTTAATTTGGCAGATAGCAATGGAATCACAGGTATTACAGCTCCTTGCCTGTACCTTGAATATGCATCATTATACAAAGTTGTATGGGTCTGCCTTTCTGACTTGACTCTGCAGAGGCAAAGGTGCAAAGTAAATGATCCCTAATAACATGAAAAAAAAAAAAAGTCATTTGCTTTGTCTGACATTGGTCCATTTCTTTGGTGTCACTATTGCAATGGTGACTCAGCCAAAATCACTGTGTAGAGGGCACAAAATATGTGCTTAGTTGGATTCATGACTATTATATTTTAAGGTTTTAGTGACTTAACACCTCATGCAGGGACTGGAAGTTTTAGATTTTATGTATAAGTGAAAATTTTATATTTTCTTGTATCTTACAAGGGAAAAAATAATAAAGTGGACAATTAAATTAGCAAGAACTATACTTTTTTTTGCCAGATTGTTTAAGAAGGCCAGAAAAAAACTGTTACTATGCTCTTGAAGAAAGAAAGAAAAACCTATCTGAATCTCTATAGTAGTCACAACGTGCCATGTTGGTATGCTGAAAGTCAAGCATTATACACTGCTTTAGAAACCCAGCCACCACAAGGATCAAACTTGGTCCTGAATCAATAAAGATGACAGGACTGTTCATGGGATGAGTGAGTTCAGGATGACACCCTTCCAGTAGAGAGTGAAGAGGAGACATTTGTTTTAGCTGACAGGAAGCCCCAATTAAAAAAGCTTCTGTCTTTCTAGTAGTTAGCTGTGGGAAGTCATTTGTCATCCCAGACTTTAAATCTGACAGCCAGACAGTACCAGCTTTATATAGGAGCAGGTAACATAGGGTGAACTAATAAATACAGTGGAAGTTCATGTACTATCGGCATCCATATGAAACCCAGCATGGATACAAAAAGAATGGCAATTATCAGTGGCCCCAAGATCAAAAGAAATATATGCTGTTGGTGAAATCCCCATTATCCCCTGACATGAACATAAGGGACACTGATGGATGGCTGTTTACCACTATATGTTAACCTTTCTGGGGACAGGCTGCTTTCAGATCCTGTGTAGGCTACTCACAGTAACTGATGTGAAGGGTAGTTCTTGACACAAATTGTCAAACCACCATAGTTTCCAGCAAAATGGATAATGATGAATTACATCCATCACAAATTCAAAGGTATGACAATGTTTTTTTCATAACATGTGTCAAAGCTCTCTCAGTTTTGCTGAATTGTGCCATCCGTCTGAACCCAGCTGGATGTGTGGTAGCCAACTCAGAGACATCACCAACATAGCTGAAGTCTTTGTGTGTTTTGCATTGGAGGTGCTTCAGGTACTAAGGAAGAAGAAAACTGTCAGTCCTCGAGGAGCAGGCTTCAGGGATATGGTGGAAAGGGGTCTGGGCTGTGGTTTTGTTTATGAACTGAGGAAAAAATAATTGCTGAGGAAATCCATGATACTTTTCCAGAAATTTTAATCTAAACATATAGAAAGGGATATTTTGCTCCAAGGTCTGTGACACACAGGAATTGAAAGCAGAATGATCTGTTGTGATCCAAGCAAGTGACATCACAGTTTATACCTATTACACAGAAAGATGGCTACCTTACTGAATTTTGAGTCTGAGGGTCATTCTATTGCATTAAAGGGAAAAGAAGAAACTGGCTTTTTTTTCTCTGTATAATATCAACTAATTTCTGCTACCTAGCTTGAATTTAGACAGTAGTTTGGATATCAAAAGTACCTCAGAGATTCTCCTTAGCTAGGTGTTCTTATTTTCAGTGTTTTTTCTCCTCCACTTCTTCCGTTTGTTGCAAAAATGTTCTTGTCAGTCTGTTTTTCTGGGGATTTAGCTATAGCAATAGAAATTATTTTTCTGGTGCTATATTTTTAGTCTATAGAGTGTATATATGACTTATAAATTCAGTATATTTTAAAAGTAAAATGTAAAGAGTTTATTTTATGAAAGACTTTTTCAACTACTCTGTTTCTTATGACAGCACAATTTTTTTTTAAATGAATGGGAAAATACAACTGTATTTTGTAATAAGTGGGAATCAAGCAAAAGGAGCTGACTGATTTTGAAGATATTGAGACACTGTTTTCACAGCATTAACCAAGGAAGAATTTGGACTAAAGAAAAAGTAAAATCATAAATTATTTAAATATTTTCTAAATTAAATATTGTTTCTCCCTTTTTATCCCTTAGTGCTGATGGTTCTTTTGGGTGAGTATGAGCCTTCACAGGTCAAATGGCCTACACGCAGGTATCAGGTAAAAGGTTCACCAAGATTGCCCCATTCCTTTATCCAGGCTTGAAAATCACCAAAGAGATTTTTGTCAGAGAGGAAAAAAACAGAACTGCCACAAGAAAACTGTCTGTGACAGTGACTCTCTGGGGGAGTATTGTAAAGTCAAATGGGCATTGAGTTTGACGTCTTTAACTGGCTTTTTGCACAAGACAGAGGCAGAATTTATTTCTGATATATTACTTTCTTCTGTAATACATATGTATTTATTTCACAGACTTCTGTGAGGGTTCAGTAGCATTTTTACTTCTACTTATGCAGCAGCATGTCAGATGTGTTAAGAATGAACAGAGAAGACGGCATAAGTAGTGCAAAATACCCCGAAAAAATTAATTCAAAGTATAAATGAACAGAAATATTATTCAGATTGCATAAGTTGCTGTGATTAGTTATTAAGTTCCAATTAATGTTGAGATCCTCTTGACAGTGCTAAAAGTCACAAAAAGCATGGTTCTTTTGTCCTTAACTTTCTGGAAGATTACAAGAAATAAAACAATAAGTAACTACCTTGGATATACAATGAGCTACTCTACTGCATCTTCATGGCTTAGCAGGTTTTGCAAACCATGGTACCTGATTCCACTGGTAGCTCACAGCATATGTGACATCAGACCTGAGGTGTGAGCATCATGACACAGGTCCAGCATATGGATGGGATCTTGGAAGCACCTTCCAACCTTAAAAACTCATTTCTGAGTCGTAATTACACTGCTGCTATTTTAAGCACTGTGGCATTGCAAAGTTTTTAAAGGCGGAATATAAAATAAATAAATAAATAAAAAAGGATCCAGATCTAGTGTTCTATGAGACAGTTGTATAAGGGACAATGAAATTCACCTTCAGAAAGAGAAGGTGGCAAACTGACAGACTAAGCCAGCAGGAGAAGTAAAAAACTGAGTATTAAGGTGTACATGATGAAAGAGAAAAAAAGTCCTGGAGCTGGTGAGCCCTTAAAGGCTGGGTAGATTTTCTCTGACATCCATTCAATATGAAAGCCAAATAATGGCTTATTTCAGTCTTAATTAGGCAAGAATTGCACAGTCCCATATCTGTATATTCTATTCTACACATATTTTACATGGACTAAGTGCCTGCTGGTCAACAGTGTTTAATATCTTTGGCCATTTAAGCTGCTTTTCTTTTATAAACTCACTACTTGAAGGGAAGGTTTGATCTCATACATGCATAAAGTCAAGCCTGTGCTTAAGTTTTTATGGGATTAGGTCTTTCTGAAATCCCTATTATTTAAAAAAGCACAAGTCTCCCCGCCAAGTAAATTCACTTTGCATTCTCCACATATTTTAATGCAGAAATACTGTAGAATTGAAGCTTCAAAAATACTCTCAGACTTAGAGGAAATATTTTCTGTCTAGATCAATGTTGACCTAACAGCTTTATTAATTTATCAAGAGAAGAGCTATAACTCTATTGTAGCTTGCCTGACAATAACTACTATGGTAATTTCCAAGGACAAATTTATTTTTTTGATCATGAAATACTAAATTTTTAGTCACTTCTCCCTCTGGATTAAATAAATACTATTAGTTTTTTCAGTTGTGTACAGTAAATATGGATTTCAAGACTTGTTTTTCTGCATTTCTTAAAACATTTATGAACTTTGAACAGATGAATTTGTTTTAAGCATATTTTTTCATTTGAACACTTTTCCCTCTGGTTTTTAATATGGAATATCGTTCATCACATATTGAATAAAGCAACTTTTACTTTATTTAATGCCTTGACCCAAATCACATTGTCCCCATAAATATTTTACAGTCTGTGTGCAACAAAAGCATGATTACTAAACTCAGGT
This sequence comes from Regulus satrapa, assembly GCA_013396955.1. Classification (NCBI taxonomy): domain Eukaryota; kingdom Metazoa; phylum Chordata; class Aves; order Passeriformes; family Regulidae; genus Regulus; species Regulus satrapa. The sequence continues at coordinate 125,865 of VWZN01009768.1, read as the reverse complement.
CTGCACTTGAAGGTAACATACTCTAAAAAAAACCCCAATAGTTTTCTCTTCTCCTGTTTTGAGAGAATTTGTGTTAGTAACTGTCCAACTGATTAGAGGGGATTGCATGTGCATATATATGTATATGTATGTACATATACACATATATATGCACATATATACGTGTATATGTATATACATATACACATATATATGCACATATATGACAGTCTGTGTATCTCAGTATGTATAAATGTATGCCTGTGAGTGTATACATATATATTTTAACACTTAGTCTACAGGGATAGGCTGTTGGAAACGTGTAGCAGATTCTTTTGCCAAGTTTCTGTCTATATTAAATCCATACATACACAAAACAGAAAATATTACTCATTGTATGTCTCTCCAGTAGATTTTTAGTGAGTCTGGAAATGAATTTCCAGACTTGAATCACGGCTGCAAGTACAGCTGCACGTCTGGCAGAGGCAGAGTCTTTGCTGGTGGTTGAATTGAATGGGCAGATGTAGCTTAACAGCTACTTTAGAATTTGAAGAAATTATCTTCTTTTTTTTTTATTTGTCCTGAATTTTGCTAAGCAAGCACAATAATGCCAGATGGATGTTGAGAAAGAAGTAAGCTGAACAGCAAGGAGCAAAATGTGAGAAGTGGTGAATCTCAGCCTGTTATCTCAGGGATGACAAGGGGCGGAGAGTTTTACTGGCACACATCTCAGGTCATCCTTTAGATGCATTCAAGCTTCCAATTTTCAGAGATACAACTGACTGAATTAAGTGAAATAACAGACTTTTTCTTATTCTGAATAAAATTAATAAGATTAGAACAAAGCTGGATGGCATACATGCAAATCCAAATTTGATTTCCTTTACTAAGCATTTCATTTTGGATTATGAAGGCACAAAAGAAGGCAGTTGAAAAAAACAACAAGCTGAAAAAGGGATCATTTCATCTTAATCCTGCTGTCAGTCATGAGGGGTGGAATATCGTGGTTCAGGGCTCAGCCTTCCACCACAAGTCCTGCCTTCACACCTCAGTCCCTCAGCCCTCTCTGGTTTTCCCTAATTAAAAAAAAGCATTTACTGTAAATCATTTATGTCAGACTTTTT